>MPGH01000207.1:55725-127101 GCA_001937105.1 Colletotrichum chlorophyti | reverse complement strand
AAAGAAAAACCATGATGACTAAAGTGAATCAAGCAAGAAATCTGCATCCCAACCACTGCCCTGCTTCAACACTATTATAAAGATAGATAAGAGGTAAACCTGAATGTTTCCTGTTTATAACGGCCTTTAGAGATAGCCTAAAACCTTAAGGATATAGGTATAATAACGAGAGAGGCCCGTCTCCCCCCGTATAAGCGATTGATATAGTAGGATGCAACTATCCTTAATTTACAGCCGTTTTAGTAAGATTTGGCTGAGTTAGAGAAGCCGTCCTGTAAATCAGCGAGGGGTCCTAGAGCACTGCTGGAGAGTATTAAGAGCACAGAAGCGACGATCTAACTATACAGTTAAGGTAGTAAAATTAGAGCAGTAACGGTTAATAGGAAAAAAGGTATAAAAGGTCTATAAGGGTGGGTAGTAAAGAAAGAGGTAGAAGGAGAAAAAAATCAAGCTAGGTAGAAATGTAGTAAGTAATGAGATAGAGGCTAAGAAAGAGGGGAGAGATCACTTTACACTACTATAAGCTAGATAAAGACTTGCCTCCTAGCTAAGTGGGTGTAAGTGTATGCTCTAGCTCGTTATATAGGACTATTTTCCGCACTTATAACTAAAGATAGCTATACTATAAGTACTAACAGAAGTAATAATAGGAGAATGAGGCGTTATATAAGTAGTAGGCTATAGTAGAAATTATAGTGAATTCTAATACCTTTTTAATAGTAGAGAGATATAGTTGTTAATATAGGATAGGCCTAATAAGATATTATAGGCTAAAGTCTATAGGCTATAGAGAATCAGCAAAATATCAAAGGTTAAAAATAGTCTAAAAAATATACATTTACTTTATATAAATTATATATAACTATATCTTATTAAGCTTCTACTATCTTCCTTCTTTCCCTACTTTAAACTATATACCTATTTAGTATAATATAATCTACCTTACTACTATTCTATATTAATAATATATATTACCTTAATATCCTTTAGTATATTACTATTAACAAGTAACAGATTAATATACCGTAGTCTTAAATATACCTCGGTTTACTAAGCTATAAGTCGTTAACGGTAGTACATTAAGGGTAGATATACTAGCCTTAAGTATTTTTTGTTGTTGTTATTGTATTTAACGCTATAGCGGTAGGGGCGTAAACGCCCCTACAGTAGACCTCCTAAAGGGTATATAGTATAGAGGGCTGTAGGCCAGACCTAACTACCTTATACCTTATGGCCACTATGCGTTCTTTCTATCCCTAGTTCCTACTAGTGCCCTAATTCCTTAGTGCCCAGGGGCCCAGTGGGTTCGGATGTTAAAGATCCTAGCTGCCTCCTGAATTTCAAGAAAGGCTTCTTATAAGGAGTCTAAGACCTTACTATAGATACCTTTAATAACGCTAGTGTTATTAATATATAAGTGCACCGGCTAGCTATAGTAAGTTAATAGGGCCCATTAAAGGCCCGCCCTTACTCCTTCTACCTTAGTATTAAATACTTCTACTAGTCCGACCTAGCTACAGCCTTAGGCTATACGTTTAGAGCCACAATATATAACAAAGCTATATCCTACCGCTCTATTTATCGCTCTAGAACCATCTAAGAAGATAAGTATATAGCTAGTTAGTACAGTCCTAAGCTAGGCCTAAAAAGCCTTTACTATTTCTTATTTACTCTATACCACTATACAGTCTTATAATCCTATAGGGTACTATAGTTATAAGAATAAAGGTCTTATATATTTTAGTAGGAGCTCAGCTGTCCGTTATAGTCTTATCTGCTGCTGCCCTTACTATAAGAGCCTCAGTACTAAGGGGTGTTAATAATCGACCTTCTGTAGGCGGGCTGCAGCCTATAGGCAGACTCCCTCTAAAGCAACCTTAGCTAATAGTAGGCCAGTATCCCTAAGAAGGCTGCTTATTAGTATTGTCTTCTAGATAGATAGAACGGCTCTTACTACTACTATAATAACCTTCTTAATCTTATATAGAAGCCCTTTCTAGCCTATATTAACTGTATTTATTTTAAGAAGTAAACTAGTATCCACTCCAGTCCTATAGTTAGTCCTATAGCTAAGTACTAGCTTTATTATTCTACTGTACTAGGTCTTAGCACTAAATAGTGCAGTCGGTAATATATAGGAGATAACCGCTTTCTATACGTCGGCCACTAAGAGCCCCCTTCTTATATTAGTTAAATACTAGAGGTACTAAGCTGCCTTCTTTACTATAGCTACCCTTACGTTAACGTAATACCAAAAGGACAACCTTTTATTAAACTAAACACCTAGCCAGTAGACAGGCTTAGTTAAGATCTTAATTACTAGGTTCCCTACTTTAATCTCTAGTAGTTCTACTACTAGTTACTTATACTTCCTTAAGAAGTAAATAGCTTTATACTTACTTAGATTAAATAAGACTTTATTCTTATCTCTTTAGTTAGAGATACTAATAACACTCCAGCTAAGTATTACTATATTGCCCTTAAGAGAGGGGCTTATAGCTAAGATACTAATATCATCTATATACCTAAAGCGTACGTTTATATCTTCTTATAGTATATCTATAGTATATAATAAGAAGACAATAGGAGATAGTAGTAAGCCCTAAAATAGGCCGTATACTAATAGAAAATAATCTATCGTTATATCCTCTAGCCTAACTTTAGTAGTTCAGTTATAGTAAAAGCTAAAGATCAGTCTAATTAGACCGTAAGGCCAGCCCTATTAGTATAGTCTAATAATAAGTTAGTTATAGAGGACAGAGTTAAAGGCCCCCTTAACGTCTATTATTACTAGTATAGCTATAAGCCCCTTATTAAGGGCCATCTCAATATTATAGGTTAGGTATGTTATTAGATTAACTACTAACCTACCTAATAGAGCCCTAATTTACTATAGGCTAACTACCCCTTTTAGAATTATTAGGTAGGACATCCTCCTAGCTATTAGTCTCTTAAGTCCTTTACCTAAGCATAAAAGCAGTACTATTAGCTACTAAGATCTCAGCTTTAAGGCGTCCCTCCCTGCCTTCTAAATTATAACAACCTCTACCTTATAGAAGGGTAGAGGGTAGTAGCTAAGCTATAGGTAGGCTCTAAACAGTAGTCTAATAGGCTCTAAGATAACGTCTTAGTAGGCTTATAGAAGCCTTATTATAATCCTATCTATACTAAGGGTTATAGTTTTTATTAGGGTTACTGCCTTTACCTCCTTATAACTAAGGGAATTATACTAAGGTATCTACTGCCTAAGAACAGTAAGAACATTAAATAGGTCTCTAGGTAGGTTATCTTTAGTACTAAACCTATTAAGAAGAGCCCTCTAGAGTATAAAAGCCTTTTTATAAGTATTACAAAGAACATAACTATCTACTATAAGAGGGGGGGACTTAGTTAATAGGCTAGCCTTTTACTAGCTTATAATCTTATATAGATCCCAGTCTAAAGTAACCCCCTTAATCTTAGCAGCTTAGTACGCTTACTTAGCCTTCCTAACTATACTTAGGAAAGTCTTTTACTCTTTAAATAGAGTAAGAAGTATATTCTACTCTATCTTATAGGCTTATTAGCTATATACCTTATAGTACGCTTAGTATACTTCTATACACTCCCCTATCTACTAAGGCATACCTTTCCTATACTTTCTTTACCTCTTACCTACAGCTTAAATGGCCCTAAATAGAAGGCTAACTATCTAGTTCACCTATCTATTTAGCTTTAATACAGTAGGCCGATCCTATAAGGTAGGCAGTACTAAGGCTCCTCCCTTAACTAGGTCTCTTAGTTAAAATAGTACTAAGTCTATAATAGATATTAGTTATAGTTAGTCCTCTCTTTATAGCTAGGTATAGTTATAGAGTAGTAATACAGTAGTAATTACTTTATAGTTAGCCCTTAGGTATAAGTATTAGCTAATATATATATATGCAGTAGGGATATTAGAGAACGTAAAGTTAAGGACGTACCTATAAACCTAAGTTATAACCTCTATCTTACTAATAAGAGACAGGCTATAGTTATCTACTTAGTTAGCTATATTATCTCCCCTATTCCTACTCCTTAAACTAAGCTCCTAAGAGTAGTAATAGGTATTAAAGTCCCCTATAATTAAGGCTCTTTTTAAAGGGTTATACTCTAATAGTATTAATATTATATAGCTATAAGGGTTACCTAGCTATCTATATACATTTATAATAGCTATTAATTTATTAACTATAAGCTATAGAATGTCCCTTATATAAGTAAGGCTTTACTATTATACCTTTAGTCTTAATCCTTCTTATATATAGGTTATAACCTTAGGTCTTATTTCTTTATTATTCTAAAGATCTACTAGGATAAAGGATTTAAATCCTAAGGGTATATTAATTTATATTCTATTACTATAGCCTATTTATAGCTCCTAAATAAGAACTATATTAACCTAGTCTGCTTAGTAAAGCTTAAGGTAAGCTATATATACTAAGGCTTACTTACTAACGTTATACTGCACTAAGTACAGTATTTATAGAGAGACCACCTCTAACCTATATCTCTAAGTTAAGTTCTAAATAGGTATAGGTATTTATAACGTTATAGTTCAGCTTCTAAGCTACCCTTTAGCTCCTACTTAAGAGCGGTAGTATATAATAGTTAGGTAAGAGATAGCTATTAGCCTCTTACGCCTCGTCTTCCTCTATACTCTTATTATCTATATTTCTATTACTAAGATATATAATTAAGCTTACTAAAGGTGTTCTTATATATAGCTACTTAGAGCTAAGCTGCTAACCCTAGTTAGAGGTAAGTACGTCTATTAGCTACTAAGTACTGCTTTATAGTCCTATCTAAGCAGTACTATAGAGGGCACTAAACGCTTTCTAACCAGCCGTCTAAATATAAACTTACTCCTTTTAGTTAGAGAGAGAAATAATACTATTAGTAACTAAGGGTCTTATAGAGCAGTCTTTATAGCTAGCTTAAAAGGGCCTACAGCAGTTTATATATTACAGTCTAGCTATATAAGGCTCCGTCTTATATAAGTTAAAAGGTCTACTATAATTACTATAGAATAGCTACTAGTTACAGTACTGGTTTAAGTAGTAGCCCTAATAGCTAGGGTTATACTAAATAAGGGTCCTCTTTTTCTTAATAAGCTATAACCTACTACTTTAGTTAAATAGTTAGAAGGATAAAACCTCTACTATAAATAAGATAACCTAAAAGACTTTATTTATAATAGGGTTTAGCCTAAGCTAGAATTATCTAGTATAGATAGGCTTCTATCTTATCTAAGTAAAGACCTTATCTTTAATTAATATAGTAGGGTCTAAACTATCCCTACTAATACTATACAGTTTAATTAGGATATTAAGGCATAATATAGGTAAACTACTTTATAGGGGTCTTAACCTTATAGGCCCCTAAACAGTCTACTAGTGCCTACTTATCTATAAGGAGGCACTGTTAGACCTAATTAGTTATAGGCTTTAGGGAGTATCCTATACTAATATAGTAGATATAAGGGATGTCTATTAGTTCTATACTAAAGGTCTAGTAGATAGTATAGTATATAGTAAATAGTATAATCTTTTAGGTAGCTACTAACCCCTCTTTTAGAATGTAAGTAAAGACATAAAGGTCCTCTTTTAGCTCTACTAAGGACTAGCTTTAGGATAGAAGTAAAGTATATAGGTAAGTTAGGGCCTATTTAGTTATAGGGGTGTTAATAGTAGCCTAGGCTATAACAGTAGCTTAGCTTTAGGCTTTAGTTAACTCTATTTTAGACTTAATAAGTTTCCTAAGGGCTTAAATTATATAGAAAGTAGCTTCTTTTATAATCTTTTTTTTATAACCGTTAAAGCTAGTAATAATACTATTAATAGACTAAGTAATAGTTAGAAAGACTTCTTTTTATGCCTTAAACTATTTAGCTTCTTTATTAAGAGCTAATAAGATGGATCCTATAGTAGGCCTGCTTATAGCTATAAGGAGAATTATAGAACTCTTAGCTGTTAGAGGGCTGTTATTAGTAGCGTTAGGCTAGCTTTCTATAAGACTGGGCTGGGGTGGCTATATCTTAGTGTTGTAGTAGCGTTTAGCCCTTAGGGTAGGAGTTAGCTTTAGAGGTAGCCTAGAGCTCTAGTTAGGGCCGGCTGACGTTACTAACACCGATCCGGTGCCTAGTAGCAGCTATAAGGCCATTGTAGAGGGCTCTAGAGATAGGAAGTGAAAGGTTTTTAGCTGTTAAGGATTAGGGCGAGATGTCACCTATTTCACTAACAGGAGATGCCAAGAAAAATTAGGCGAGAGGGAAGTTACTAGCCTTAAGTAGTAGACGCAGCTCCTCGTGCAGGCTCTAGCCAAAGGGGATCTGGGACTCCGGGATCGGGTTCGCCGTGGTACTAGCGCAAAAGTTGACGCCCGCATCATGGAGCGGATGCTCTTTGTTGCGTTATTGTAGGTGCTTCTGGATGTGACGGTGGGATTTGTGTGCTTGACTTAGCCTGGATCTGACAAAGCATCGTCATGGCTGTTGGAACAGCTAACAATGTGATCACTTGATTTGACCCTATCTGGACGACACTGGGTCCTAGTGCTGGTGGCGTTGGTGTCTCTGAGTCGATGGCCGGCGCGAGCCGTCGCATTATGACGAGCATCGGCACTAGGACATTATGACTGCCTATGCTACGTGCTGTGGGCATGTACGACGTCGACAATGGTCTTGAGACTCGCGATACTAAGCGAGTCGGGGTCGACGGCGACTTGATCGGCGCAGTCAGCGCTGGTAGCCCTCGCCGAGACAAAAGCATGCATCCGTAGGTTTGTCTTCAACTAAACCTAAATGTATGGCAAACTCCTCATGCTGCTCTGCTCTTATAGGACTGCTTGCTCATCTACACATTAACACCAAGAGCTAGAGCGAATGGTGCTATCCTGTGTTGTACTAGGTCCTGCGCTGCGCTGGGGATGTACTCGTCGTTAAAAGAGCAACCGCATCCGCCGTGTTGGAGGACCATGTTTTTCAGCATCAGAATCTCACAATGTAGTTGCGCTGCGTTGTTGCGGAGATTCTTGTTGATGTTTTCCATGACGACTTACTGGTTTCGCAGCTCTCTGATACTCTTCTGCTTCTTCTGCCGGCACTTGTATGCAGCCTCGCGGTTCCGCGAGCGAAAGGTCCCGCCTATGATTTGAACCGTGTTGTTTGTCTCCATAATCGATGCCATTCGCCAAGGGGGTTGATGTGGACGGGAAGTGTTCTTCCGCTGTATCTTCTTCGTTGTCTATGGTGTCACGCGCATGGTTCGGGAAGCGCCATCTAAAAGTCTAGGTCGGCCGCCACGGCGCTTCGAAGATTCAGTCGTCTCTTCTGCTTGACGGATCTCTGTCTCCTTCACAGATTTCCGTGTAGGGGGGTCGATCAGCGGCGCCAATGGCAGAATGCTGCTACTGGATGGCGACACGATGGAACTCGGAGTAGAACACGGCAAATGGATCGCATTTCTGGCTGGAATATCTTGCCATCCCAGGGAGCTCGGTGGAGACGGTCGAAAATGTCGGTCTGGTCCCAATGAATGCGTCTCGGGGACTGAGGTTAGGGCTGAAGGAGCCACGAAGGCCCATTGCGAGGCATTGGTCGTTTCAGACCCAGCTTGCCGTTGCTGGAACACGAACTGTGACCGTTGCTTTCGATAGTGCTGCAAGGTTCTCGCGGCTGTTTAATTGGCGGTTAGGCAGCAATCTAATGGGAGGAAAAGACTTGTATTCGGGGGCTACTTTGTCGGGTCGTAGCCGTTACACTAGCGGAACACTCCATGGCTACCTGGGGCTCCTACGTTGGACAGGCTGGGCGAAAGAAGGTTTGCAAAGGTTTCTGGGCTGCCTTGTCGTTGCTGGTTTAGTTGGTCAGACCTAGGTTTTGTGACATAGTGCATATGTAGTCTGATAGTGTGCGATCAGATTGATTCTAGAGAACAACTCAAAGGCATTAGGTTGAAAAATAAGTGGCCTCTAGAGAGAAGAGTGTTGGTGGTGAACCAGTACATGCGGTATGAGATAGAAGGGAGGAGAACCGTCTAATCCCCCCTACATCCACAGTCCATTCTGAAACCTTGCTAACTGCCTTATAATAGGCACCATTGACCTTCACATAGTTACATCCATTGGACCTTCTGAAAAATACAAGTCGCCGCATCGTATGCCCACTCGTGGAACCGAACTGTTTTTTCGGATCCAAGTTGATAACCTTTGTTCATGTAAGATGAGTAGGAGGCAATGACTATTGGCTGTGGTGAAAATGTAAGCGCCCTACCGATGCTTGGGAGGTCTACCTCATAGTGAACCCTCCTACTTCCGGGAAGTTGTTTCGCTCTCATGACCTTGTCCGCGATCTTGTGGATATTTGTACATTATCCAATCGAGTCAGGCCTGGATCAGCAGCGGCAGCTTGACAACGATCTATGTCAGGCTCCTTGGTGTACGTGACCGGCCCAATTTACCTGTGCCAAGATGTTGCTGGGCGAAGGGGCCTGGTGCAAACCAAGCAAATTTCACGAATGGAAGTCGGGTAAGCCGACACGTAAGGCAGTAGCGTGCGAGTGGACTCCTGTCCAGTCGACAATATCCAAGCTGATAAAGGCAAAGCAGTAATTTTCTCTGATCCTCTAAAGCCAAGACCCAAGACCATGACCTACTAACTTGACAGTCAATAAAAAGTGAAGTGGCGGACTCTGGGATCAAGAGGGCGCGGGAGCGCCCGAGCCATTGTCACAACAATCGCGATAAGTGGGTAATGGCTGGCGCGCGAAATTGTCTGTCGCCGAGACTGTTGTTGCAGCACCTAATAAACAAAGGACCAGGCCGGTCGAGAAGCGATGCAGTCGAACGCCGAGTTCCCCGGGTACTGCATCAAGGCGACGCTCTCGGCCCGGCGCCGTCCAGCCACAGCAAAGTGTGACAGCCACTGGTCGTCCTGCTCTCTGATCTCTTTCGCAAGGTCCATTGCGCACCGCCACTCAGGTTGCCACCCATGGCTATGTGCCTTTGCTGTTGTTACTGTGGATCTGGGCGTGATGGTGTATAACCGTTGATCGTGAGGTCGCTGTCTATGTATGGCTTCTTACTACGGATTAGTAACAAGACTATAAACCTCCTTCGAGTCTGTGCAGGACCGAAAGTAACAGAGTCAATTTTCTACTGTCTTTTGCCCCTTAGACAGTCACACTGGCTGTGCCGCAGAGTTGGCCGATACCAGCTAGCTGATCGGTTCGGAACCTACGCATGCAGACTTTCCCGTTTAGTGTTTACATCACCTGCTGACACACTCGGTCTTTTACGTCTTGGCCGATTAAGGCGCCTGTTGCCGCCTAGTCGTTGAAGAGGAAGTGTGCAGTGGCTATTCCCTTGGCAGCAACGACTATGAGATTAGGTCCGCTGCGGCCCTCGTGTGATGCCATTTTCCCAAGGAGGCAAGGTCAAACCCGGCGACCTCATCCCAGGGAATTCCTCTGGTTCTGCCAATGAGCGGGTCGTCGCATCGAAAAGCGTTGGGTAAGTTGTTGGGGAGCCAGGGTGTTTTCTTCTGTCCTCCAATTATTGAATAACATTCAGTACGTGTTTGCCTGTGATTCAATGCGGATTGACAGCTTCCACCTGTCAGAAAAAGATGACGAAAAAAAAGCCACTCCAAAGCATGCGTGACAATTAGTTGGAGAAGTACAAGTCGAAAATTTCCCCAATGAAAGCAACGACGGCGTGTGACCTGATCTGTGGCCCAACATCTTGTTATCGGCTGTGCTGAGATATCTCACATGTGACCGTGTTTGAATCTGCATCTGAATCTCTTTTTTCTAGGGGCGTATGTTTGTGTTGTCCTCATGAGCAAAGGCCTTCGAAGGACGAAGATAGAGTTTGTCAATTCGATTCCAATGACGAAGATGTATGGACATAAGATATTAGCAGAAAGGTATCGGTGTTTCGCGCATAGGTGTGAGGTAAAACTTTTATACAAATCCCGTTTCAGAAATAAAATGACAAAGAGTCGGAGGAAAAGGAGCAGGACAGGGAGTGAAAGCTAAGGGTTGGGCTTGGCCAGCAAGCGCAGATTATAGAGCACAGACCACACACTGGCAATTTACTTCCACAGAAGAAAGACTGTTTCTACTTTGATAGCTTTCTTGAATCTCCGTTACTTGCCTACTGGCGATTGTTGGGGTTCCGATACTACTCTCCCAATAAACAAGGAAACAGAAATTGAGGTCCCTTTCTTTGACGCAATACTACGCAATAAATAACGGATTGTGACGCAAATCGAAGAGAAGGTCGGTTCCTAGATTGTATGGTGTATATCAATTATTCTGCAGCACCTTATCTGCAAAAGCAGATACAATCCTGATACACTTGTCCCTACCTACACTTACAGCCTCTGTTCAGCAAGCTGATCAAAAGGATTTTATACCTTGCTTAGCCAACCTGCCCTCTACTTTATGTACCACGGCCGCGCTCAGCATCATTGCTATCCCGCAGTTCGCATACACGCGTCGTTGTCCGGTACCTCTTGGAAACGAGATTTGTACAGTATGATGGTACTTCGCGCTAAAAACAAATCAATATTTAAAGAAGCTTCTTCTTTACCTCAACCAGGCCGCTACTCCCCTTTCCCATCTGCCCATTTCCTGTAAAATTGCTGGTTAGATCGTAGAGGCAATCCAAACCCACGCTCGCCACGGCTCTACGCATTATCTCCCCCTTCGCTTCCATTTACACAGAATATAATTTTTTCTCTTTTGATTGACGGTTACCTGACTGGGCCTACGCTTGGTCTGAATTGGGCAATCTGATTCAGTGACACACACCACGCACCCCCTGCCAACCTGCACCCTACCTCACTCTACCATGTTACTCGTTTGTTGGGAATTTTCGGAAGCTTGTGGGTGACGAAGATCTCGCCCAAAGGTACTCCGGCCTCCTTACCTGTTCCGTCCTTGATAAGCGCCCTTATCCGTTTCTCCTTATATAACGCGCTACTCATCTCTCATCTTAACACTGCGAAATTCGCTCTTTGAACTATTTCCAAATTAAACGAGTCTATCTTCCACCCGCCTAGATCTCGGAATAGTAACTCCAATTGCGGACGTTGCTTCTTTCAAGACACCAACCAATCGTTGGTCTTCTGTCTCATAGACATACCGGCTTCGAATACACCCGTCGACCTACTCAACCAGCTAAAGCCCGTCGGCTTCGTCTTCCAACATGGCGGTGACTTCGTCTTCTGCCGCGACGCCCCAGCAGGCTAGCAGTTTCCCCGATGGTACCTGGGGCGACGTCCCCGTTCGTGCCGAATCCCACGACAGCAAGAAGCCCCATATGTTCATCACCCTCCACTTCGATGAAGCCGAGATATTAGCTGACTTCCCCACAGCACCGAGCATTCCGTAACATGGGGTAACTGGTACAAGCGTGTTAATTGGTTGAATACGACTCTCATCCTCATCGTTCCCCTGATCGGCTTCATCTTTTCCTACTGGATTCACCTCCAGTGGAAGACCGCCGTCTTTGCCGTCGTCTACTACTTCAACACCGGTCTTGGCATCACTGCTGGTTAGTAACTGAATTCCCGGCTTCGAACCGACGTATACTCACACAAAGAGCTAGGCTACCACCGTCTTTGGGCCCACCGCTCTTACAAGGCCAGCCTCCCCCTGAGAATCTATCTTGCCGCCGTTGGCGCCGGCGCCGTTGAAGGTTCGATCCGTTGGTGGTCCCACGGTCACCGCGCTCACCACCGCTACACCGATACCGATAAGGACCCTTACTCCGTTCGTAAGGGCCTCCTTTACAGTCACATCGGCTGGATGGTTATGAAGCAGGATCCCAAATGCATAGGACGAACTGATGTCTCCGACCTTAACGAAGACCCCGTCGTTATGTGGCAGCACATCCACTTCATCAAGTGCGTCATAGCGATGGGAGTCATCTTCCCCACGCTCGTCTGTGGTCTCGGTTGGGGTGATTGGCTTGGTGGATACATCTACGGTGGTATCCTCCGAATCTTTGTCGTCCAGCAGGCTACCTTCTGCGTCAACTCACTGGCGCACTGTCTCGGCGAACAACCCTTTGACGACCGCAACTCACCCCGTGACCACGTTATTACTGCCCTGATCACTCTTGGTGAGGGATATCACAACTTCCACCACGAGTTTCCCTCCGACTATCGCAACGCAATCCAATGGTGGCAGTATGACCCTACTAAGTGGTGCATCTGGACTTGGAAGCAGCTCGGACTCGCATCCGACCTTAAGCAGTTCCGCCAGAACGAGGTCGAGAAGGGCCGCGTTCAGCAGCTCCAGAAGAAGCTTGACCAGAAGCGCGCAAAGCTTGATTGGGGCGTTCCCCTTGAGCAACTGCCCGTTATCGACTGGGACGACTTTGTCTCTCAAGCCAAGAATGGTCGTGGCCTTATTGCCATCGCTGGTGTCATCCATGACGTGACCGATTTCATCAAGGATCACCCCGGTGGCAAGGCTCTAATCACTTCGGCCATCGGCAAGGACGCCACCGCTATCTTCAACGGCGGTGTCTACCTTCACTCGAACGCTGCTCACAACCTCCTTTCCGCCATGCGTGTTGGTATTCTTCGGGGTGGCTGCGAGGTCGAGATCTGGAAGCACGCCCAGTATGAGAACCAGGACATGACCTACGTTACCGACTCGAGTGGTCAGCGCATTGTTTGTGCCGGCGACCAGGTCACTCGCGTTGCGCCGCCTGCGGGCAGCGCCGAAGCCGCATGAAAATAACGATGGACGGAATAGATTAATGACTTCTGGGAGACGTGTTTTAGTGCACATGCAGATGGGTGGTGTGGGAGTTCTCAGGCATTATTCCATCGGACACATGTCAGCTAGCCCTTACCAGGTTGTGATTGGCTGAAGCCGTTTTCGATGAACGAGGAATGATCCTGCCTGAAAATTCTTCGAAAACAAGGTTTTATCATTCTTTCCACATGTTGTAGGGTTTTCAGATGTATCTGCAACGTAGATTGGAAGAAGAGTGCTGAAGGAGATGAGTTTAGCCTTGAGTTGCAGAATATGTTGACGTATTTATGACCCGTTTGGAAATTTTAAGTTCACTGTCTCACGTATTCCGGAGATGAGAGTTGCTCTATGCGAAGAAAACTGGTTCAATCGAAAAGTCCGACTGTATTACGAAGTTGAATACGTCAGTCACATCTCAATGTGAGTTGGAAGCGAATAACGTGCAGGTTTCATAAAGGGGGAACAGGCGTCTATGCCTATGTTTGTATGACGGAGATTGAGATGACCGTAGGAACCTTAAGAACAATAACCTGCATAATCCCAACATCGTCAGTGAACACTTCAAGAGTTCTCAGAGTGCAAGTTAATCCAACGTGTACCACCAAAAACAGTAAACTCCTGTTATCTGTGGTGAAGATGCAATCTTGTCTCAGCCTTGTGGGCTTATCCGGCCTCACACTCAACCGTCTTTGAAGGACCTCCAACGCCTGTGGATAAAGAATCTTTGCTCGGCAGCCCCCTAGACGAAAGGTCGAGCCAGCTAGACAGGAACCAGAGAACAAATGGTTCGTATTGGTGTTGTATCGACAAACAACCACTATCTCCTTAACCAAACTTTCTTATAATGCAGTTACTCTCCGTTAGCAAGTAGTGTCAGTTTTAAGAGCTCAAACTGCTTAATTAAACTGCCTAGCTGAGCCAATTTAAGGTTCGCTATCGCCAAATCCAGATCGATAATCAATTGGGAGTCTACTTTGTCATTTAGATTCTGAGATGTTAGGCGATTTTTATCCACCTAGCGTAAGGCTCTAAGCACTCAGCTCGCTTCCTCCCACTTAATTACAGCACGCCATAGGGCTATACTTATTATGCCTTAAGCAATGAACCTAGAGACGGGAAATGAAACGTACAGATCCTTAAGACCTGCAAAGCAAAGATTAAGGTAAAAGCGCCAGTCGTTACTTAGAGGCATATTCAATAGGCTTATTAACTGCTGCGCTTTGCAGATCATAGCGTTGGCCACGTGCATAACGGCAATCTACTAGAGGGCGGAAAAGCTAGCATTTTAGTAACGCAAACGGTAAAGAAGAAGCATACGTTTTAGCTAGTTAACTAATACAGAATAAACAGCTTCTAACATAGCGTAAGAACTAGAGAAAGTGTTAAGTTAAAGGGTCCTAAAGGGAGAGGTAAGGACCGGTTAAAAAAGATCCATTATAACTGCATAAAAGTAAATGCTGTTAGGTTTAAATCAGCTCTAGGTTAAGCGCTGGTTATTTAGGTAGCCACGGTCAAAAGAAAATAGGTAACCAACTGTAACATTATAACATTATGTATACTCTCTTCCCTATAAGCTAAGTTAAGAGGCAAGGTGTTAGCCTAATTAAGTAGGCAATAATAAATTCCTTTAGTAAATTCTACAGATATGTTTTGTAGTAAACTTTTATTTCCTGTACTGTAGTATTTATAGAGCGCATCCTTAAAGATTATCTATAAGTCACTAAGTACGCTCAATACCTAAGCGTATTGTACTGCTCTCTTAGCCTTAACGTCATTTAAAGCGGTTGCCTTAAGCAGTTCACAGGGCCTTAATAGGAGGGGCAGCTATCTAACCTTAAAGACGTAGTAGTAAAGAGAGTATAGGCTAACAATAAGTATAAGCAAACAGAGAACCTATAATAACAGTAAGTCTATACTAACAAAGCCTAATTAAAGATCCCCTAAGCTATATAGGAGGCGGCTAGCATCTAGTTATTAAAGCCTTCTAACTAAAGTCAAACTAAATCTTCTTTAGTTTTAACGTTAAAGAGCCCTATTAGTCTTCCTAACCTAAGACTCTCCTTAATAAGCCGCTAGCTTAAGCCGTCCTTACTATATATAATAGCGCTTATACCTAGTAACTATAGTACAGCAACAGTTATTAACGTATTAGAGTATAACAGCTAAGCAAAGTCCTTTTAAGCTTATATAAAGAGCTTTTCAGCCCATCTCACTACATCAGCGTTAAAGAGTACATAAGCCTTCTGTTTTTTTTCTTAGGACTCTATAAGCAACAGGATTTTTAGGTATAACATACACAAGCCTAGCATAATAGAGAGTTAACTAAAAAGGAGGAGCAGAAACATAGCCAAACTGTAATAAGGTTGATGATAAAGAGGTCGGCATTAAAGAGCAGAAGGGTGGCATAGTTGATATCTAGGTAGTGCGAAATAACGCAGATAGCGAGGTGATTTGGTATACCGACCAAAGACCACTTTGAAATATTCGCAGCTCAGAGTCAGTTATTAAGAAGAGGTTAGAGGGAGCTGGAATCTTTAGGAATATCTAATTTAAGGTTCTCGTCGTCTCTAATAGTAGAACAGTCTCTCTTGTTGGGCAAAGGTTCATGGCCAGGTAACCTATTAACTCGTCAGTTGTGAACCACTAGGGTATGCGTTTTCTGCAGGAAAAAAGGAGTTCTCTAACGAACCGTTCGTATTCATCGGACCTATACGGCACCATCCTGGAATTGAGCACGGCCCTAAGCAACAAATCATTGCAGGATATAGGAAACAGTGTTGGGTAAGCCACGGGATGACGCAGATTCAATTCAAACTCAAGACTTTTCTAGGTTAGAGGCAAAAGGCTCCTAAACAATTTTTAATCGGAGGGCCGTAGTAACGAGGCTTTTGGAGTACTTGACATAAGTCGCAGCTTGTATAGCAACTTCAAGCTTTTTTTCTCGGGCGATGTCCTCAGGAATTCGAACATCTCGTTAGAAGAGTTCTGTGAGGCACCGTGTTGTTCTGTGACGGTGACTTGGCGCCTGACGCTGTACGTGTACACACAGCCTTCCGCCTTTTGTTCGCACATTAGGCATCGTGGAAGCCTCCCGTCGCACTGGAAACCAGAAATCAGGACTGCTAGCACTGGCGTGGAGAACACAGAGGACAGCCGACAAACCTTTGTCTTTCGCTTTCGACAAGAATTGCACGCGCTGTTCGTTTTGCGCCGGAGCAAGGGAGATCGGGCGCTCGTCCTGACGGCATCAGGGCTTCGGGCGGTGTTGGATGCTGTCGCGTGATCATGCAGTCGAGACCGCAATTGTTAGAGGGTGTTCATGATGTGCGCGAATTGGAAAGGTCTGGCTCATGGTCGACACAGATTGTGAAAGATGTGATGTCTTGGAGACAGGAAGAATCCCCTTAAATGCAAGCGCCTCTTCTTCGGGGAGGTAACGTTATCCCCTTGCAAAAGCCGGGCTTCGGCTCAGAAGTACGAAGTCTGCATCATTATCAGTGCATGGGGTACAAAAAGCTCAGATCAATTGCCTTATTGATCAATACTCGCAGAAATTTACAGCTTTTCGAGCTTCAGGAGAGAAAAAGCAAAGTTCGCGCCTCAACGTCTGCTGCTACTAGAGAGACCTGGGAATGTGAGTGAAGGTTGTGCCGGGCCCAGAACTACTTCGGAAACCAATAAGGGCATCTTGAAGGGCATCAGCCTATCGCAACAGAGGAAACTATCCACCAGAGTCTGTTGCCCGCCAACGTCACCATCCAGTCATCTACGCCGGACCTGCCAGCATTCTCATCCTGATTCGCCGATTCCAGGGGAAAGACTGCATTTGTGGCCTGATCAGTTCTTGGTCCCATGGCCATGTCTCGGATACATCAACACATGGCGTCTTCCAATGTCCCTTCAGTAGCCTAAGCGAGGGCTCTCGGGGTGAGCAGGTGGCCCTGCGTAGACGACACATCTAATCTGCAACTGCACTTTCCAATGGGCTGATCTCTACTGTTTGGCTAATAATCAAACCTCAAGTAACGTTTAATGTAACAGTTCCACCAATAACCTGACGACCCAGCTTCGTCCTTCCTGAGCTGGCAGCTCGACACGGTGTAATGGCCGCTTTGAGCCGAATCAGATAAAAACAACTGATCCGGTTTAGTGTGCCCCGGAGCTGCGTGGCCGCAATCCTGTCATTACTCTTAGTTGACATGAGTGAACGAGAGTTGTTTTCTTTTGTGGCCGGCGTGTCATTCCGGCTGTGGAAGCAAATACACGGCTGAAGTACTTCCTATCAACAGCAGGACTTGCCTTGGTCACGCATGATTCATGGAGCCTGAACAGTTGGAGGAATCGGCCATAGGTTGGCCTTCCTCTGTATTAAACTATACAAAAATTGGAGCACCTTGTAACTTATGTGGCGTATGAACTCTCGGTGTTTCGTGTTTGTGTGTGCGCCTTCGCGGACCATCAACGACAGATTACTTAGCAAAGATATTGGTCCCTGGAAACAACATGCATGCGCGCTTACAGACTCAAATGCAGATTACAGCTCTTGCGTTGGATGGGCTCATGTGGATGCCCCAGGAGTCTGCTTAAGCATCTCGCCAATGCAGCTTAGATCTGAAGCAGATCTGCGCAAGCGGCACTACTGTAATAACTCTTTTACTCGATGGCCAAAGTCGTGGCTTAGCTAACTTCAATAGCTCGATTAGGATTACGGATATACGAACAACCTGCCTGTTCCGTTCACCGCTTTCCCCCTTTTAACGCGACTGTGAGGAAGTGAATTTTGGTCCTAAAACGGAGACACAGCGTAGCTAAGAGCTAAAACTATTGCCCTAGGCGTTATAATAACAATTCCTTTCCTACCACCTGAGATATTTGTAATCCTATCTAGACCTTATTATAACTACTAGTACAGGAGCTGTTAACGAACGTAGAAGAGAATAAGGTGTTAGCCGAATTATAAGCAGCTGGGCTACTAGTAATCTTATTAATAACAGGGTTGTCAGCAGAGGTGACAACTGACAAGCTTGATGACAACCACGTCTCTAATGACTCTGCCGCCATCAACGCCTAGGGCCGTTCCACGGTACTTACCCCTACTCAGTTCTAGCTCCTGTGCTGGACCCAGTCCTGGACTGGAGCAGAACGGGGTCCAGGACTGCTAACCCTAGCACTTGCTGCTTCAGCACCCTCTATAGAGCTCTGCTTTCGCGGTTCTACTGTAGTCCAACTAAAACTAAGCTACTTCTGCTGACTGTTGATAAATGTAAATCGCTTAAAGCAACTGATGTGGAGTTAGCCGGCGAAAGGCCCTTGATAGTTTCATAAGACACGCAGTCTTCCTTACTAATGCTGGCCTAAGCAAGTTTAATATGCTGACTGCAATCTGCCTCAACGGTGAACAGTGTGCCTGGAAACCAAAATAATTACTCCGAACTAGGGGGTCTTGGTTGTCACGGGTCGGTCATGTAGTAGCTTTGGGTTCGGTCTTCCGACCAAATATTGTGCCTTTTAGTCCGTTGGCTCAACGGTAGTAAACCCAAGTCCTATCGGTCCGTAACATCGGTTCAGAATGGCGCAGGATGCGTGGAAATCATGGTCAAGGCGGTCGCAAAAATCGCGCAACTTTGCCGTCATTAGTCTCCTGAGCTGTCGCCGTACGATAAGGCCTCACCCCTGCGGAAGGTCCCTAACAGCAGACATTTTGTCTTCATGCGTTGGAACGGAGAGATGGCGTAAACGACATACAGGGCAGAAATGGTGCTCTGCACCCTTAAACCTTGGTAATGGCGCGCCATTACTAAGTGACGTCATCCGAAGGATAGCTTCATCTGGGGGCGGGGCGAGGCAGGACTGGGTTCTCCACTTGAGAAAACGTACAATACTAACCACTAGGTCAAAAGCCAACCTGCAAACTAGACCCACCGAATAATTGCACTCGATCCAAACCCTCTTCAACCTAAGAGCTAGAACGAGCTGCGCTTGTTCAAGGCTAGTTTCTAGAACGAACCAAAGCCAACACCGGCTGCTTTTAACATCAGCGGCGGGACCTTGTGCAGAAGGGCCCGTTTCGATTCCACCCATGCCGATTGAGAGCCGACGGCTATCCTACGCCAACTTTCGATTTTCACTACGCATCCTGGTCGCTGATCTGATAATTGCTCGGGTACAGTACACACACACACACACAATTTATTACGCCCGGCGGCGGAGCCGAAAGGGCCACTAACGCTGACTACACGTACATTGCTGAGCTGATGCCTTTGTATCCTTAAAGCCCAGAAGTGATGTCTCTATTTCCTGCTTGTACCTCCATATCTGCCTTCTCGCTGCGGATTCCCGTGGTTTAGTTGTATTGTTAGCATGCCACCTTGAAGCCTATTCTCCAAGTGTTCAGCGTCCTATCTACGGCGGCTGAAGCGGTGCCTGCTGTCTGTGGTTTATGTCGGGTTCTATGTGTTTGGGGGGTTGATTTCCATTTCCGCCTCTCATCACCTTACGTCCAACCGGCCTGTTGCCAGTGCAAATCGTATCGTTGCTCGAACCGCTTGCTTGTTTGGCGTCCACTTATTGTCGTCCGATGGGCTCTTACCTCCAAGGAAGAAGGATATGTTGCTTCTCTGTGTTTCTGTGCACTGCAGCATCTCTGCCCGATGTGTTGTCCATTTTGTACAGCGGATAAGGAAATGCTCAACCGTCTCCGCCGCCTGCCTGCAATCACAGATCTGTAAAGGCGCTGTGTCGATCCGATGTAGATAGCCGTTCAGTCTCACCATTCCTGTTCTAAGCTGAGCAAGTGTGGTCGCTTCTTTCTACGTGAGCTTGTTGTAGAGTTGGCGGGTATGCTTCCCTGGCAGGGCCTTGTCGACCCTTTTAGAGAATCTCCCGACCTTTTCCGGCAGCATCGAAACTAACCGGGCTGAGCACGCACCGACCTCGCCACGCCGTGTACACCTGCTCTTAGAGGAATAAGAGCGCTTGCTCAGCCGACCGTTGTTTTCTTACCCCAAAGTGATTCATCAGTAAGAGACCGTAGGACTCAACCGTATGTAATATCCTCTCTACAATTACTAATTCCAGCACTTTACCTAAGGTAGCTAGCAGTAAGATCGGTTACTATGCTTTTACTAAAGTGTAGTCGTCCTTACCCGGCTTCTTAAGTAGTATAATCTTTGTATATCTCTACTAATAGGGCAGCGCCCCTTCTTTAAGAGACATCTAGAAAATTATTAACACCTAGTGTTACACCACCGGCCATATCTATTTCCAGACTATTACTAGAAGCCTGTCTTCTCTAGGTACCTTCTAGAATTTTATAAGGAATAACTAACGCTCCACTTCCTCTATACTAACAGACAGCATCTCTATAGCGGCTCTCTATAGTCTATTACCCTTATCCTTAATTTCTTTTAGTAGGGTAGAAAAGAAGGTATTAAGTAGCTCCTCTACCTACTCTATATAGTTCGTTATTACTATTTTATCCAGTCTAACTAGCTACAGTACCTTACTAAAAGCCTTATCTTATCCAGCCTTTAAGTACCTAGCTGCCTTCTATATATTATTGTTATCAGCTAAAAACTTATTTTAGTGCTTCCTCTTTTACTAATAAATTACATTATAATACTGTTTTAATGCACCCTTTACCTTCTCTTTTAGATCTACCCTAACTAGTCCCGCCTACCTTTCTATATAAGCTTAGTTTCTCTAGTAAGTATAAATCTAGTGAAGCTATATTAAGTTAGCTGTCTACCACCGCTTTAAGTACAGCAACAGCTTAGCCTTTAGTATTAAGGCATAGACCGCCTTTATTACTACCTCTATAAGTCTATTAGTCTTTTATTATACCGTCCCTAAGTATAGTATCCTTTCTAGTGCGTTTATAATCCTTACGTTAATCTCCTTCTACAGTGCATTCCTAAAGAGCAGGCACTATACTAGTTTTAAGATAGGGACCGAGCTGTTAAAAATCGTCTTGATTGCGCAGTGATCCAATCCGTGTTCCATCTTATATATCCTACATCTAACTAGCGATTCTATCGGGCCTTTAGACGCTAGGACTAAATCGATTGTAGTTACATAGTCCCCGCCTCACTACGTTTTTATCCTATACAGAAGTAAACTGCTCAGGCCGAGCTTATTCATTAGATCAATGATCTCGTCCCCTTCACCCTGTCTGACCATCGAAACCTCATCTCCACCCCACAGTTAGTCGTACCTATTAAAGTCGCCAACCACAACCAAATCCACCACTCTACCAGTCCTCCACTGTATCTCTATAACTATTTACCGTAGATGGTTGCACGTGTCACGTAGACTACAATTGTCGTCTTATAGTACATACACTAATACCACCAAAACCAGCCGTTCCTCCAGCCAGATAACCGCCGCCGTTAAGTTAGGCGACTCTACCCATATCTATTCCACTTCTACGTTCTTCCTTTTCATCCAGCAACTCCAAGCACATACCAAACGCCTAGCAGAAAGGTATTATTAACTAGTCTATACTAATCTAAACTATATTACAGGCCACTGTCTTTACCTAACGTTACTGTTTAATAGGTCGGGCAGATTTTAGAGAAGAAATTAGTCGCCTCTATCTATTTATATAAAAGAGAGGCTCTCTATATAGAACTTAACAGAAAATCAATACTTACTTTTGCTATACGTTAGCGGTAATAGTACAGCGTTGCCTTCCAGCTACACTTATAGAAGTAGAAGTATACTAGGCTTTTACGTCTTCTACAGCTACAGTTAAACAGTACGTCCTAATAAGTAAATCTCTTATAGTATACTATAAAGTCTCTATAATTAGATCTTACTACATACAGCCTACCTAATAGATACTAAGGAAGGTAAAGTTTAGGGGCCTTAGGATATAGAACTATCCTAAGGTCAGCATACTACTAAAAGCAGAGTTATAGCTATCTCTTAGTAAAAGCTTAAAAAGCAATTACTTTAGACTACCTCTTTAAATATACTAACGTAGGCTATAGCTATAGGTCTAAGATCTATTTATAGGCTGCCTTAACTAAAGCATCTACCTCCTCGTTTCTTAGTATTTAATATACCTAAGGCACCACTATATATACACCCTACTAGAGATCGTCTAACTTTTCTATTCTCTCTATATCTAAAAGGAACAGAACTTAGTAAAGGTACTAAATCTAGCCTAACTACTTCCTATACTCTAAGAAATAAGTTAAGCTATAACTATAAGCTTATTAAGGCAGATGTAAACATTGTCTACTATCTAAGCTGTAGGAGACCTTACGGCTTTTAGTAGGCCCTAATATACAGCCTGCACTTCTGCGTTAAAGACCTCCGTCTAAGAACTAAGCGGTTTAGATCCTTAAAAGATCTATCTTACGGCCTAATACCCTACCCAGCCTGCTCTAATAGAGGTTCTACTTCTATCCATCGTTATTTAGGAACCATCAGAATAAACAACAATATCCCGCTTTAAAAGCGTTTCTAATCTATCTATAAATTTAAGTATAAGTTCTTCCTTAGCCTTCTTAGGCTTATAGCCAACCTTACTAAGGGCTGTATGCTAGTCCACTAAGCGCTCCTAAGGTAGTAGTTCTAGTAGGTTAATATATTCAGCATCTCTATTAACAAGCCCTACTATTTGCTATAGCCTTAAGTTAGGTCCTAGTCCGTCTCTAAGCCTCGTCCAGAGGGGGTATCGTTCGTTAAGGCAGTAGATCCTAACAGAGGCTTTATAGAGCCTTATATTTAGTATCACCTCAGCTAAAGGTATAGCCGCTTTACATTATAGGATTAGTATAGAGGTCGTTCTATATACAAGAAGTACAGCCCTAATAGCCTTAGCTTATATAACGTTAAGTCTATAAAGTAGACTATTAATACAGTTTAATATAATATATCCATTCTTAATCCAGTTCCTATTAAGCTACTATACCTCTAAGGCGTAGTACTAAATAGATAATACACAGGAGGTAATAGTACAGCAGAGTAAGTACGTTAGTGCGCCTTAGATAGTGTTCCTTAGTCCTTATAGCCCATTAACTACTTAGCACGCTTTAGTACAGAGGTTTCTTATATAGTTCTTAAACATAAGTCATTAAATAAAGTAGACGCTAAGCTACTATAAAGAGGCCCCTTAGTTAACGGCCTAAGCTATATATTATCTCCTATCTAATAAGGTAACTGTAATTAATAGGTTTCTATCCCCTTATCTCCTAGTAAAGTGTATAAGTTCGGACTTATCAATATTAAAGGTAATTCCCTTTAATACGCCCTATTCTAAGGCTTCCTCTTATTCCTTAACTAATAGGGTATAGTTATCTTCTAGTGAAGTTAAGCTTACTAGAATAGTAATGTCATCTATATAGCCAAATTAAGATTACTTTCTACTTAGATAAACGGTGCCTAGCTTAAATATAGGTTTAATATAGAGTATAAACAGAATAGGAGATATAGGTAAGCCCTATAGTAACCCATACTTAAGTTTAAAAACGTCTCCTATCTCCCTATCTAGCCTTATTCTTGTTCTTCTCTTAAGGATAAAGCTTAAGACCTAGCGTATAAGGTTCTCTAGCTATCCTTAGCGTTAGAGGCGTTAGATTAGCCTTCTTAGCAGTACAGCATTAAAGGCCCCTTTTATATTAAGTATAAGTATAGAGGTAATACAACCTCTTTATTAAGCGCACTTAATATTGTAAATAGTAGCTACAGTAAGGTTGCTATATAAGTAGAGGGGGAGGGTACTAAACTGTTAGTTATACAGGACCTAGTACCTCACTATAATCTAAGCAAGCCTTCTTATAATAAGTCTTTCTAAGCCTTTTCTAAGTACAGATAAAAGTGCAATTAGCCTATAAGAACACAAGAGCGTTTTATCTCTTTTTTTTAGTTTAGCTAGGATTACTAGAATTACTTCTTTAAAATAAGTAAGATACCAGCCCTTATATATACATCTACTATAGAGCTAAAAGACGATATCCTTAATAATAGGCTATACTGTTTTTAGAACGGTTATAGTAATTCCGTTAGAGCTAGGGGTAGTGCTTTTAGTAGTAAGAACTAAAGTTTATACCTTGTCTTTTATAACCTATAGGAAAGGAAGTTTAGTCTATAGCTAAAGTACCTATATCTCTATTAAGATATCTATAGATGTAGTAGCATTTCTAAGTAGGACGTAAGCAAACAGGTCCCCCTTCTCTTTTAGTTATAAGATAAGCACGGCTAGGTTGTTCTTATCTTAGAGTGGTAGGGTCTAAAAGGATCCTATAGCTTTATACTACCTAACTATTTTAAATATATCTTTACCTATAGAGGCTACAGTAATCTTACCTCTTTAGTATATATCCTTAGAGCGTTATAACTAATAGAGAAAGTCCTATTTAAGGCTGTCCTCTTTAGCTATTTCCTATTAGTAGTCTATTCCTAAAGCACAAAGCCTTATTACCGTTACTCTCTTAGTTATATAGGCTTAGTGTTTATACGTACAGTTCTTATCTTAGTATGGTCTCTTATATCCTCTACTAAGTGTGCGCCTTATAGAGGCTATAAGCGCTTCTCTAAGGTAATCTATAAACTGCTGTACTAAGAGGTCTAACGCTTATAGATCCCTTATGCTGTCTATAGTATAGTATATAGGTTATACGTTTTACTTAAGGATATTAAGGAAGAGCTTCTCGTCTATTATATTAAGCTAGAACCTCCCTAGCTATAAGTTAGGTAAATCGGTTAAAGCTAAGGGGACCTAAGTAAGTAGAGTTTTATAATCTATTGTATATAGGGACGTTTCTATACTAGTAGATACCCTATAGAGGTTTCTAAACGCTTAGTATAGGTCTAGTATATTGCTGCCCTTATATATAGCTTCCCTTATTAACGATAAGAGGATAAGGCTAGCGGCTTCTACTTATTCTACTAGGCTATCTATATCTAAGGAGCTTGTAGCCTTAGGTTGCTAGGTCTAATAGTAAAGGTTGAAATCGCTTACAACCAGCACTCGTTCCTACAGTCTAAGTTATTAAGCTACTATAATATCTTAAACTGCTTAGCTAGGTTATAATAAGCTACAAGGGGCATTATATACATTAATAACTATAAGGACTTCTCTCTTTCTAGACTAGAGTTATAGAAAGAGTAAGTCTGTAGATAGGACTAATAAAAGGCGTATTTATACGCCCTATAGCTCTATTCCTTTATAGAGGTAAGTAAGCACCTTAGGTCTATCTTTAACCTAATTATCTACTAAAGTAAAAGTCTTAAAGCTAAGGTAGTATTTTATAAGCCTCCTCTCTTCTAAGTAAATAGAGGGCTCTTAAATTAAGAGTATATTAATCTAAGCTACGTACGCTAAATTCAGTACTGTTTTGTATACAGACGGTTACTTAGCTACGTTTGCTTATATAATTTATACAGTTCTAAAGGTCCGCCCTCTCCTACTATATACTATATACTAAAATACAGTCTATTACTTCTCCTCCTTTTTAGGATTAGTAGTGTAACTACTAGGTTGTAATTCTCTATAATCTCTCTCTTTTAGCCTAAATAGCCTATAGCTATACTTTATTCCTCCTCTAAACTACCCCTTTTACTACTTTAGGTATAATAAAGTAGGTTGTATTAAAGGTAGTATAGGGCCTATTATATAAAGGATACTTAAAGGGGCAGTTGTAGCTATTATAACCTTTAGTACTACTATAAGGTACTTAGTGTTGATTGGTTATATAGGAGGAAGAGCTGTACTTAAGGCATCTCTTCCTTCTAATATACGTTTATTTATTATAAAAGCCGCTATAGCAGTAGTATTAAAGAGACCTCTTCTCCTTTAGAAACTATAGGTTTATAAAAACGCTAGCCCCTATTAAATAAAGGCGTCTTAGTAGTTACCTTATAGCTTCTACCTTAAACTAGGCTATAACTGTACCTAGCCTTTTAACTTTATCTTTTCTAAAAAAGTATACTTTTTCTAGCTTAAGTTTTATTATAAGCTAGATTTCTTTAAGTAGCTCCTTAAACGTAATTTTTAGCTTAGTGTTACTTACTAGACAATGCTTAGTATAAGGGACGTTTATAATATAGGCCTAGATCTATATATTGCACTACTTAACCGCTTACACCTAGAGAAGGGCAGTAATATATTTACTATTATCTAGTAGGACTTTTATACTATTAACTAATAAAGGTAGGAGTACTAATTCTATCTTAACATAGTCTATCCCCTTAAGAGCGCCTTAAACTTAAAGACTGAGCTTTTCTTAAACGAATATATAAATATTATAGGCCTTCTTATTTTAAAACAGGCTTTCAGGGGGCAGAT
This sequence comes from Colletotrichum chlorophyti, assembly GCA_001937105.1. Taxonomy (NCBI): domain Eukaryota; kingdom Fungi; phylum Ascomycota; class Sordariomycetes; order Glomerellales; family Glomerellaceae; genus Colletotrichum; species Colletotrichum chlorophyti. Next base: position 101,016 of record MPGH01000207.1, on the reverse strand, counting down.
ACATAAAGACGTACAAGTCTTTTAAGGGCACCTACTTTATAACTTATTTTACTAGCACTAGTTTATTTTATTTTCTAGCTAGCGGCTAGCTTACCACCGCTATGTATATACAGACCAGTACAGGCCCGTTCTAAGCTATCTCTAAGGAAGGTCCTTAGAGACTCTAAGCAGTCTTACTAAGTTCTATACTAACAGTATATATAGACCTTTTTAGACCGCATTAGTATTAAGCTAAACGCTACTTCTCCTCCTAAAGTTCTCTCTCTAATAATTCTATCTTCTTTAAGCAGTCCTTAAGGAACTAATCCCTCTTAGCATCCCATTATAAGAGATTATAGATAAGATCTAAAAGCTTATTAATCTAGTCTTTTAACTTAGTATTTTCCTAATAGCTAACCTACTCTACTACTCTAACCTTTATAGTTAGTTTTTAGACTTACCCTAACCGTTAAGATATACTAGCGTCCCTATAAACTATAATAGATAGCCCTATATCTAAGGAGACCGCTATAATTATAAGGTTTAGCTTATATAGGCTAATAATAAAAGATATTAATGCAATAGGCTAAAGCCCTCTATATTCTTAACAATTACTAACAGTGGGTGCCTTATATTACGTCTATACAACGTAGGTTAATTGATCTTAATATATTAGGCAGATGTTACTTTTAGCTATATATCTAAATAACTACTCTCTACCTTTTTCTACCCCCCTTTAGTACGCATACTCTTACGTACTACCTCCCTTAATTTATCTTTACCCTCTCTATTTCGTTTTCTACTACCTTACCTATCTTTATAGGCTTCCTAATTAGCTTATTATAGTTATTATTCTTTTATTAATCTATACTAAGCTCTAACCTTACTACCTCCTCCTCTAATCTTAAATATCCTCTTATATTCTCTTATATTAAATATTCCTTTGTTTATATATACTTAGTACTACTAACCCTAAAGTTCTAATATCTCAGGGTCTTACCAGACTTATATTAATTACAGAGCAAAGGATACAGCTTATAAGATTTAAAAAAGGCACTCCCACCTATCCCACCTATTAATTTTATAAAGTAAACCGTCTCCTATTTATAATACTTAATCTATTACTCGCTTTTTAACTAATAAAGGCCTATTAACTTACTTAACGTATAGAAGACTATAGATTTAGTACTATTCTAAACGTATAATAACTATTAAATTTACCTTACTATACGTTATAGTCAGCCTTTAGTAATACCTACTAATACAGACTTACTAACTAATATCTACATTTAATACTCTTAACCTTAGTCTTTAACTGCTTATTATATATATAACAATTATTAGTAACATACTACAACCCAGTGCCTTTAGTACAACCGCCTAATTTTAACTACTACCTTACTAACTAAAAACTCCCCTATTAAGGTAAATTTTTTTAAAAGTTTTTTTACTATATATAGACCCTTTTTAGTATACTAAGTTTTACTTAGATTTATCCTTAAATATCTAGGTTAATAAATCCCTAAACTTATTAAAGTCTAGCTTTAGAGGCTATATCTTTGTTATTACCTCCTTATATAAATAAAGAGACAATGGTTTCTAACATCCTAACCCTTTTTCCCTATATATCTAACTATAGTTATTAATAGCTTTATCTAAGGCGCCTTTATATACAAGCATTTTACTAAGCCTAGACCAGCTACTATACCTTCTACTTAGCTGTCCTTTTATTAACTAAGAAATTAGGCTAGTGTTATATAAACAGCAGTAAAATAGCCTCTAAGCTCCCACCCTACCTACTACAGTTTTAAAGCTAAATTAACTCTATAACCTTACTAGTATTAAGTATTAGCCGTTACTTAAATCACCTATTTACTTTTTTTATAATTAGAGCTTCTAAAGGGTTTATTTAATTTAGCATACCTATTAATATTATTATCTTAGGTTAGATATATTATTAACTACTTAACTTATTAAGTAGTAATTATAGTATACGTTAGTTTCTATATAATAAAGACGCCTAGTTCTAAAAGGCTATAAATACAAATATACTATTTACTACTATTTAGTAAGTAAAGTAACTGCTTTAGACTATTAACCTATACCTTTTTATAATCTATTATACTTTACAGTAGGTCCCTAATAATACAATTCTATTAGCTATTAAGCTTAAAGATTTATCTCTAAGTAGTAAAATTATAGCTATTATTAATACTTAGAATCTTAGTACCATTAACTGTTATAAAGTAGTATTTTACTACTATAGTAGTTAAGCTTATTTTATTTATATCCTGTTATAACACTATAAGCCTCTTTAATATCTATTATTATTTCCCTATAGAATATTAAGCTAAAGTATCCCTAGACTTAATAAAATCTCTCTTAGGCGTCTAGCTACTACTAGGTGGGATATAACAGCTTATAAAACCAATAGGCTTATACAGCTATAATAGTATTATATAGTACTTCTTATAGAGCCTTAATTCCTTACCTTTAATCGTCTTACTTATAAATATCTAATTAACATATATTTAAGAATTAAGGAAACAAATCTTAATTACTTACAATAAGTAAGATTAATATAATCCTTAGTATTAGACTAAATAGCTAATAATATCTTACTAAACCTTCTATACAATAGGTTACTAACAACGTTTATTAGCTCTTAGGTATAGACTTTTAATTAAGTTACTAATAGTCTAGCCTTAATATAGCATTTTAAAAAACCCTACCTTTTTTATTACTATAACAACAAACCTAAAATAGCTAAAGATAGTCACTTTATTAAAAGCTAAATAGTATGTTACTAACATCCCTATAGTTATCTATTATACTTTCTATATCTAACTTTAACATCTTAAAGCCTTTATAAAGACTTACTTTAGTTACTTACTATATATTATAACTATAGTTAAGTTTTAAAAACACAGGCTTTTATACATATATATGCTTATTAAAGTTAGTTTCCTCTTACTTTAACTTTAACTAACTAGTTACTAACCTTATAACTCTCTATTATAGCTTACTTTAGAACCTTCTCTTAACGCTCTTAATAACATTATTTCTACTAAGCTCCCTTAATCTCTTATAGATACTACCCTTTATACTTTTATTCTTTATACTAACATACACAGCTATAGCTACTTATTAAGGCCCTCTTATTATAATTAAGATAGTTAATACTAATTTAGATTCCCTTATTAGCTTTATTAATAAACATTAATTAACCCCTAAGGTTATATTCACTTTCCCTATAGAGTAAAAGAAGATACATAGGTTGTCCCTTATATCCCTATACTTATTCTATATATAGATTCTTATATTTATATTAACGTTTATCTTTTAGTTAACGTCTTTATATACCTCTTTAAGTACCTATTTAAGGGACCTAACCAGACTAAATTCTAAATAGATAATAGCTTATTTTTAGATATATCTAATAAATATAAGGATTACGTTTTAGCTAGGTACCTCTTTTCATTAGAGGTAGCCTACTATATCTTTTCCTTTAGTATAGTATCTAAAGAACCCTCTATACGTTGTTTTAGTATTTACTTAGAGAACTAGTAGCTAGGCCAGATATAGTATAATTCCTACAACCAGTCTTTTATAAGTAACCTCTTATAGTACTTCTAGCGTCCTTATAAGCCGCCATTTAATAACCTTACCTATACTTAATTTTATAAACGCTTCTACTATAATACCTAGTAAGTTAGTAGGACGCTAAGGAATAATTATAGGTTAATTATGCTTACTTAATTTAGTAGAGGACCATATTAGAGAGTACTAATTAAATAACGTCTTAGCTTTATAATTACCTATATTTATACCGTTCTATCTTAAGTTAGAGAACTTTTCTACCTTTAAGTTCTTCTATAGAATTAATTAGCTTATAGTTTTCTTAATTTATAAACTATAGGTAGTATTATTTACCCTTCCTTTTAAAAAGCAGCTATTACTCTAGGTCTGTTTTATAATGTAAATAAAGTAATATACGTTATAGAAGAGGCTGTTTTGTCTTTTAGTTAACCTACTTAACTATGTTTTCTTTTTATATACTTACTTTTAGATTTTCTGTCTCCTATAGTAACTCTTTAGGACCGGTTTTACCTAGCTTTATCTACTAACTTTATATTATATTATACTTAATATACTATAACTACTCTAATACTTTAAACTATATCTTAAATCCTTTATACTAACGGTATATTAATATATTAATTTAGTCTCCCTAAACCTTTAGTAATAAAGTGTAAGCTCTAAATAAAAATTAAAGCCTTTACTCTACTTTAAGACACCCTTATAACGTAAAGTTACTAAAATTATAATTTACTTAATTAAGAATAGTATAGTATTTTTTATTTGATTTACTCTTCCCTATATACTAGGGGTTGTTTTTTTATTAATAGGAAAGTAGGGTAGGGTAAAACGTTCCTAATAAGGATACTTTATAACTATATTTAAGCTAAAGGCTATATTGTTTATATTACTAGTTTAACTACCCTAAGTATTATACTATATAAATATAAACAAACAGCTTATTCTACCTTTAGCATTCTAGTCTATAATACCGATTCTAAAGTTGTTTCTTATCTTACTCTTACTTTAGGTTATACTAAGCTATTAAAGTATACTATTTTGGTTTTATAGAAAGAGCTACTAATAGTAAATAAAACCGCCCTTTAATATATAGATTATCTTCTTTAATCTATTATAGTATAAGACTTACTATTTAGAAGTAAGTTATTTATTAGTATAGGCGATTTCTATTAAGTCGTACTAGTTACTCTTACTACTATAGCTTTAGTTTTAGTATTTAATGCCTCTATTTAATCCTCTTTTCTTTAGTAATATTTCTAAATCCTATGCCTTTCTACTCCTTTAAGAAATTCTATAGATCCTATATATTCTAAATAGCTAGATAAAGTTAGTAATAGAATTCCCCCTTATAATATAATAGTAGATCTAAGCTATCTTAACTAAGTAGGTACTATTAATAAAGCTATTAATTTCCTCTTTCTATATATAACCCTTAACGAACTAACATAATCTATTCTCTACTCTTTCCTAAGCCCCTTTAATTTTTATATTAATAAGTTTAATAGAATTATAATTTATTAACTCTATAGAGATAAAAGTATATATAATTACTTAGACCCTTCCCTTTTTAAGATCGTTAATATTAGGCTAATATTAATCTTTTAGTTTTATTACTTAGTAGTAATTAAATTAAGGAAATAAAAAACTCTACCTAAACGCTACTACTAGTAATAAAAGTAGAGTATTTAGCCCTACTTAAGGAGCTAAGTATACCTCTATATTAACTTTCTCTTAAAGTTAGCGCTATTTATAATATAATATAAAATCTTAATATTAATAAAGGTCTAGTAAAAAACTCTAGAGTTTAAATTTAAATATTAGGCCGCTATACTATTTAGGTCTAGCTTTTATAACTTAGTTTATAGGTTTCTAAGGATAAAGTTTACTACCTTTTATAGATCACTTTTAACTTTTAGCCTTAAAGAACGAATTAGACCGTCTAAAGGCGCTAGTTCCTACTTAGGCTAGTATATACCACTACCTTTAACAGCTATTAGGGTCTTACTCTTAACTGCATTATCCTTAATCTAAAAGACTTAGTTTTCACCTATAGATAATTATATATAAGCCTTTCTTATATTCGTTAATAATTAGATCTCTATATACTTCTTTATAAAGAGNCCCCCCCCCCCCCCCCCTATATAATTCCCCCTCTCACTCTCTAATGCTTTCTATATAAGATTATATCTTTATAATGTTACTTAAGCTTAACCCTACTATTTATAAGAATATTTTATTACTCTAGATTATACTTAGACTACATTTAATAATCTCTTTTATTTACGTTTTACTTTTAATATAATAGCATTCTAACTTTTTAAACTAGTTAATGTTATTTATATTTAGGATTTTATTAATAACGTCCTTCCTAATAGTATATACTTAGAAACCCTAAACTATATAGAAATCTATATAGCTATAAACGTCTTCTAAAAAGACAACTTTTATAACACTACTATTAAATTAGATCTAATTTAAACCTATATTTAGGTTTACCTTAAATAAAATAAATAGGACTTATACGTTCCTAATACGTTTTTTTATACTAATAGTTAATTTATAGTTAATATAACTTCTAAGGGAAGGCCTAAACTTATAATCCAGTCCCTTAGCTTATAACGGTATATATATAGCTGTCTTAAGTTTATATAAATAACTTTAAACAGATATCTAAGAGACGTTTTAGATTTCTATAAGTACTATAAATATCTTTCTAAATAATAGTACCTAATAATTACCGCCCTTAGTATTATTAGTAAGTATAAACCAATATTAGACCAACTATTTTATCTTTATAACTTTAAATTATACACTTTTGTTTATAACGCCTTTAAAGGAGAGCTGATAAATTTCTCTATAGGCTGCTATTTTATAAACACTAAACAATAGGAATATATAGTGGTTCCTAATACCGCTTCTTTTGTTTATATTATAGCTAAGTTAGTTAGCTATACTCCTTTAAATTAACTTATCGTTAGGATCTTAGATTTAACTTACCTCCCTAAAATAATACTGTTATCTCTATCCCCTACTGCCTCTTTTAAGTCACCTTTAATTAAGTAATAAGGTCGTTAGAGTAGCTAAGCGGACTCTACCCCATCTAAAAAATCCTATACTTAGCCCACCCTAAAATCTATAGAAGATATAACTAAAATAATTAACCTTAATAATACTAAGATAATAACACCAACTCTAACTATATAAAATAAAGTAAATTAGTAATTAAGTTAACTTAATTCGTCTATATCTAATAGTTAACTAAAAGATACTATATCTACTACCTTATTACCCCTTACTACTTAGTTATAACACTAGTAGCTACTAAAGCACCTCTAAGTAAAAATTCTATTATAAACCTTATAGACTAAGAAGATTAGTATAGAGGTATTACTATATAGTTTAATACTTTTCTTAAGAATATACTCCTTTTAATAATATCCTTACTGTAGTATAACTTTATAGAGTGTAAAGTATAACACCTAGTTCTTATTAATTAATTATATCCTACTTAGTTTTAGCTACCTTTGTTAGTAGCTATGCTTAGATAGTAGGGTTTAGCTAATAACTAATGCACTTTAGGTGTTAATCTATTATACCCTACTTCGCTAATATAAAACATTAACCAGCTGTCTCTAAATTTCTTACTTTACTCTTTAACCTTATCTACCCTTAGCGGCTACTACATATAGTTTATAGTTCTTTACTAATATATATCTGTATCTAAGCTCTGTTAAGGTCTTACGCCTTATATAATAGTTCTATTTACCTACTGTCTCCCCCTAATGCTTAGCTTTATCTAGGTTATAACTTAATTTAGTATTACCTAAGGATCTCAGTCTGTTCTATAAATCTAATTGCCTTAGTAGCTGCTTTATACTTATTTAATATAACCTAAAGATTGTATTATCTTAAAAGGGCTCTAAGTTCTTAACGTTAGAGCTATTAATACTTATAGTAATACAGTAAGATATAGAATACTATTTATTATCCTTTCTAGTATAAGCAGTTAGTATTAGTAATACTTAGTACTCTTTAGCTAAAGAGGAAATCCTAAAGTCTAATCTTTTCTATACGTATCTAAACCAGGAGCGTACTCTGTTGTTTACTAAGCCCTTTATAGGCTTAAAGGACCTTCTTTATTAGTTTTAGTATTAGACAGAATAACGTTCTTTTTTACGTCTTAGCTTCTTAGTTAGTTTGCTATTTTTAGTATAACTATATATATAACTAAGTCTTAATTGTAGACTTAAGCTTAAGTAGGGATCTTAGCTTATTTACTTTAGTACCTATCTATCTGTTCTGTCTCTATCCTATAGCTTCTTTAGTAGCTATATCAGCTGCTTTATTACCCTAGATACTAATATAGGTAGGGACCTATTAGATCTTAATGTTAAGTCCCTGTTTATAGAGGGCTTATGTCTTATCTATAATAATCTTAAGGAGGTATATACCTGATTTCCCTTTAGGTTTAGCTAATAATCTAATAGCGGCTTAGTTATTAGTATAGATAAAAGCTTTATATCTATAGTTTCTATTTTACTTATCTACTTAAATTATTTTAAGGGCTAGAACGACCCCCTATAGCTCTCTTATATAGACTATTAATATAGTATTATCGCCTATATATGATTTTTTAGTTTACTCTATAGTTATATAGACTATAGTAGCTCTAATTTAGCCGTTAATACTACTGCTATCTATATAGATATAGACTGTATTAGTGCTCTGTTCTAGATATTATTAGTATTCCTTTTTAGCTTACTCTATGCCTTTAGTAATATAGATATATAGGCCCTATTACTAAGGGGGTATAATAAAGGGCGGTATATACTTAGTCTCCTTATTAGTTACCTCTTATCTATTAAGTAGTCGTTTTATAATTATTTATTTTAGGCTCCTTTTTATTCTTTTATATATAGGGGCTTTAGCTATACTTACTCTACTAATAGTATTAATATTATATTTCTATATCTGTTATTTAACTAATAGGAGATATATCTCTACATTTAGTACTAAGAACGAGGTTGCTTTATACGCCCTACTTATTACCTTAGCTGCTCTAGCTTAAAGTCTTTATAATCTATAAAGTGTCCTTTTAGTATACCCCTTCTCTCCCTATCTACTGTTCAACTATAGTAAGTATATATATATTATCTATAGTATAGTAACTCCCTTATAGATCGTTCTTATCTCTTTAGTCCTTACGCCCTATATAGAGTTACTTAGGCTGCTAAGTACTGTAATAGTGTTAGTTACCTTACGTTCTGTCTTATTAATATACTGCTTCTACTTAAGGGATAAGTCTATAATAAGGCTAAGGTATTTATATATTATCTTAGGCCTAATTTCTCTTTATTAGCTCTAAAGCGTTATATCTTTATTAATTTTAGTTTTTGTTTATATAAAGTAGGTAAGCTAGAACTTTTTAGGTATAAAGATAGATATATAAGTAAGGGCCTACCTTTTAGCCTTTTAGAGCGCTTTTTAGAGTTTCTAATAGGTATCCTTAGTGTTATCCCCTACTACTAAAATTACTACGTTATTAATAAAGCCAGTAGCTGTTATACCTTTAGCTTTATTACAGCTGTCTAAGAGGTCTACATTATAGAAGAAATAAAGTATAGGTAATAGGGGTGATCCTTAGGGGATGCTAGTATTAATCCTATATACTTTAAATTAAAACCCATCTACGTAAATCTCTATTTTTTATAATTTAAGGAAGCTTATAATCTATTATACTATTACTTTATTTATTTATTTTTTTCTAAGGTTATATAAGAGTTAGTAATATAAAACATTATTAAAGGCACCTAATATATCTAAGAGGAGTAAGCTTACTACCTTTCCCTTCTATAAACCCTAAGCATTATATATCTAGTTAACTATTTAGTATAGTATATATTCTATAGATTGTTGTTTTCTTCCTTCTATATAGCTATTTAGTAGTAATCTATATGTTTTAGTAAGGTAGCTTAGTCTTTTTATAATTATAGCGTTTATAGCTTTACCTATAGTATTTAAGAGGGCTATTGGTCTGTATACTTTAGGTATTATATAGTTATCTTTACCTAGCTTCCTTAACACTACTATAGTAGACCTTCTAAAATGTTATAGGTAGTACTTAATTCTAAGGCTTTAATTAAATATATAAGCGAGGTGTAGTGTAATCCATTGTCTTACTATCTAAAGTGCTATATTAGTTAGTAATGCTATTAGGGCCTAAAGCCTTTAACAGCACTGCTTCTTAAATAGCCTCTTTTACTTCGCTTTTTATTATTAGCGGTAATATAATCTAGTTACTATATAATTTATTGTTAATATCTTTAAGGTTTACCTCTAGAGGTAGAGAGAAGAAGGTTTCCTTAAATAGCACTACTTTCTCCTTAGGGGTAGTAGTAATCTAAGTTGTATTAGGTTTCTTAATTTCTAGTGTAACGGTTAGTAGTTAATTTTGTCTGTTTTAGGCCTATTTTGTAATTCTCTATAACGATATAGGAGACTTAGCTACTGTTTCTACTGCCTTACGGTGTACTTATTGCAGTGCTTTCTGTATAATACAGCCTTTTCTGTTTTTTGCCTCCTTATACGTTTCCTAGCTTTCGCCCGTCTGTTGCTCGCTATATGCCCTATAAAGTCGTTTCGCTTCAGCTAGGGTGTTCGTGCATTTTTTATTCTAGCCGGTTCTAGATTTCGGCCCTAAACAACCCGCTCCTTCTAGGAAGCCACTTAGTCAGCTGTAGCTACGCCTTAACGACCCTATTAGCCTCTTACTCCTTATAGAGACCTTCCCATAGGAGCGCCTCAGCCCTAAGTAAAGCTGAGACAGTACCGCCCTACATCCAGTACAGGCCATACAGTTATGTTATTTAAGTTTACACCTTAAGCCAGCTATAACTACCTTTTAGTCTCTAAGCTAACCAATATATACTTCCGTCCTCTTAAGCTACTATATTGTCTCTATAGGTTTTAAACATAAGGGCTACTATACTAGCAGTACTACATTATATAAATAGGGATAAAGTACTACAATATACTAGCTACACTAGTAATACTATACCTAAGGGCGGCCTAGGTATAAGCTAAGAGCACGTCTAATAAACCAGTCCTATCCCTCTCTATAACAGCTTAGGTATAAACTAAGAATATAGCTCCCCTACTACCTTTTAGTTATAACTATAGTACTATAGCTTACTAAAAATCCTAAGTACAACCCTAAGTCTAGCTTTTTATTACTATAAGCTATCTCTAGCTTATAGCTAACTATATCTTATAGATTAAAGACGTAAAGTAGCTACTACACTAATATAACTACCTATACTTTATCTACCAACCTAACTTATATCTACTATATAATGTTTAATTATAGTATACTATATCCTTAAGATCAGTTTAGCTACTTATCTTATATTTAAAGCTTAATAGGTCTATTATTATTAGATTAATCTATTAGTCTTAACAGCTCCTATTATACTTAATAGAGCATATAGGCCTATCCTAAGCCCTCACTAAGAGATATACTAATACTTTAGACGCTTAGCCTATCTACCTCTTAAACCTAAAGCTAAATAAGTTAAAGGGTATCCTATCTCTTTACTAATATTAGCTAATATTAAGTTAAATAGTTTTTTTATACTAATATCCCCTATATAGCTTATTAGCTTTAAAAACAATATAGGTAGTATAGTAGTTATTAGTTATATAGTCCGTTTATAGGTTTAAATAGCGTTAGTAAAAAAACTTTTTAAAGCACTATATAACTATAGATTTTAACTGCGCGCAACGCACCGCACTGCACCTACCGATCCTACTGACACCGGACACTATAAGAAGGTCTACTACATCGTCCTACTGCTCTTTTAAGCAGCATCTAGTGTACTCACTAAAGGCGACTAAGGGCTATATATATATAAAGCATAGGAACAGAGGGGTCTCGCCTAAAGCAAAAGAACTAAAGAAGAGTCACGTAATAATAAGATAACAAACGAGCCATACGCCAAGGATACAGGTGCTATATTACTAAGATACAGATCCCGTACACTAAACGTACAGAAACCGTCCTTATAAAGAACGGCAATACATCATCCACCGAGTATATAGAGTAAAGCCGACCTAGTCGAACTCACACCTTCCATAGTTCTTCAGCAATCAACTTTATAATTTATCTTAGGATATCTTTTAGCTGACTCTCTATAAACTAGTTAACCTTGTGTTAACCTACCTTATTAACTTATACAATTAATCACTATATAAGCCTAAACCCCTTAATTATACCAACAAGACCAACGCAGTACCCCAGTAAGATTCAGTTAGCATCTAACCTCAGCTTCTATTAGCAGACCCCTCACTATTAGAAGGCTGGCCGTAACAACGGCTACAGTATTCTATACTAACTTTTGATTTTCTCTATACATCCTGGTCGCTAATCTAATAATTGCTCTAGTACATACATACACACACACATACACACATAATTACACTTATAATTTAACGCCCAGCAGCTAAGCTAAAAGGGCTACTAAAAGCTAACCCTATATACACTACTAGTTTTATACCTTAATCTCCTTTAAAGCCTATAAGTACTGTCTCTATTTCCTACTTACTCCCCTAAATCTACCTCCTCGTTATAGATTCCTATAGTTTAGTTATATTGTTAGCATTTATCTTAAAGTCTATGCTCTAAATGTTTAATTTCTTTTAGTATAGCTATAACCGAAACGGATTTCTAGTTTAGGAATTAAAAGTAAATGAATTGTATATGTTTATAGACCTTTTAGCTGGTGAGTAACTTCCCTCTTACTTAATTTTTCTTAGTATCTCCTGTTAGTAAAATAGGTAATATCTCGCCCTAATCCTTAATAGCTAAAAACCTTTTACTCTCTATCTCTAAAGCCCTTCTATAATAGCCTTATAGCTGCTGCTAGGCACCGGACTGGTGTTAGTAACGTTAGCTAGCCCTAACTAGAGCTCTAGGATACCTCTAGAGCTAACTTCTACCCTAAGGGCTAAACGCCACTATAACACTAAGATACAGCTACCTCAGCCTAGTCTTATAGGAAGCTAGCCTAATGCTACTAATAACGGCCCTCTAACGGCTAAGAGTCCTATAATTCCCCTTATAGCTGTAAGTGGGCCTACTATAGGATCTATCTCGTTAGCTCTTAATAAAGAAGCTAGATAGTTTAAGGTATAAAAAGAAGTCTTTCTAACTATTACTTAGTCTATTAATAGCGTTATTACTAGCTTTAATAGTTATAAAAAGAAGATTATAAAAAAAGCTACTTCCTATATAATTTAAGCCCTTAAGAAACTTATTAAGTCTGAAATAGGGTCGACTAAAGCCTAGAGCTAGGCTACTATTACAGCCTTAGCTACCGTTAATACCCCTATAACTAAGCGGGCCCTAACTCGCCTGTATACCCCACTTCCGTCCTAAAGCCGGTCCCTAGTAGAGCTGAAAGAGGAACTCTGCGTCTTTACTTGCATCCCAGAAGAGGGGTTGGCAGCGGCCTAAAAGATTGCACCGTTCGCTGTACGCCGCACTGTTTACCAGACCTTCGGTATAGAACTAGCGGACATCCCCTACATCTACTACGTCGGCACAGGACTATCAATGAGAGTAGTTCTCTCGTAACAAACACAACCAATTAGAGGCAAGCATCACACTGGGATTTCCCTATGCAGGCAACCACTTAACAAAGGATTGTCACAGGGATCTCTACAGGACATAACAGATATATACAGGTAATAAAATCAATATACCTACTTATTTTAATATATACATCCTCTAATTTTGACAGTTTTGCCCTACTACTGATCCGTTCTGTACATGCCGCTCTGTAGGAGGCAGTAGATAACATTCCTTACCGTTAAATGAATTACAACTCCTTTGAGGTAGAGAGCTTTTAACCTGTCTCTAATAGATATAAGTGTGAATAATATACGCTTGACGACTATTTATAAGATGTCTTATCCTGGTAAGTCTCTTGAAGTCTTCCCACCTCCTCTTAACTTCTACAGCCTAATTATAAGCGTTAAGCGTGAAGGGGCGTATCAGTTCTATGGCCCTCTCTACATCCAACCTTGTTGCCTCCGCCTCCGACTTCATTCTGCAGTACTGCACCACCAACTGAGACGATCTCATCCAGGCCCTCTCCTCCTTTATTGTCGACTCGGCGGCCTACACTCAGCAGTACTGGCGTACTGCTGACCGAGACAGCAGCACACACTCAACCTGGCTGTGTGTCTGCATCACTGCGGCCACGGATGAATGGATTACGCCCCGCTGGCACTGCGACGGGCGCATATTTGCCTGCACGTATGCGGCGCCTAGGCCGCATGCGAAATACGCTGTGACGCTGCTTGGACCCCCGATACGGCTGCTTTGCCCGTTGGAGGATGTGGACGCCGTGTTGCGCAAGGTGATGGCGAACCACGGTGATAGAAACACTAGGGACGAGGGGGACGAGGAGCGCGCAGAGCTGGCCGCTGCGCTGGAGGGAATGCCGCTCGTCGTGCTCCGCAGCGGGCAGGCTGTGAAGTTCACATGGGGAGAGGAGGACGCGCCAGTGCATTTGGAGCCGGATTCTAGTGCGGGAGACAGACTGTTTGTAAGCATAATGTTTGGCTCTGAAGAGGAATTGAGGGGTATGTGTTAATCCCGGGATGAGGTGTATGGGGAGGAGAGGATTTGGACATCCCAGCGTTCTTTGTAGTGAGTGCTTCCCTCTATGGGTTGACTTGGCGATATCGAGACGCATTGGTGATGGCTGGATGAATTGCTATGTTTTCTATGCTACTTAAACTTAATCATGAGGTTGCGGGCTCTCAGTTTAATTCGCTTAACGACCAGCCTAAACATGATTCACGTGTAAGTTTCTGACCTTGGCTTTTGGCTTATTGTGTTTAAATGTGTATGAATTGCTTGCTTGGTTCCCTTGTGTAGGGCCTCCATCTGTCGAAATAAATTTAGTAGTAAACCTCACTTTTTGGGTATTCCTACTTATCCTTGTGAATTATGCACACATGCTACAATTAACATGACCACCTGACATTGGCCCCAACACACGCATTCTATGAGTAAAGCCGCACGCCAAGCCATAGACCTTTAAGCGATTCATCTACCCCGTCGCCAATCATTTTAAGCTCGTTTATCTCATAGTGGTTACAGATAGTTTCTACAACATATCAGTTAAGGTAGCTATCGCCTTCTTCTTTGATATCTGCCGGAAGGGCGGGGAAGAAGGTTGATAACAGTTCCTCAGCTTGCTCTGAGTTGTTCGTTGTGATTGTTTTGTCCGCCCTAACCAGTTAAGGTACCTTGCCGAACGCCTCGTCTTCTCTGGCCTTTAAATACTTAGCCGCCTTCTATATGTTGTTGTTGTCTGCTAAAAACTCGTTCCAGTGCTTCTTCTTTTGTTATCGGATTGCATTGTAGTATTGCTTAGCCGCTGCCTTTGCTATCTCCTCTAATTCCGGTCTTATTGCCCCCACACGCCGTCCCGCTTGAGCTCGGTTCCTCCAGTACGTATAAATTTAACGGAGCTGCGTGAGGTCGCTTGTCCACTACCGCTTAGAGTGTAGCAACGGCTTAGCCTTTAGTGTCAGGGAGTGGACTGCCTCTAACACCACCGCTATGAGAACGTCAGTCTTTTGCTGAACCGTCCCTAAGCACGGCGCCTTTTCTAACTCGCTTGCAATCCTTGCATTAATCCCTTTTTACAGTGCGTTCTTGAAGAGCAGCCGGTCCGCTGGTTTTGTAACGAGGACCGAACTGTCAAAAATCGTCTCAATCGCGCGGTGATCCGACCCATGCTCCGTCCTATGTATCGCACAGGTTGGGACACATTTGCTCTCGTTCCGACACCCCCGTTCTGGCACATCCGTTCTGGCACTCCCGTCCTGGCACATCCGTTCTGGCACTCCCGTTCTGGCACATCCGTTCTGGCACTCCCGTCCTGGCACATCCGTCCTGGCACTCCCGTTCTAGCACATCCGTTCTGGCACATCCGCTCTGGCACATCCGTTCTGGCACATCCGTCCTGGCACTCCCGTTCTGGCTGTGGACGTTTTCCGAGCTGAACCCTGACAGTCCACGAACCCAAATCCCATCATTTCGTCACAGCCCAGGATTGGTTGTCCAGGATGGTTGCCCAGAATGAGTGCTTAGGATGGGTGCCCCGATTGACTGCCCAGGATTGGTTGCCCAGGATGGGTGCCCAGGATGAGTGCCCAAGACATGATGTAACTGAAGGTATTATGGATATAGTTCCCTTGTCATTAATTTTGAACTAAATCTTTAGAAGCAAATAAGGGCCAATTACATACTTACCCACTTAATTCCTATCTATAGCTTCCTATACCACTATAGGTAGGTAGGCGCCTCTAAAGAATACTTATTAGCCTATCTAAAGAGACTTATCTATTATCCTAAAAATTATAGGAAATAAAAATATATAAAGTTTAATAATTATTATAGCTATAAGGGGTAAAAAGTTATTAAAGAATAAATATTTCCTTTTTTATATAAAACTATATAGTCAAAGTAAATTTATACTCTTAAAATTATTACTTTATATTTAATTAGTTAGTTAACTATTAACCTTTAAGCTTTAGAGAGCTAGCCTATAAACTTATAGTAGTAGAGATGATCTTTCTACCTATCGCTTAGTTTATAAATTTTATAATCACTATATCCTACATTAACATGAACTTTATTATTATTCTTTTTCTTCTACTGTACTTAGGCTGTTACAGCACACGCAAAGGTCAGGTATAGCGATGGTTCAACGTAGGGTTGATATTCAACAAAGACTGAATCTTAGCCCTTCTTCCCTTCTGGAGGGAATCGGGACCTATTATCCTAGAAGTCGGGGCTACTCNTGCCCCGCTCAGTGATCACATAGTGACCTCACTTCTCCACTTTAGTGTAACCTTTCCACTATTTCAGCTGAAAGGCCACTGTTCAGTCCCCTTTTAGGGTCCTTTTCGTCTTTATCCCTATTACATAGGCTGTATTAGCTAGTCGGTCTACAGGTCACTAGCTATCGCAGTTTTGCTCGCCGGTTTCGGCTTAGGCTCGGCAGTACTTATCGAGGGAGCCGGCTCCGGCTCCTTAAATTTTGTTATCCTATTGGTACCGGTTTTTCCAACGCAGCCGGAACTGCACGTCGTCAGGGAATATCGTGAGCAATACTTCTATAATCCCCCAGCGTGGGACATCGAGAGGCAAGCACATGGCGAGAAAGAAGAGGAGTATAACGAGCCACAAATTGACTTACAGATACCCGAGCGAGCCCGACTTGCTGAGATCCTTTGCCACCTGTCAACGACTGGACGAGTGAAGGACTCCTACAGTACAGGATTGAGGCTATCGATCTTATGGTAGCGCTCTGTGACAAGAGAGAAACAGTCAAGCGGGATCGCCTCCGGCTTCGTTCCCTCGCATGGAATTTCCCTCAGGACGTCATATCAGGTTGAAGAACGACGATCGAAGAAGGCTAAGCGTAGAAGGATGGCTAGAGGAAGAAAGATGTAGAACTGGGTTCTGAGTCTTTTGATAGATCGGAATGTTGCTGAACTTAGGATGTGACATCTTGCGGTTGAGGATTTCTGCGTCATAGTCGTTGGCCCGGAAGCGTAGCGGAGCGACTGAAATGAAAACTTGGTTTAGACATTTCTCCAACCACGAAGCAGGAATATTCTTTTGGTTTGTCGCCAACACGTAAGATTGAAAGTAAACTTATTTCATACCGTCTTGTGCTCGTTTCGCCCAACACACCTCTCATTTTGTACAAACGGCCCCAGATGGAAGATCAGCGCCACGTTATTGGTTGCATTTGACGGAACGGACCCCGAGCGAATGACCTTTTTATTGGTATACCGGCTCCTCTGTCAACGAACTTCGCCTGCCGCCAGTGCATTCGGCGGAGTGTCCACATAAGCCGTATAATGCAATCGCTGGTCCTTGGCCTGTCGACTTGGGTACTGGGGATCCCTCATTCATTGCTTGCTGGCACACGGAAATTGCTCGGCCAGGCAACCACCTTCAAATTAGAAACCGCCTAAACGAAGCTACAGCAAGTCGGAACAATGACCAAGATCATAATCCAGGATGTGCACATCTTCAATGGTGAAAATGTCCTTCCGCCAAGCTATGTTGTCATCACAAGATCGGAAGGTAACATCCAAGACCGCATGGACGACTGCTCCGATGCCGAAACGTCGGACATTGCCGTCGACGGGAAGAACTGCACATTAATCCCTGGGCTCGTTGACGCGAATGTCAACATCAAGGGCACCGTGACAGCCCTCCGCACCTTTGCGAGCCATGGCGTCACCACCGTTATTGACCTAAGCAGCAACACCGAGCAGATTCAGGCCCTCCGCGTCTACGCCGCCGGCAAGCAGGGCCTCCCGACTGTGCTGTCCTGCGGCACCCAAATCGCGCCCTTCCGGGACCATCAACGGAAGCCGCACGACAACACGAACGAAACGGTCATCCATACGCGCGAGGACGCCACGTCCTACGTTTCGTCGAGGGCTAGCGGACCAGATCGCTCGGACTTCATTCAAGTCGACGTCGACATCCACTCCCTCTCCGACGAGCTCCTCAGAACCATAGTTGACGCTGCGCACACCCACGACAAACTGACCATCGCGCGCACAGCACGAAAAGCATCTTACCATCGCGCCATGAAGGCTGGTTTCGACATCTTCACCCACGCGCCCCTCGACGAGCCCCTCGACGCGGAATTGGCGCGCGAGATGGCAGCCCAGAAGAAAGTCTTCGTCCCCACGCTGACCGCCAGCAGAGGCCATGCCGCCCCGCGACAAGGCGCGAACCCAGGCCCTGCATTCCGGACGGCCTACAAAAACGCCGTTAAGAGCGTCCACGTCGCGTACGAGGCCGGCGTTACTATCTGCGCCGGCACGACGGCCAACATGAACCCGGGCGACCAGACTCCCGGCGATCAGATCCCCTTTGGCGAGTCCCTGCACGAGGAGCTGCGCCTGCTCACCGAGGCCGGCATGCATCCACTCGACGTTCTTCGCGCAGCGACCTGCCTCGCCGCCAAAGCCTTCCGCCTCCATGACCGCGGCATCGTCAGGGGCGGCCTGCGCGCCGATCTACTACTCATCGACGGGAACCCGCTTGAGGACATCACCGCGACGTGCAGGGTCAGGAAGGTCTGGATACAGGGAAGGCCGCTTGAGCCGGAAACAACCGAGTGAACTCGAATCTGGATACTGTAGTAATCTTGATCAATGACTGATCGTATCCCATGGGACTGTGACAGGTCATTAGTATGGCCGCTAGCAGCATAATTAATGTGTGATAAGTGTTTGACAGAACCAGGGGATGCCCTCTCTTAACTGAAACTCACCGCTTACAGTCATTACTCAGTTAACTACATATTCAGGCCAGGATTGCCTTCCAAGGGATAAACGCCAATCGTTTATATAGATCTACTGCACAGCCAGCAGGATAACTACAAGAAATACAAACATTTATCCCACATACTAATGATCTGTCAGTGTTGTTGTATTTCTTAGAGTAATCTGCTGGCTGTGCAACCGGCAGCAAGGTGTTCCGGAAGGAACTCAACTACTATACAGCTTTGCAGGGATGAATCAGAGGCATCAGAGGCATAACCGGCATCGCAATTAACAGAAGACATTGTAGCATAGATCACATGTTGATTTTAGTGGTAGTTGCAGCCATGAAAACATCGTGGAAAATGACGTGCCCGAGACGTAGCGATTTTCGGTGCGGGGGAATTGTGGATACGAAAGTGGGTAATCATGGCCTTGGCAAAAATGAGGTCAGTCAGTCTCCCACGGGATAGGCGACGAACATCTGCATAACTTTCGGTGAGATGAGTCCGCCATCAGAGGCTTTGTCTATTACATACTGGCTGTGTTTTGAATCTGTTACTGCTCTCTACTAAGTTGATTAGACGCTTTCACCAGTTCACCACTTGCATAACGTTCCCGACCTCTCATAGAGGAAAGCTGCAGAAGCAGACCTCCCTGCTCCATCTGGCGGAGAACATCCTCGACGGACATGTTTGTACGTATCTTCCTCAGAAGCTCGTGGGATTCAGCCTCTGGCACGGAAAGAAACGCTTCAAAAAAATCTCTAAAGGAATTGTTTTGACGCGTCGCCTCTTCATATTTTCTCCTTAGCGATGCCATCCACGTTTCAGAAGGGTCAGCATCAAAGCGACAATAAAGCCCCTTTGATGCGCAGTTGGAACATCTGGGTCGCTCCGAGGAACACTTTCAAAGTCAGCAGATTCACTCTATTGGCTCAGAGGAACGAATGGGGAACCTTGGTCTTCCGCTTTCTACAACCTTCGCAGGCTACTTGAACTACACGTCGAGATTTCTGGTCTCTGGACGATGCTTCCGACCACTGATGGAGCTGCTTGTAGCGACGCGGGGATTAGATGCGGATGCGGGTCGGATCTCTCGATAATAACTAGGCCGAGCCATTCCCAAGGGCGGCTCCATGCAAGAAACTGGATAAGAGCGTGAGACGATTTGCATTGGTGACAGCTAAGCTTATATTTCGGAAGTACTGTTCCAAGGCTTTAAGATTCCTTGGGACGACTGTCTTCTACTACATCAGAGATTCGTAATGGTCCGCTTAGACGTTCCTCTTTGGTGTTTGCTTCATTAGTCGTCGGCATCATCTCCGGGTCCAGAAATATCAAAAGATGATTGGCCAGTTGAAAACGCTTTAGTGTGGGTCAGGTGAGACAACCGAAAAAAAAAAAAAAAAGAAGATAATTATCGGAACGTTGAAGAAAAAAAATGGGGGTGTATCAAAGCGAGATCAAACACGCTGGCCGGTGGCTGTGGTGGCCATCTTGAATCGCAGCGCTAACATGTGCCCCAGAAAGCGAACTGTAGCGACCAAGACTAACTAACCGTGCCACGACCCCACTTCTTCGGTTCAGTGCACTAAAGAAGTGGGGTCGTGGCACGGTTGTCATTTCCCTAAGGCATTTCAATGTGCAGCTCCAGATTTTTCTCTGTTTTGTTCTAGTGCATCCACCCTCTTTCCCCGACTACCGCTTGCTGCTTGCGATTCCTAGGTGTCCAGCGCGAGATACAAGCTGTTAGTGACAGTTGTATGTGACTAATCCAGTCACGTTATCCTTAGCTTGCTCTCAATTCCTTCATTTCGGAGCCTGCTCTTCGCTTTATCCATAAATCAATTCTGAGGATAATGTTATAGCCGTCTCGACCTTGATGGCTACGAGCAGGCATATCCCACGTTTTGATGCCGCCGGTTCAAAAATTTCTGTTCTGTCTTTTCCTTTCCTTTAGTTAAGTTGTCCTCTTGATTGACCTAACACAACGATAGAGAAGCGCGTTGCAGACATAGACTGTGCTAAGCTGGCCTCAACTCATGAGCTGCCAGCCAGCCGCTAGGACTGCGGGAACCCAGCAAACGAGATGATCCTGCCACATTAAGGAACTCAGGAAGCGCATCACTACGCTCTGTGCGGGCGTTACTGTTCTCGGTGTATGACAAAGACGAAGTTCCGTCGTTTTGTGACAGGAAGGAACCAGCCGGGCCTAGACTCCCAGTGTCCCAACAAAAGGGTTTCGCCCGTTCAAACTCCCAGTCGATTTGTTCAATCATACGGATATCCTCGTAACGAGTGCTTTCACAGGCCCATCGGGCCTTTATATTTGCCTCAAACTGCTGCTCCTCGCTTGGATTGTCGTATGGTCGACACAACATACTAAGCAGGTTCAGTGACAGCTGTCGCTGGCGAGCCGTTGTACTCGGTGGGAAACTAAGTAGGTAATCTTCGCCGGAAGGGGTGTCTCGTTGATGTTGCGTCTCGGCTGCCATGGCCGTAGTGGAGGTTCGTTTCACCGTGTTGTTGTCGGCCACGATTCTGTTCTTTGCATCAATGTCGGCCGACTGGTCGTCGATGATGTCGTCGTAAGTGCGCTTCAGTCGCAAGTAGAATTGCTCAGCAACGCGGTCCGCGGTCCCGCAAAACTTGAGTATATCCAGACACATTTCCGCGTGGTGCAACTTGGGCTTCCACTGCCTCTCGCTGAAGTGATGCAATTTTTGTTGAGCAGCGACGTGCAATATGACCACACATGAGATGAACGATTGGAATCTGAGTCCGTCGTGAGCAAACGACCTAGTAATTGGGGTAGGTACCATCAGGAGATCCTGGACGGAAGGCTCACATGACCAACCAGCATCGTCTGAAAATGCCGCCTTCTTGGAGAGCAAGCTTGAGAATTCTTGCAGAATTTGAAGCCGCGAGTAGCCCCCGATCTCCATGCTCGGCTATGTTACCCATGTTGAGGTTTGGTAATATGTTGGAGGAAGAATTTTGTAGTCGGAGGTGGTGGGCGGCAATCCGACGATACAGGAGCATGATGGCTCCGAGATAGAGCAAATGAACGTGGTATAGAGAACGCCGTGCTTCAAGAGGTAGTTCGACGTCTCCCATGCGCTCGATGCGTAGCTCAGACGGCAAATTATCGTACCATTGCTGCAAGTCTCGGACTACAGACTGTGTTGTCAAGAGCGTTATGTCCTTGAAAGACATGTGGATTGACAAAATGCGAGCTTTGAGTATGACAATTTTGCTTAATTCTGTTTGAATAACTACCAAACATTAGCAAAAGGCTAGGGAAATGGTGGCGGTGTAGTGACAGTGCTATCGCCTTACTCTCAGATACGTCACGATCATCGGAGACGTCCATGTCTTGGGGCTGATATTTGATGTTAGTGCAAATTGCCGATCTGCAAGCTAAACAGGGGTCTTACTGAGACGGTCATGTAAGAGCCATCATTCGCAGCCAAGTATCCCAAGGTCGACGAGAGCCACCTACGGTTAAGTGTTAGTACAATAACGAGCTCCGAGAGTAGCATGGGTGCTAACTAACGTGGAAAGGAACACAAGAGTCCGCCAGGTCTTTCGGTAATCAATCCAGGTGGCCCGGTCCAGATTTGGCTGCATGGATTGCCTACAATCTAGACCGAACCTCCGTGACATGCCGATACCTATGTCTACCACTCGTTATGTCAGTATAGATAACAGGATTATGGGTTGTTGTTGAAGAGCGCACCAACATAGGCCAGTGCTACCATGGCCTTCCCGAAGACGTTGAACATGGCTAGCAGTGCAGATACCTTGACAGCAACGAGCGGCTGGTTCTCGACAACGTAGTCAAAGTAACGTTTCGCAGCCTCGTAAAACGTTTCTTCTTGCTGTTTGTTGTTCTCACAGCTACTAACGTATTGCGCTCCGACAGCGGCTACCGCCATGACACAGCAGACATCAACTTGATAGGCGTCATAAGAGCTACCCTGTTGTCCGATGATGCTTGCAAATGCCTTCTCAGTCTGTTGCTTGCTGAAAACGTGGAAGAGCCTGCCACTGCAGTTGTAGAAACTGTCGATGGCCGTTTTTGTGGTATTTTTATCGATGAGGGGCATCTCGTACGGAGCAGACAGAGGAAGAACGACGGGTAAGGTGCTAGTAGGCTCGTTTACTTTCACCTTGTCTTCGTAACCGCATGCGCGGTTTCTGGCCGTGCAGTTGCTGCATATTGGCCGCTGTCCGTAACACTGGGAGGCTGGATAAGGGACGACACGCACAATCAAAACATGGCGATATGACGAACCTTGATCTTTAGCCTCTGACAATTCTGGACCCTCAACTCCGGTCAGCCTTCTGCGGTCCTGGACAAGAGCCGTAGGCCTAGGGAACCTAGATGTACCATGCAAGCATGCGGGACCTTTCCTCGCTTTGTCGTGACTTTGGCGATCCCTGTAGCATCGGAGGTGCACCCGGGCTGCCCGTGAGCAGGAAGTAAGGGTCGGAGATTGCGAGAAGGCTGCATCGTGCCGTAGGTAAGGCTTTTTTGAGTTGTGGGACTGATGTGTCAAGTAGAATTCCCAACTTGTTTTGTTGGCTACTTATACAGCGAAAGGGCTAGAGAAGACTTAAAAAGCCGAACGGGCCTGGTCCAAGTGGTTTAATATATGGGCCATGGTGGCGTGTGCTCTTTCCGGTCAGGGAGAAATGAGTTGATCGGCAATTGCTCACACTCCTTGCTCACACTCCTTATTGGCTCGGCTACGTGGAAAGGGCATGGGTTTAGCTTCTCCTAGCTAGGCCCCTCAATCAAAAAAGAAAGCCAAACATGCGAGTCCTTGCGTGTTCATTCCTTCAGTATTCATTGGCTGGGGACAGTACACTCCACAAAGTGCCCTGACGTTTGCGCAGGACAACGTCACCTGTTCCTTTCCCCTCTTCTCGGTCGTCGGCCAGCTAATCTTTGGGGACGATTGGTCGGAATTGACGCCCAATGGGTTGAGATGGGACGGAGGCAGCCGAGGGGCTGGCGGGCTGCAGGTATACAAAGAGTTCTGGGAAGGCAGCCCGGGCGGAGTAGGTATGTTCAAACACGATATCCTGTAGTAGGTTGCGTGGTATGGTCGCCAGGCGTGCAGATGAGAAGCCGGGGACAGAGAGACTGACCGTGCTAAAGGACAAGGGATGCGATGGGCTTCCACTGGCGCAGCCGTACGTTGTGAAAGTCAGAAGAGATAGCTCTGCAACTGGAGTCGCGGTAGACTCTGGTCAATTCCGCCCTGAAGGGTTCCGCATACACTGTGTATACATCTAAGTCCAAGGAAAGCACTAATAGATATTCTTCGTCAGATGAGCCATCATAGCCAATTCTGAGCTGGTGAGTACGTAACGAAGTGAGGTCTTGGCGTAGGAAAGAATACTGATTTTAGGGGCAATTTTGTCTTTGTAGTTTTCTAACCTTCAAATACATTAACCAAACGTTTGACGTAACTATGGCTGGTGTGGAAACATAGGGGTGATTGGTCTGCTCTAAGTTCAGGGCAACGAGTGCATCACGGGATCCAGCCGTCGAAAGCGGATGTGATAATCAAGTACCTGGTCCGCCGAAAATCCCTGCATATCCAACGGGAGGCCGTAGACAGGTTGGCTTTGGTGTAATTCTGCACCTATGCTGTCCTGCTGGTTCTGAAAGGAGCTCGTGTAGCCTTGACAAGCAACTTTTGTGGGGTTTGCGTTGATCTGCCGGATATTGGGGTTTGCTGGCGATGTGGCCATTAATGCATAAGGTGTGTGTCGGAGCATTCCTAGTGGGACATTGTAGCCATTACCCGATAAGCCTGATGATGCTGGATCCCCCTCATTGCTTGTGGGTTGAGCTGAAGACCCAGGCGCCGCTTGCTCCGCGGGAAATGTCTGACGCCTCGAGGCCATTGGACTCTCCGGTGCCATCGCCATGTGTTCAAGAGCCGCGGTTCCACTTGACCTCGAACTGTGGCCGGTTGAACCATCGCGCATCCCAGTTTGGACGAAGTGATTGATCTCATCGTCTCCCAAGCCAATGCGGTTAAGAAGGTGTCGAAGCTTAACGTTCTCACATGCAACTTGACGCGCGGCACTTTGCACATGAGTGGAGGCCTCCACTCCCTGTAAATGAAATTGTCGAAGACGGCGCTCGAGATCCTGGACGTACTCCTTCTTTCGAGCCCTGGACCGGCGTTGGTTATCCCGAATGCGGTCTCTTTCCTTCCCCTAATTGAGATCCGTCGGTAAGCTGTTACGAAACTGAAAGCGTCCGCCCGTTTCAAGGACTGACTACTTTACTGACCACTGCCGTTTGTCTTGCTGGTTGACGTAACATCATGGACAACAGGGCCCCACACGCTCGCGGAATCGTGTCCAGAGAATGGCAGAACTTGAATGGAGATCGTACACAAGCGCGGTGATAAATATTTACCAAACATGTTATATTCTTAGGGACCTTCCATATATAAATAAACTATCAAGGTGGAAGCCGTGTGCTAGCACTCCTTTTTGTTGAGGGGAGCATGGAAAGATGCGATTGGAACTAGCAACCGATTCAAAAGCAATCCTGACGCGGAGTCACTGCATGGAAAAGCAAGCATGAAGGCGTGTAAAGAGAATGCCCGCCTACCACAGCCGAGGCTGGCCAGCCATGCAGAAAGGGTGACAAGGTACTTGACGGTGAGTAGAGTGGCCACCGGGTAGTGGAAATAGTAAATAGCCCAGTGCCAATAAGCACGATAAGGAGGTGGGTGAGGTATCTCAACTGGTGTGGGATTCTCAGTGCCTTAATCGAATGTGCTCTCTACTGTTAACGTTAACCCGTGCTATTCGCTAGGAAGTTTGTCTTTCTTGCTGAACACCAGGCCGTTGAGAAGGAAATGGGTAACTTAGTTTGGTCGCCAGAGTTACATCGGGACTATGGTGCATTGGCACGGCACCGGATACGGGCTACGTGTCGCCGTTGCTTGGATGAATTGAGCTGGCAACTTCGCGGATGGATGTGTTTCTGTTGCAGCACATTTACACTACATCATTCTTACTCTCAAACTGCTCTTGCACATGCCGGAACGAAGGATATATTTCCTACAATTTTCCAAGTTCATAGATCAGGGATCGTCCATTGGTGTAACATTAGTTGGAGCATTGGAGGCTTTGAGCCTTAGCTCCTTGCTTCGCACTCGGCCTGTCTCCGTAGATGCAACAATGATGAGATTTCGTCAGGCTGGGCTCGTCAGGAATTGAAGATTGTCCCAGACAGGCCAGACTCCCGGAGATTGACGGTCCCATTACAGACCAATGACGAAAGCAGAACCCTGCTGCGGACCACGCTACGTTACTTATGACGAAACATCGACGAATAATGATTAACCGTCTATCCTCAGCCAGTTGCGTCTCTCGTCCAGTAAAATTCTCCATTCGTCAAGCTCACTTTTGAAAAGATGAGCTGCTTTTGTTGGCGTGTGGGGCAATCAACAGCAACGTTCAGTACACCAACGAAGAGCACGCCTGGTTCAATACAGCGTTGTGAAGATGTTGCCAAGTCTGTTTGCTGCATCACACTAATAAATATGTTCCAGAAAAGTGAGGAACCCCTTTCGTCGTCGTACCCCGCTACTTTTCTTCTTTCTCGCTTACCGCTCGAATTAATGCTGTCAACAACTTTCCCACCAAGTCGATAATGCCAAACGCTCCGAAACTCAGGCCGCTGTTGCCCCGTCGCGCTGGCGACTCGCCCTTTTCCTCCCAAACCTCGGCGTCACCAACGCAGAAGCGACGTCGGGTGTCAGCGGCATGTCACGGTACGCTCACTCCCCTCAAATGTTTCAGCCAGAGTCTTATATTCAAAATGTAGGCTGTAGGAAGCGGAAGTGTAAAGTTAGATATGATCTTCGCCACTGTTTACTCCTCTCCCTGATTGTCGATATTAGAATTGACCAAACGAGACTGAAACCTGGACAGTGCGATGGTAACCGACCGATTTGTAGCGCCTGCTCAGCATCGAAGTCTGCCTGTGTCTATTCCGTCCCTGAGGGTCTTACGCAAAGACAGGCTGAGAAGCAAAAGCTTGGCCACGTGTCGAGAGCATACGGAAACTGCAATTCGGTACTGAATATGCTCCGAGCCGGTCAGAATGGCGCTTCGTACGAAATCTTGAAGCAGCTGCAGCATTCTCAGGATCTCGACGAAGCCATTCAGTCGATAGCTGATGCGAGCCTCTTGCTACCCAGTTCAACGACGAGAGACGTAAGTACCCCGCAAATTAGTCAATCGTACAGGAAACGGTAACTATGACACTAATACCTTCAAACCATAAGAGTTTTGACCACCACGTTACCAAGGGCACTGATCCAGTCGACACATTAAAGATCGGAGCTGCCTGGGCAAGTTTGACGAATTATACGATCGCCACAGGGCAGATAAGTACTACCGGTGCAGCTTCCGAGGAGCACTATGTCGCTGTCGACAACTCAGCTCATCATGTTTTCTTGCATACCACAGAGACACAGATGACTTAGCTAGACCACCAAACGGTTTCTTAACTCCTCAGATTCCTCATCGCGATGAATTTTCGCTAAGCCTTTGCACTGTTACATGTGTTGCGGATGATTTTGCGGGCTAACATGCAACAATTGTGTCCTCAGCACGGAGTTGCGGCCTTCCAAGGCCACACCGAAGGTTTAGTCGTACAAAATAGATGCATAAATAGTAAGGTTTGAATAGATATATGAACAGTAACTATAGCGGGGTCTTCACTAACAAAAATTAGAGTGCAGAATTGCCGTCTAGCAGCCGTATAAGTGAATCGAAATGAACTTTATCGCGCCAAACAGTATGTAAAACTCATACAGAAGGTTGTGATCGAAATAGGACCTGTTGCTGGGAGATCTCCGTGCTAAGGAAAGAGGCTAGTGCTCTATTCTGCATTCTGACGGCTGACTTATATCCCTATTGAACTGTTTTCCTTGAACTGATGACATGAGGATACTAACGTACTGCCGACAGCTGATTCAATATTCCCATCCGCTATCTACATGATGCGTTGCCTTTTAGAGCTAGGCATCCTCCTAGGCTTATTGGTTATTGTTGTCTTCTTAATAGAACGGCCTGTAAATCGTACCATCGCTTTATTAACAGTAAAGTTCCTACTAGGCAGGTAGAAGCTGTTACTAACTTCCTGTATCTGACTAGACCACTGGTTTACCTGCCTATAGACCTTAGGTAAAAGGTCCTTATGAGGCTTGGCCTCACTGCGGTATTGTTTCTTTATAGGAGGGGGGTTAGGCTTGCTGAATTTAGTAGTATTAAAGATATATATACAGTGGGATAAGAGTTAGAACTGGTCTTAAGAAATAAAGTGGGTAAATAAATAGATAGGATCTTTATTCTTTTGAGATGTTGGCCAGTACTTAGATATTTTAGTTTCTAAATGAATCCCTATATAAATAGGAATCCCTAAGTATAAATAGATTTTCTCTATAGAAGTTGGTCTCTATAAGCGGCTTTAAGAGTATTCTATAACAGGACCTTGTTGTGCTGCTTTGTTCGTTAACTGTACCTACGATTCTACTATTCCTTGTGGTATATACCGCTGGAATAGCTTTAATGGAGTATCAGAGAGGTCTTGTACTGTTGCCTTATGATAGGGAACTTAGGAAGTTAAGTGGCCGGGTATGCCTCTAGCTCTAGCTGCGCGTATCGTTGTGACACCTCTCTGTTCTACTATCTTCTATGATGGCCTTGTAGCTTCTCCTTTGTAAGCCGTTTGATCCTTGATAGTGTTGCTATTTGACTTATGTGGGTTGGTAGTGCTGTGCCCTCTTTTGTAAGCCGGTCCGCTGCCTTATTCCCTTTGATTCCTTGGTGCCTAGGGGCCTAGTGAGTTCGGATGTTAAAGATCCTGGCTGCCTCCTGAATTTTAATAAAGGCTTTTTATAAAGAATCTGGGACCTTGCTGTAGATGCCTTTAATAACGCTAGTGTTATTAATATATAAATGCACTGGCTGGCTATAGTGAGTTAGTAGAGCCTGTTAAAGGCCTGCTCTTGCTCCTTTTGCTTTGGTGTTAAATACTTCTATTAGTCTAAGCTGGCTATAGCCTTAGGCTATGCATTTAGAGCTATAATATATAATAAAGCTGTATCCTACTGCTCTGTTTGTTGCTTTAGAGCTGTCTAAGAAGATAAGTATGTAGCTGGTTGGTATGGTTCTAAGCTAGGCCTAGAAAGCCTTTGCTATTTCTTGTTTGTTCTGTACTACTATCTGATCTTATAATCCTATAGGGTACTGTACTTATAAGAATAAAGGTCTTATGTATTTTAGTAGGAGCTTAGCTGTCTGTTGTAGTCTTGTTTGTTACTGCCCTTATTGTAAGAGCCTTAGTACTAGGGGGTGTTGATAGTTGACCTTCTGTAGGTGGGCTGTGGTCTGTAGGTGGACTCCCTCTAGACTAACCTTAGCTAATAGTAAGCTAGCGTCTCTAAGAAGGCTGCTTATTAGTGTTGTCTTTTAGATAGATAGAACGGCTCTTACTGCTGCTATAATGACCTTTTTGATTTTATATAGAAGTCCTTTTTGGCCTATATTAACTGTATTTGTTTTTAGAAGTGGACTAATGTCTACCTTAGTTCTGTAGTTAGTTCTGTAGCTAAGTACTGGCTTTGTTGTTCTACTGTACTAGGTCTTAGTGCTGAATAGTGTAGTTAGTAGTATATAGGAGATGACTGCTTTCTGTACGTTAGCTGCTGGGAGCCCCCTTCTTGTGTTAGTTAAATGCTAAAGGTGCTGAGCTGCCTTTTCTGCTGTAGCTACCTTTACATTAATGTAATGCTAGAAGGTTAACCTTATGTTAAACTAAACACCTAGCTAGCGGACTGGCTCGTTTAAGATCTTAATTACTAGATTCTATGCCCTAATCTCTAGTAATTCTATTACTAGTTGTTTATACTTCTTTAAGAAGTAGATAGCTTTATACTTACTTAGGTTAAATAAGACTTTATTCTTATCTCTTTAGTTGAGGATGCTGATAACACTCTAGCTAAGTATTGCTATATTACCCTTAAGAGAGGGGCCTGTAGTTAAGATACTGATGTTATCTGTGTACCTAAAGCGTACGTTTATATCTTCTTATAGTATGTCTATAGTATATAGTAGAAAGACAATAGGAGATAGTAGTGAGCCCTAAGGTAGGCTGTATACTAATAGAAAATAATCTGTTGTTATATCCTCTAGCCTAACTCTAGTGGTTTGGTTATAGTAAAAGCTAAAGATTAGTCTAATTAGGCTATAAGGCTGACCCTACTGGTGTAGTCTAATAATAAGCCAGTTATAGAGGATAGAGTTAAAGGCCCTCTTAACGTCTATTGTTATTAGTGTAGCTGTAAGCCCCTTATTAAGGGCTATCTTAATATTATAGGTTAGGTATGTTATTAGATTAACTGCTGACCTACTTAGTAGAGCTCTAATTTACTATAGGCTAACTACCCCTTTTAGAATTGTTAGGTAGGACATCCTCCTAGCTATTAGTCTCTTAAGTTCTTTACTTAGGTATAAAAGTAGTGCTATTAGCTGCTAGGATCTTAGCTTAGAGGCGTCCCTCTCTGCCTTTTAAATTATAATAACCTCTGCTTTATAGAAGGGTAGAGGGTAGTAGCTAAGCTGTAGGTAGGCTTTAAACAGTAGTCTAATAGGCTTTAAGATAACGTCTTAATAGGCCTATAGAAGCCTTATTGTAATTCTGTCTACACTAGGGGTTGTAGTTTTTTTTAGGGTTGCTGTCTTTACCTCTTTATAACTAAGGGAATTATACTAGGGTATCTACTGCTTAGGAATAGTAGGAATATTAAATAGGTCTTTAGGTAGGTTATCTTTAGTACTAAACCTATTAAGAAGAGCCCTTTAAAGTATAAGAGCCTTTTTATAAGTATTACTAAGAGTATAACTATCTACTATAAGAGGGGGGACTTAGTTAATAGGCCAGCCTTTTGCTAGCCTATAATCTTATATAGATCTTAGTCTAAAGTGACCCCCTTAATCTTAGCGGCTTAGTACGCTTACTTAGCCTTTTTAACTGTACTTAGGAAAGTCTTTTATTTTTTAAATAGAGTAAGAAGTATATCCTGCTCTGTCTTATAGGCTTGTTAGCTATATGCCTTATAGTACGCTTAGTGTACTTCTGTGTACTCCTCTGTTTACTAAGGCGTACCTTTTTTATACTTTCTTTGCCTCTTACTTATAGCTTAAATAGCCTTAGATAGGAGGCTGACTATTTAGTTTGTCTGTCTATTTAGCTTTAATATAGTAGGCCGATCCTATAAGGTAGGTAGTACTAAGGCTCCTCCCTTAATTAGGTCTTTTAGCTAGGGTAGGGCTGAGTCTGTAATAGATATTAGTTATAGTTGGTCCTCTCTTTATAGCTAGGGACAGTTATAGAGTGGTATTATAGTAGTGATTACTTTATAGTCAGCCCCTAGGTGTAAGTGTTAGCTGATATGTATATATGTAGTAGGGATGTTAGAGAATATAAGGTTAAGGACCTGCCTGTAAACCTAGGTTGTAACCCCTATCTTGCTAATAAGAGACAGGCTGTGGTTGTCTGCTTAGTTAGCTATATTGTCTCCCCTGTTCCTGCTCTTTGAACTGGGCTCTTAGGAGTAGTAACGGGCATTAAGGTCCCCTATAATTAGGGCTCTTTTTAGAGGGTTATACTCCAGTAGCGTTAATGTTATACAGCTGTAAGGGTCGCCCAGCTGTCTGTATACGTTTATAATAGCTGTTAATTTGTTAACTATAAGCTATAGGATGTCCCTTATATAAGTAGGGCTTTGCTGTTATGCCTTTAGTCTTAGTCCTTTTTGTACATAGGTTATGACCCTAGGTCTTATTTCTTTGCTGTTCTAAAGATCTACTGGGATAAAGGATTTGAATCCTAGGTGCGTATTAATTTGCATTCTATCGCTGTAGCCTATCTATAGCTCCTAGATAAGAACTACGTCAACCTAGTCCGCCCAGCAGAGCTTAAGGAAAGCCGTATGTACCGGGGCTCACTTTCTAACGTTATACTGCGCCACGTACAGCATTTGTAGAGAGACCACCCCCGACCTACGTCTCTGAGTCGAGTTCTAGATAGGTGTAGGCCCTAAACAACCCGCTCCTTCTGGGAAGCCACTCGGTTGGCCGTGGCTGCGCCTTAACGACCCCGTTAGCCTTTTGCTCCTTATAGAGACCTTCCCACAGGAGCGCCTTGGCCCCGGGCAAAGCCGAGACGGTGCCGCCCTACATCTGGTACAGGCTATACAGTTGTGTTGTCTGAGTTTGCACCTTAAGCCGGCCGTAACTACCTTTTAGTCTCTAAGCCAACCGATATACGCTTCCGTCCTCTTAAGCCACTATATCATCTCTATAGGTCTTAAACGTAGGGGCTACTACACCGGCAATACCACGCCTAAGGGCGGCCTAGGTATAAGCTGGGAGCACATTAGGTGAACCGGCCTTGCCCCTCCCCACAACGGCTTAGGTACAAACTAAGAACGTAGCTCCCCTACTGCCTTCTAGTTACAACTACAGTGCTACAACCCACCGGAAATCCTAGGTACGACCCTAGGTCCAGCTTCCTGTTACTACAAGCCGTCTCTAACTTACAGCTAACCATATCTTACAGATTAAAGACGTAAAGCAGCCGCTATATCAACGTAACTACCTACACTTCGTCTACTAACCTAACCTATATCTACTATATAATATTTAATTGCAGTATACTGTATCCTTAGAATTAGTCTAACCGCTTATCTTATACTTAAAGCTTAATAGGTCTGCTATTATTAGATCAATCTATTGGTCTTAACAGCTCCTATTACACTTAAAAGAGCATATAGGCCTGTTCTTAGACCTCACTAAGAGACGCACTGATGCCTTAAACACTTAGCCCCTCTGCCTTTTAAACCTAGAGCTAGATAAGTTAGAGGGTGTTCTGTCTCTTTATTAACATTAGCTAATATTAAGTTAGATAGTTTTCTTATACTAGTATCCCCTATATAGCTTATTAGCTTTAGAAATAGTATAGGTAGTGTAGTAGTTGTTAGTTATATGGTCCGTTTATAGGTTAGGGTAGCGCTAGTAAAAAACCTTTTATAGCACTACAAAACTGCAATTTTTAACTGCGCGTGATGCACTACGCTACACCCACCGATCTTACTGACACCGGACACCACAAGAAGGTCTGCTACATCGTCCTACTGCTCTTTTAAGCAGCATCTAGTGTGCTCACTAGAGATAGGGATCAAGTAGGAGCTGAGAAGGTAAGGTTGGATAAAGCTAATAATATAAATACAGCTATTCAAATGGGAAAAACGAACGCCTTATACCGTCAGCAAAGGTGAAGGAAAGAAATTACCGATTAGTAAAGGGATGAAGGGGCTGGTGGGTGAAGTATGGAGGGTGAGGTGTATAACAGAGGGAGACTGAAATCCAGTACGCTCTTTGGCCAAAGCACCTTAGTCATAAGTCAAATGAATCAATCCAAATTGGGGGGGTTGGCTTACTTATTTGGGTGGTCTGAATAGCTTCATTTGCTTGACTTAGTTGGACTTAGCGTTGTCGGCGTTGCTTTGGCGGCTGCGCTGCTAATGATTTATTATGTCGCGCTAGACTAGACTAATAATGAGATGATTCATACTCGGTTTTCCCGTTTTTACTATTTTCAGGCCGCGACAAGTTTACGTTTTCTTTGCTTCCAGCTAGAAGAGAGGAGCTGGTGATGAAGTCCATCCCAGTGTGCGCACCACTCTCTGGAACCCTATTCGCGTCACCACCACCTAAGCCCTGATTACCTTCTGCTTGAGTCTGTGGAGCAGCGGCCTTAACATCTGATTCCACGTGGCGCGCTGTGGTGGTGGTTAGGATGGCGGACCTTATGCTTGACTTGACCGACAGGTAAGACGTCTTCATCAGACTGCTCCTAAAGTCCTATTTTATTCTTGATGAGAACAGCCTCCGCCTTCTCCTCTCTATCACCCCGAGCTCCTCCTCGGCCTTGCGGTGCAGCGCATCGACCGGCCTGACAATGAGCGCCCCTCGCTTCTAGAACCCCGGCCTGAACAGTGGACTTAACACCGGGGCTGTGACGGCCAGCAGCGCTATGACGGTCTCTCTGTAACCCCATATGTTGATGGTGAGGACGCTCGGCGCTGCTGTAAGCGTTAACGCGGCGCGGATGATGGCCGCTGCGATGATAAAGAGGCCGCCACACAAAAGGCAGGTAGCGCTGACGCGCTTCTACAGCGGTACGCAGAGGTGCCAGAGCATTGGGACCGGGATGATTAGAATGAAGGCGTCGGTGATGACGTTAAGTACGGCCAGGACGTAAAAGTTCTGGGCCCGAAAGGTGCATTGCTCGCTGGGCAGGGGGTGCACCGTCCAGTTGTTATGGAAGGGACTGTATATAGAGCTCACGGTTGCAATGAGCGCCACCTAGGTTAGCCCACAAAAGAGGAAGAGGAAGTTGATTTTCCAGTCTTTTATTAGGCCCTATATGATGCGTTGGTAGAAAAAGAGGATGCTGAACTTCAATACCCAGACGAAAGCGGGATAGGTGTACCATGTAACGAACTCCATCTTACTATCTATTTTGAGGATCCTAACGTCTTTGTTGCTAAGTAAATCAACCTGCTGCAGCTTTACGTTAATGTTCCCCCCTGCGTAGTAGGCAAAATAGCCTATTATACTATTAATAGTATATAAGAGGATGCACTATATTAGTTAGATTAATATAGTTAGTACTAGCTAGGTTTAATAGGTTGCATATTTAATTAATAACATCTAGTGAATGTACTTATAAGGAAAGAAAGGTAGTTATTACTACGGTATCCTCTAAAGCCTACCGTTTAAAGGTGCACAACATAGTGAAGACCAATGATTACCATGCTAATTGCGTACTAAGTCTATATACTTATTAGTGTCCATTAACTACGTCCCCTTAGTTCCCAACTGTTGTCATCCTTAAAGTCCTTACCTATACTTCTACGAGATATCCTTTGTGTGTCTCGATTGCTATGGCCGAGCTTGGTCGTGGCGGCTACATTTTTCAAGCGTTAGCGGAGGCGGTATCGCAGAGGTGAATACAATTAGACATCGTGATGTGATGTAGAACAACAGGAACAGGAATAAGCTTTGGGAGCCGTTCCAAATTTTATTTTGTGGGATTCCGATCAAGGTCTAGCACACGGAGGATGCGGACGTCTCGGACTGCCACCAGTTACGGACTTATTAACTCTAATTACGAAAAAGGCAAACTTAGTAGACCAAAGTAAGAGTTATAAGACTACTAGGATTCTATTAACTCTGTCGTCGCGGCAGAGGGATGCCAGACTTTTGCCACATGTGAGTTAAATAAGTCAAAGCACCCACTTTTCGATCATCCCCATTTAGCGATCACGCATATCCACCCCCAGCATTGTTGATAAAATGGGCAGTGACTGCGAGGTAGGCGATATTGTTTGGCGAGGTCCAGAGATCGATTCCAAGGTGTATCTTGGAGATGGCAGTCAAAAGTTCATGCCTGGCAGCATACTTGCCTCTTGAGAATAGAATTCCAAGGTGCTTGAGCCTAGAAGACCTCCCCCATGGCACTTGTGGGCAACAGAGGTGTCATGGTACTGCAGGAGATACTGCATAAAGTCTCCTTCGAAGTGGTTGAGTGGGAGGTCGTTGGTTATGATGATGCTAAGGCACAGGTCTTGAATAGTTCCAACCTTAGCCTTGGGGATATTGGAAGTCTTCCTCCTCTTAGCAGATGGCTCGGGAGAGGACTGACTGCCCGTAAGGGTCTCATCAGACCCAGTGACAGATCTTCAGTATGGTCAGCAGCGGCATAGTGAATGGGGTTAAGTGTGGTTGTACTGCTTAGAGTGATCTGCTGGGCCTGCAGTAGATCTATATAAACGAGTGGTATCTATCCCTTGTAGGGCAGTCCTGGCCCCACTATGCCGTTTGGCGCGTAATGAATGTATCGGGTCGGTTTTTCTAAAGCGAGGGTATCCCAGGTTCTGTCACCCCACTTCGCCGTCCCCGGTCCCGTCTCTCTAGAGCTCCCGGTAGGCCCGTAGTGATCCTGACATAACTTCTAATAATCCAGTCCCTCATCTGGTTTTGAACCTCGACGGAACACAGGGACACCAGCAGAAAAACGGAATGTCGAACCCCTTAATCTCCTGTATCTTGTTCCAACAGGCTTGATGCAAGGTATGCTCTCCACAAGGCTTCCAGATTATGTTGTATCCCTCAACATATTCCTTATCGCAATACATACATTTATTCGTGCTTTCGGATAACGTTTCCTTCAATTTATCTGTGGCAACACAGGGAAATAGTTGCTTCGGATCGAGATTCTTCCTGTCGATGTGGATTTCAGAAAGTACCTTGATGACTGATGAATAGACGTCGGGTTCTCGTTCTCTCATTTGCTCAAGAGCTTGTATTCAGGGGTTCGCTGATATCTGTTTTTCAGGCATTTCAGTGCTTCACGAGGGGTATCGGCATCTACCAGCCAGGACAGCATGGTCATCTCGATGGTAGTGGTGATGTCCCTCATGGTTTTCTGAAGCGCATTTGTCCTGCGCTCATACTGCTTGAGCTCTTCAGCATAGACTCTACTGTCTGCTTCAAATAGAGTAATCTGCTCCGAGGTTGGATTGACAGGTCTGATAGGTCTGATAGGAGCAACAAGGACCTCATCAGAGTCTGGGTTACAGAACTGCCATACCCCATTTGACTTGGCGTTCATCCTGATGAAGGTATACCAGTCTGGCCAGTCAAATTGACCTTTCAGCCGGATAGTAGACTGATTAGTCGACATGTTGCCTGGTTGTTGTGTGTTGCAGCTGGACAACAGGATGGATACTCGTGGATTGACCAGGAGCCTGCCTGGGTTGCTGATGACATCGATAGGTCAGGGGTATTGACTGTGCGAAGCTATTCAGAGCATCCAGTGGTCGGAAAGACAACTGGGCTCATAACTGTTGGGCAGCAGCTGACAGGCCCATGGGCAGGTAGAGGGTCAATGAGATAAACTGACGAGTATGCTGAAAGAAGGACTATGGGCGTATCCGTCTATCTAAATAATGAATGAACGACCCCCATATACTGGCTCATCCTTGGTAGACTTAGTCATGCTCGTGTAATGCCCTATAGTCTGATGCATAGTGCGACTATTGCTGTAACGAATGTACTGGGTTAGGCCTGACAGCTGTAAGATCTAAGGGGGTGTGTCAGATAAGACTATTCAAATATGGATAGGTCAGGCAAAAGAATTGCATATCCAAAGTATGCATCCAACCCATACTTCGCTTATTGCTTCCCTAGATTGAGATAGCTGAATCTGCATTCCGGCTTCGGATTTGTCACAAGAGTGTGTATGAGGCAGTCAACATGGAGCATAATTGAATGAGTGTATACATTGATCAATCCATTATGATGATAATGATGATGATTTCTAAGGGATAATTTTCTAGATCCTTGAGTAATCCGAAGCCGGAATGTAGATTCGGCTATCTTAATATGGGGAAGTAATAACCGAAGTATGGGTTGGATGTATACTTCGGATATGCAATCCTTGTACCTGACCTATCTATATTTGAATAGTCTTATCTAACAGGATTACTCAAGGATCTAGAAAATTATCCCTTAGAAATCATCATCATTATCATCATAATAGATTGATCAATATATACACTCATTCAATTATCCTCTATGTTGACTGCCTTATATACACTCTTGTAACAGTTAACCAGTTCACAGAGAGTCGGCTGAAAGATATCCTTAGATAAATCACAAAGTTGATTGCTGAAGAGCTATAGAAGCTATCGGAGTACAAGTACCCTTTGTGTCTATATACTTAGTGGATTATTGTTCAGGGATTCTTATTTATATGGGAATTTATCTAGAAACTAAAATATCCAAGTACTAGCCAACATCTTAAAAGAATGAAGATCCTATTTATTTATTTACCTGCTTTATTTCTTAAGACCGGTTCTAACTCTTATCCCACTGCTTATATATCTTTAATACTACTGAATTTACTAAGTCTGACCCCCCTCTTATAAAGAAACGATACTGTGGTGAGGCCCAGCCTTATGAGGACCTTTTGCCTAAGGTCTATAGGCAGGTGAACTAGTAGTCTAGTTAGATATAGGAAGTTAGTAACAGCTTCTATCTGCCTAGTAGTAACCTTACTATTAATAAGGCAATAGTACAATTTACAGGCCGTTCTATTAAGAAGATAACAATACCCAATAAGCCTATACTAGTTAGCTATAAAGTATAGGTTTTAGTGCAGTCTGGATACTTCTTATAATAGCTATAGTACGTCTATAGAAAGGGTCCTTAAGGCCTTATACTATAACAGCGACTACAGCTGTAAAGGGAAAGGGGGATTAACAATAGCCTTACGCCTACTTAATAGGTGTTTACTACACTACTAACCCTACTACCCCTTACTAAATACTACGTTTTTCTGGATAACTTATTTACTTTAGTAAAGCTCTTTTGTGTTTTACAATTAAAGGGAATAGAGGTAACTAGAACCTACTAGAAGGATAGGGGAATTAACCAGTTACTTATTAATGAAAAGTAAGATAAAGGGAAGGGCATTCCCTAAGGTTAGATCCACTATATCCCTATAAAAGACAGTTAGGTACGTAAGGTATATATATGTCCTTAGTATTTCTATACTAAAAGTTTAACCTCTATATTTCTAGGTTAATTAGCTAAGCTAAAAGGATAATGCCTTAGTACTTTTCTTTATAACTGTTTGTTGTAACACTAAGTAGATACTATAGAACCGCTACTAACCTACTAAGTCCTTAGCTGCTGCTTATACCGCCCGAGAGGTCTTTAGTTCAGAAGGCTAAAAGGAACTACCTATTCCTATATAGATTAATAATAACAACTATAATATAAACGGCGTTAATATAGGGGATTAGATGAGGTCTTATAACTAGTATGAGCGGCTAATTCGATGAGGAGGGTGGTAAGCCCTTATGTAGAACTATCTCTTAGAAGTGGTAGTTGTGAATAGCTTCTTTCTCTAGCTTTAAAGCGAGCCAGAATGGGCTCGGGTCAACTCTTAATACAAATAGCGAAGGACCCTTTCTACACAGCTCCTTCTAATCTTAGTAGACTAAGTGGGCCGTACTGGAAACATTTTTCTTATTAGTACAGATATAAACTAGCATTAATAGATGAAGAGAAATTTCTAGAACGATTGGCCTCCTTAATAGTGTAACCCTGCATTATGTTATGTGCACACCTTCCCTCTACAAGCCTTCCTAGTCATTATAGCTATTAACTCATTTTCCCCCTTAAAAACCTGGTCCCTTGTCTATAGGTGATTCTCCACTTAGTCGCTTGCTATAGAGATAGAAGAAAAGGCGTATGGCGATCGCTTCGCTAGGATCCAAGTAAGCCTAACTAAAGGGGTCGACGGAGGATTCAGACTAATAGAGGTACGTCAGCAATTAAGTTCCGTCTATAAGTATGAACTAAGTTGCTTTAAAACTAGGACCTCTTGGATACACTCGATTAGATGGAAAACTCACTAAAATAGATAAAGCTCAACCTAGAGAATAAGTATAATACAAGAAGACATTACTAAGAGGAAGTATAACAGCTTAGAGGTTAAAAAGAACAGCAGTTATAATAGCCTTTTATTATTATATTAATAGATATAGATACAGATTAATATATTATAAGCTGTATTCTACCGCTTAATACTAAGAGATTATAGCTAAAACCAGCAGTTTTATAACGAATACACTATAAAGGGAGAGGATAGTGGTAAAGAGGTAGCTAATATGCTACTAAGTGCATTGTAGAGTTATATATAGAAATTATTTAGCTTCTCTATTAATATAAATATTATAGTAAGAGCGTTTGCAAACGTAAGCGGGCTTAAGGTTATACTTAAATGTAAGAGCAGGTTATAAAGCTGCAGTTAGTTAAGAGCTTTTACTACTGGATTTAATAACTAAGGTGCGTTGTTTAACTTTATAGATATTGGGTCTAGAAAAGAACGTATAGATAATAAGATTTATAGTAAGACCTATTACTTTTCTTAATTATAAGTTACTTACCTATTAATTTACCTTTATTTCTTTAAGTCGTTTAATAATATAAGGTCTAATTTAGGTTTATTAAAACAGGAAATATTAAGTTTTACTTAAGTAACTCCTAATATAAATATATTATTGTTACGTATAGTTATAATACTAGTTACGCTCTATTTCTAAAGAAGCTTATTAGTAATAAGGAAGTTACTAATTATATAACGTTATTAGAGGGACCCCTACTTCTAATAGTAATTAGAGAATTAGGTTTAAAGACGATACAGTTTAGTTCTATATTCTAAAAGGAACCTTAGTCTATATATAAACAGGATAGTATTTTAAGTAATATAAATACTAATAGCACTATTAGGCTACTAAATATTACTTAAGGGGTATTATTAGCCTTAGTAAGGATATTACTATTAGGCTTATATAATAACAAGGCGTAAGCGTAGAGACTAAGTTTAGTACTGTAGAACAAAGCTAGGTAATAGGTTAATAAACCGCTTTAGGTTAATAATATAACTATTAAGAGAAAATACTTATATTTCTTTCTGTTTCTCTAGGGGGATTATAAGATAAAAGATTACTTAAATAATTATAGGTATTAACCACTTACTAATAATAAGTTTAATACGTTATAGAAGATAGTACGACTTAGGCGCTATAGGAAAAGTGAGAAGGCGAATATAAGCGATGCTAACTGTTTAGATAAAAGGTATATATATAGCTATAGAGACGTAGTTAGATATTAAGGATAGAATATATAAGGACCAGCTTATAAAGGATAGGACAAATATATTTTCTTATATAAGTCTAATAAGGAGGTTGGTTAGACTATTAAGGGGTTTGGTTTTGTTTATTTAGGTAGGGATAGAGGGCGGTCGTTTACTGACCGTTATTCTGCTTAGAATAGAGAAAAGTAGGTTCAGTTAGCTTATAAGGAGTAAGTATAGTAGATTTATAACAAGACGGTACTGCAGTATATAGGGTAAGGGAAGGTAGCCGTTTACAATTTATAGACAAAAGAATGGTGTGTGTACTGTGTTAAGTATAATTTGTAGCGGACATCATTTTACAGTACAGTAGCACTTAACTATACACTACCACGCCTGCTGTTATAATTTGTGTGCTGCTTGGAGCTGTAGGCTTGACTTAACTACGGAATATAGGGCCAGTGCTATTAGAAACTGGTGTATAAATGCGTTCTATAACCCTTCCCTACTAGCATACTGCCTAAGAATGCTATTAGTTAGACAGTAGGCGCTGTTTAGAATAGAGTTATAGAGATATAGGCGGCGTTTTATATAGGTCGGTTGTGCTTAGCGCTTTATTAATGAGTACGTTACTAGTAGATTAACTGGCGTTTAAGACCCTTACTAGTAAATTAACTAACTCTTAGGGTTTAGCAGTGGAGTTAGCTGTACTGTGGGTCTGAGTTACTAATAACTATATTAGTAGAGTGGACTGTACTGCATTGCCTGGGCTGCCAATAAGCACATAGGTTACGTATTATTACAAAGGGCATAGGCACTGATGGAGACCGGGGCGGGTGTTGTTACTAGTAACGAACCCGGGATCGAAACCAATTAATAGTAATACAGATCCGCAGCAGAGCCCACTCTAGTACTAAACCTAAAGTGTAAATACATCTACTAATAACCTAATAGTTAGAGGAAGTCATCTTTACGACCTACTTTAAGAAGCGTTATTAGTAAGAATATAAAACCTATCTAATAGGAATAATTAGGGCTAGTTCTGATGGGGGCACGTTAGTGGCGCTTCTAGGGCGCTACTAGTAAGTTAGTCTGTAGGACCTAGTGCGGAATTAGACGCACAGGGTCTTAGCGGCGCTTTGGTTATAACGTAACAGTAGTAATAACGTTAATAACTATAACCTAAACGCTGTAACTAAAATTAAGAAAACAAATACTAAGAATCTAATTAAGTATATCCCCTAACCTACCTCAGTATAACTGTTCTCTATAGACGAGATAATACAGTATAGACCTTTAATAGACAGCTAGAAACTAATATAGATGCCTTAAAACTTAGTTCACCTCTATAAAAAAGGCGAGATAGAATAAATAAAAACTTTAAAAAAGTTAAAGAGAACCTTATGTAGAGGTGCGATAAAATAAGCCGCTACTATCAAATAGACGTCTATATTATGTTTTAAAGGAGACGTAAACACTATAAATATCGCTCTACTAATGACCCGTTGTAGCTAGTTTTAAGGGCTGAGATAGTAGGTACCACTATTACTTACTTACTATCGCTAACGTCTTAAAGGAGAGGGTCTATTCTGTGCCTGTAATGAAGACACCGGCCGATTTTTCCCGTTATAGAAGTTCAACAGCAAAAGCAGGCCCAGACTGTATGAGCTTAAGCTAAGGATTATAGGCCAAGGTTGCTACTTAGCTAATAAACAGGAAGCTTGCGATAAGCACTAAAGGTCCTATATGTGTTGTTACTGTCAACACAGCGGTGCCTAATCTACAAGCCTCTATCTAAAACAAACCACTCAAACTTAAGAACGCATTAGTACAACCGGTATGTCCACTAGAACACACCTTATTAAAAGATACATCTAAGGATTGCTTTAGGTCACATGCTATTAGAGGCTGGATGTACGTACTTTTAAGGATGTAACTTTGGGATGGACAGCATTACGGGAATGTGACTAAAAGGATGCA
Source organism: Colletotrichum chlorophyti (assembly GCA_001937105.1). Taxonomy (NCBI): domain Eukaryota; kingdom Fungi; phylum Ascomycota; class Sordariomycetes; order Glomerellales; family Glomerellaceae; genus Colletotrichum; species Colletotrichum chlorophyti. The sequence continues at coordinate 58,257 of MPGH01000207.1, read as the reverse complement.
TTAGGGGGGTGAGGGGATGTGATTTAAAGGATGTAGGGGATGTAATTTAAAGGATATAAAGGGTGTGAGTTAAAGGATGTAAAGGTTGTGAATTAAAAGATGTAAAGGATGCAATTTAAAGGATGCAATTCGGGGATATAAACAAAAGAACATAATTAGCTTATAAACAATAACCGATCTAAGAGCGTAAGTTGGTTATATAAGCCATCTAGGAAGACCACTCAATCAATCCTAGGCTTCTATTAATCGCCGCTATTACACTGGCGCAGCCAGCCTGATAGCCGCTTAGGTAAGTCCTGTGGGTCCCAACGCTAATTCAGTAGTTACCTACTACAGAGGACTAGTAATTAGCCTAATTATAAATGATTATGCTACGGCTAGTGGACTAATAGCGCAGCTGCACTATTTACTAAGACTTTACCTTGTGGTGCAGTTGTTTACCCTAACCGCTTGTTACAGATTTAGAATTAATTATAAGAACATTTCTTAAGCTTACATCCTTATCTCCTTATAGCCTATTCTATTTCCACTTCCTGATTACTCCTCTATACCTGCTGTTTTAACCTGGTTTCTACGGTTCTATTGTTTATACAGTACTGTTTAATATAGCTATAGTATTAGGGTTATAACTTTATAGAATAAGCGTAGAAGTAACAATTAGATGATAATAACCCGTTGGGTTAGATCTAGATATAAGAACGTAGTGTAAGGAGAAGGAAGGGAGGTTGCGCTGTGTGAGTGGCGCGTCGCTGTAAGAAAAGGGGCCATGGCTTTGCTATAACTTATAACACCCCTAACACCACCCTGGCATGCAATCCCATAACAACAGTTCAGAACGGAACTTTAAATCTTATATCTTAGCCTTTAGCTGACCTAGAAGTGAGTAGCCAGAAGATGCTGCTAATAGCGGCCCTGGATGTTAGGGATTGATTATCACCTTGTTAGTCCATCCCTTACGGCTTATAGTATACATGCTGTTAGGTTTAATATTGGTTTTTAGGTAGACAATTATGGATCCCAGTAGAGACAAAACTACCTGTCGACCCTTATGCAGTACTTAGTACGCTATTAAAGCTACCTATATTGAAAGCCAGACTTAGCTATTTTGTAGGAGTCCACTATAACAAATTGGTGCACCTACTTAGTTTAAGCTTCTATAGCGGGCGTTATTAATGTCCTCGTTAGGTATCTAATATGTCTCTTTATGTATTTAATCACTAAAATGATTTACTGACATCCCTATATATACAGATGCTCCCCTAACCCCCTTAACAGACTTAGAAAAAGTAATTTCGTGCTTAACTAGGGAGCGGGCATAACACATTAACGCTAGCAGGATGTAGTAATTTTAACGGTCGCTAGAAAGATACCAGTTATGTTAAGGAGTGGCATGCTATGTTTGTTCATCTCATAGGTACAGTCTAGCAACAGGATGTCTAGGTAGGTCCTGGACCAGTGCAAATGAGCTGCGTTCGAAATCGGCTTCCAGCTCTTTCCAAGAGGCACGCAATGTTTTTAAGCACCTATGGATCCACTTTCTGATATGGTACTAGATGATCTACGTACAGTACTTGATACAACGCTGACGATACCCCCGGTAGGTAAGCCATATCCCACTCTTAACTTGTAAACATGGTGCGAATTGCATATAATGGCTGCTACTGTAGGTATCCTTATCTCTTTAACAAGTATTGGAGAAGCATCAGTCGGTATCTCGTTAGCAAGCAGGTCCACCATTGTCTCTTGGGTATGAACGTTAGAACTATAAACATAGAAACCGATTTTGAATTCGACTCTGTACTCTAAAAGCGTTCATTATCGAGCTGGTTAGCGGGTGTATAGATGGGCTTTGGCCTTTACTAGTCTCCCGTTTAGCGGCGGTAATCCGATTGTAGATGTCCTGTTGAATCGCCCTTGAGGTGCTGGAAACTTATTTACCCTTTCATCGTACAGGGAAGAAGTGAGAATTATTTGCAGGCATTTCTGGTAAATGTCGTTATTAGAATGAGTCAACCATTCTGATACATAGCGGTAACCTGTGTGCGCAATCCAGAACAATACTCAATCAGGCGTCTTGTTGCTTAACCTACGCTGTAGTATTGATGGCGAGCCTTATGATACGATGTTAGACGCCTCTAGTCTAGCTCTCCCGCTCAAGATCAAGACAATGGTTACACTCAGAATGGGCCCCCTGACTAACACTAGTGTTCATGAACGCACAGTGCAGCATTGTTGCTTAGCACACTTGCCTTATGTCTTTCCGTAAAGACAACAAACCCTCTTGCCTCCTATACAGTGTTGGCTTGCACGGCTGTACTGAAAGCACCTTAATGAGCAGGGACATAGGACGTATAAAAGTCAATATTGGCTGTTGTGTCAGCAGCTTCAGAATAGACCAGCCAACAGTCCAAAGTATATACATATGTGTGACGAGCTAGAGCACACAGCCATAGGTGGGAGAGATTGTGTAAAGAGTGACTTGATTCTAGAAGAAGGCTTCCTATGTGTGACGCGCGTATAAATAGGTGCTCG
>MPGH01000207.1:1311-55715 GCA_001937105.1 Colletotrichum chlorophyti | reverse complement strand
CATGAGAATAGCCCGTGCCCACACCGGTCCGGTGTGCTCGGTGAGCGTTGACCACTTCGTGACAATATGTGAGACATGGAAAAAACTGTGTGCGCCCGTCTAGGGCATCAGGCGAAGTCGTTCACTGTACGCATCATCTCACGCACTGTACGGTCCAGACACTTATCACTTGTCTTAGTGAGAACAGAAACCCATCGAATGCCGTGGAAAGATAGTAAGACGTGGTCTCCATGGCAGCAGGCAGTGCCAGCATTGGACTAGTCCGCATCGTCCCCAATATCTAGTCAGCTACCCACTAGATAGCACGCTAGTTACAGCTGTAGAATTCTTTTTTGGTCCGTACAGGCAACGGCACTGCTCTTCCACTGCCTTCTACTAAGGTGCCTAAGGCATGGCTCTAAGTATGGCTGCGTAGGCAGAAAGGTGCCTGAGCATGGCTGCGTAGGCAGAAAGGTGCCTGAGCATGGCTGCGTGGGCAGAAGGGTGCCTGAGCATGGCTGCGTGGGCAGAAGGGCTGCGTGGGCAAATGGGTGCCTAAGCATAACTACGTACGCGGATCTGCGCAAGCAGCACTACTGTAATACTGTAACCCTTTTACTCAATGGCAGTCGTGCCTTAGCTAACCTCAATAGCTCGATGTAGATTACGGATACGAACAACCTGCCTATACCGTTCACCGCTTTCCCCCTTTCAACGCGACTATAAGGAAGTGGATTTTGGTTCTAAAACGGAGACACAGCATAGCTAAGAGCTAAAACTATTACCCTAGGCGTTATAATAACAATTCCTCTCCTACCACCTAAGATATTTATAATCCTACTTAGTCTATGTTATAATTATAAGTACGGGAGCTGTTAACGAACGTGGAAGAGAATAAGGTGTTAGCTAAATTGCGAGCAACTGGGCTACCAGCAATCTTATTGAAGACAGGGTTGTCAGCGGAGGTGATAATTGACCAGCTTGATGACAACCACGTCTCTAACGACTCTGCCGCTATTAACCGCCTAGGGCCGTTCTACGCTGCTTACCGTAGTTCTAGTAATTACCTGTGATTATATCACGGGTCGGTTATGTTATAGCTTTGGGTTCGGCCTTCCGATCGAACATCTACAGGACTGGGTACAAGCTCGGACTAAATGCCAAGATGCTTGGCCAGGATCTCGCTCACACAGTAGAATGGGGCGTTGCGCATAAGGTCTACTTCGACCCTGGGAAATGCGAACTAATGCATTTCTCCCGATCCCGGGACACAGACCACGCCCCAGAAGTCACGGCCCCAGAATTTGGTTTCACCATACGGCAAACCAGCGACGAAGACAAAAAGATATCCTTTCCTTTCCTCGCGCTACGTCCTGTATCTAGAGTTCATCCTACTGTATCACCGCAATTGATGAGACTTTCACAAGTTCTAGCTNCTAGCTTTATAGTCCCGACTCACGTTCTAGCTCCCGTGCTGGACCCAGTCCTGGACCCCGTTCTAGCTTCATAGTCCCGACTTACGTTCTAGCTCCCGTGCTGGACCCAGTTCTGGACCCTGTTGCTTTATAGTCCCGACTTACGTTCTAGCTCCCGTTCTGTACCGAGTCCTGGACCCTGTTCTGTAAGGGTCTCGTATCCAATTCAATCAATTGCAGTCCCTAACAGCAGACATTTTGTCTTCATGCGGTGGAACGGAGAGTTAGCATAAACGGCATACAGGGCAGAAAATACATACACACACACACACACACAATTTATTACGCCCGGCGGTAGAGCCAAAAGGGTAACTAAAACTGATTATATATACGTTTCTGACTTTATGTCCTGGTCTCCTTGTAGCCCCTACTGTCTCCACCTGCTGCTTGCTCTTCCACTTTCTGCCTTCTTGCTATGGATTCCTGCGGTTTAGTATATTATTAGCACGCTATCTTGAAGCCTATTCTCTAAGTGTTCAACGTCCTATCTACGGCGGCTAAAGCACTGCGTGCTGCCTGTTAAGGGTTGATGGTTGGTTAGGATTATTTTGGGTTTGGTTTGTTAAGGGCACCGTCCTCTTCCGTCTCTCATCTTACGTCCAGCCGGCCTGTTGCTAGTGCGAAGTGTCTTGTTAATCGGACCGCTTGTACGTTTGGCGTCTATTTATCGTCGTCCAATAAGCTCTTGCCCTGAGGTAGAAGGATATGTTGCTTCTCTATGTTTCTGTGCATTACAGCATCTTTGTCCGAAACGTCGTCCACTTTGTGCATCAGAAGAAGAAGTGCCCAACCGTCTCTGCCGCCTGGCTGCAAACACATACGTATAAGGGCGCTATGTCAATTCAATGTAGATAATAGTTCAATCTTGCCATTCCGGTCCTGAGATGTACAAGAGTGGTCGCTTCTTTCTAAGTAAGCTCGTCATACAGCTGGTGGGTATGCTTCCCTGGTAGCGCTTTGTTAACTCTTTTAGACAACCGCCCGACTTTCTCGGGCAGCATGCGTACCGTACAATTTCCCTTCCTACACTATCCCATCGAGTGCCAGATAGCTCTATTTTCGCCAAGGCCCCAGTTCCTCATTTTAAGAGCCACTTCTACCCCGCACCCTAATGGGTACAGCGGCAGTACGCATGCCATGGGTCAAGCCGAGAAGGCACACGTGCCCTGGCACGTTGGTTATGATAACGTCTGACAATCATGAAACGCGAGGAAAACAAGAAAGATCTCCTTTCCTTTACTCGCGCTACGTCCTGTATCTAGAGTTTATCCTACTGTATCACCGTAATGAATCGATTGGATACGAAACCCTTACATACGGAACCCAAACATTCTGGCCAACCATCCTGGGCATTCATCCTGGATAGCCATTCTGGGCAGCCATTCTGGCAGCCATCCTGGGCAGCCATCCTTTGTTGGTTTGTGCACAACCGAACTCACTCCGACCTGGGCCATCATTTTCCCCGCCGTTACCTGTAGCCGGCTGACAGCATTTGTTGATCAAGGGTCCTCGCCAGAGGTCTGGTTTTCACGCAAGGTGATCACTATGAATGATGCGTTGGGCGGTTGGCCAACTGCTAGGATTTACACATCGTCAATGTACCCTACTGCTTCTGTTTCCTCTGTTTTACATGTTTTACAGGCTTCAATAAGGTCGGCATCATAGAACTGAGGAATTCCCGTAGATAGGTGCTGATGGTGCCGTGTACTCCTGCAGCTTGAGGGTGGTGGTTCGGTCGCTGAGAAAGGAAGCTACCCATTGACTAATCCCCTTACTCACTCGACGCTTCCAGGGGTGTGTATTACTCTGTCTCGGGAGACGTTGTTATATGCTCCTGACACGTCGAGCAGTAGAAGGGAGGCTAGTAAGAAGTGCGTCGCATGTTCTGTGGATGCAAGTTTCCTACCTCTCGAGTGTCGGCTTGGAAGGAGTCCGGGGGTGTTAGATAGGCATCCGTAGGCAAGTAACATTTAGGACCCCGGTAGAGGTGTACGGGTCTTAGGTAGGCTCACAGGTACACCCTGTCAGCGCAAGATCCATGTATTACAATATGACGTCATCACAAGGAGAGCTGAAAGGGCCATTTTTCAGAATGCCATTGTTTGTATGTTTGTTTGTTTGTCTGTCACCAAAAGGCCCACCACTCACACTTCAATCCAACTCTGCTGTAACTCCCAATGAATTCCAGGGGTATTCACAGGAGAGGAGGAACAAGAAGAAATGACATCTAATAAGCAGTGAAACATCATCCGGAATGTGATTCCTCTCAAGCCTTCTTGCCAATAATAGCAGAGTCTCTCCAGCGCTGTCCGCAGCTTTGGGATCTGCGCCTCTATCACCGACACCAACCACAAACAATTTTCCGCCTCCGCACCCTCGTGCCGCCGACAGCAGGACCGGTTTCAGCCACCGAAGATAGGACCCTATCCATTGGGAAAAGTGACCCCAAGATGGCCTGCTGCTGTACTACATTACGAGAATCCGCAGAATTCTAGGAGTAATCACGGATGATACAAGCGGAGAATTCCGCACGCAGGGGGCCTAATGAGACCAGTGCATAAAGGGATGTGGAGGGGACATGTAACATAAACATCAGTACCCTTTCAGGGCGTGATGAACTCTGTCCCCCACTGCCTTCTGGTCACAACCACAGTGCTCAGGGCCACCGGAAACCCCAAGCGTGACAGGTCGTTCTACCTTGGACATGGCCTGGGATCTGCGCGTTTTAGTACTGTATCAACCGCTGGAAGGAAATAGTGAATGCAGGCGAGGCAACTAAAACCGAACTCGGTACGAGAACGGACTCATTGGGCTGGAGAGGGCTAGTGTAGGGTAACCAAGAGTAAGAGATAGAAGTAAACCCTATGTATAGGTTACCTAAAGTCAGGGTCGAAATGGACGAAAGAGTAAGATTGATGCAAGAGGCCCTGTGGCTTAGTCAGTGTGTGATAATTGTTAGGAAAGCTGCGACGCGGAGGGTTGCGTCAGCGGACCTTCGTATGCATTGCTCGTAGAATGGCTGCGTCCGCGGAAGGGTGCTTAAGCAGAGCTGCGTACGCAGAAATGTGCGTAAGAATGGCTGCGTACGCGGAAGGGTGCTTAAGCAGAGCTGCGTACGCAGAAATGTGCGTACGAAAGGCTGCGCACGCAGAAGGGTACTTGAGCAGAGCTACGTACGCAGAGATGTGCGTAAGAATGACTTCATACGCAAGCAGCACTACTGCAATAACCCTTTTACTCCAAGGCCAAAGTCGTGCCTTAGCTAACCTCAATAGCTCAATGTAGTTTACATATATGCGAACAACCTGCCTGTGCCGTTCACCGCTTTCCCCCTTTTAACGCAACTGTGAGGAAGTGGATTTTGGTCCTAAAACGGAGATACAGCGTAGCTAAGAGCTAAAACTATTGCCCTAGGCGTTATAATAACAATTCCTCTCCTACCACCTGAGATATTCGTAATCCTACTTAGTCTATATCATAATTACAAGTACGGGAGCTGTTAACGAACGTAGAAGAGAATAAGGTGTTAGCCAAATTACAAGCGACCGGGTGTTACAGCCGGTATAATTGGTCACTGTACGGCGTAGCTATATATTGCAGAGCAGGGGAGAATGATGCCGAAGTCATCATTACCAAAGCTTTTGCTTTGTGCCCCAGTTGGTTGCCCTGACCTGCTTGTAACACCGGGCTACTAGCAATCTTGTTGATAATAGGGTTGTCAGTAATAACTAATAAGCTTAATAACAACCACGTCTCTAACGACTCTGCCGCTATCAACGCCTAAGGCCGTTCTACGCTACTTACTGTAGTTCTGGTAATTACCTGTGATGATGTCACGGGTCGGTCATGTAGTAGCTTTGGGTTCGGTCTTCCGACCGAACATCTGCAGAACTGGGTACAGTACAAGCTCGAACTAAATGTCAACATGCTTGGCCAGGATCTCGCTTACATACTAGGGGGGCGTCGCGCACAAGATCTCCTTCGACCCTAAGAAATGCAAACTAATGCATTTCTTCCGATCCCGGGACACAGACCACGTTCCAGAGGGTGACGGCCCCAGAACTTGGTTTCACCATACGGCAAACCACAAGTCCTGGACCCCATTTTAGCTCCCGTTCTGGACCGAGTCCTGGACCCCGTTCTAGCTCCATAGTCCCAACTCATGTTCTAGCTCCCGCTCTGGACCGAGTCCTAGACTGGAGCAGAACGGGGTCTAGGACTGCTAACACTTACTGCTTCAGCACACTCTATAGAGCTCTGCTTTCACGGTTTTACTGTAGTCTAACTAAAACTAAGCTATTCTACTGACTGTTAATGAATGTAAATCGCTTAAAGCAACTAATGTAGAGTTAACTGGCGAATGGCCTTCAACAGTTTCACAATACATACAGTCTTCCTTATAAATACTGGCCTAGGTAAGTTTAATATACTGGCTGCAATCTGCCCAGACAGTAAACAGTGTGCCTAGAAACCACAACGATTACTCCGAACTAGGGGGTCTTAGTTGTTACAGGTCGGTCATATAGTAGCTTAGGGTTCGGTCTTCCGACCAAGTATTGTGCCTTTTGGCCCAATGGTATACTTATAAGCATAACTAACTTCCTCTTTAATCAAGACATACTGGATCTTTCAACATGCCCCACTAGGTGTTATACTTAGACATAAGCATGTATACATCTAAATCTCAAGCTTGGTGGGCTTAAGCTGCTTCTTAGAGCCAGAAATCGGATGTCAGCAAGTATAGTTACATGACTTTCCGCTCACTCGCACTTCCGCTCACTCGCACTTCCGCTCACTCGCACTTTGTTACCCTATTTTTTTAGCGGTCGCAAAAATCGCGCACCTTTACCGTCGTTAGCCTCGTGAGCTGTCGCCGTACGACAAGGCCTCACCCCTGCAGAAGGTCCCTAACAGGGCAGAAATGGTGCTCTGCACCCTAAACCTTTGTAATGGCGCGCCATTACTAAGTGACGTCATCCGAAGGATAGCTTTATCTGGGGGCGGGGCGGGGCATGACTGGGTTCTCCACTTGAGAAAACGTACATACTAACCACCAGGTCAAAAGCCACCCTGCAAACTAGACCCACCGAATGATTGCACTTGATCCAAACCCTCTTCAACCTAAAAGCTAGAACGAGCTTGATTTCGCCCTGGCCATTAGGCTCTTACGTCAATACCTACCTCCATTTAGGGAACTGACCACGAGCCTCGATTCTCATTCACGTTCTGGCAAAGGTTGGTTGGCCCCCCAGCTTCGCATCAAGTAGCCCTTAATCACGCACATCTTCCTTAGCTTTTCTCCTCGGCACCAACCGTCTACAGGAGCTTCGAGAAGAAGTTTGTAGGGCCTTAAAGCTAAGAAGAAACGGACTGATAAGGCTTACCTAACATGATGTGTTGGAGGGCTGCCGTTGAAGCGCGTTAGAGACTTAAGGTAGCACCTAGAAAACGGAGACGATGACAACGCTGCGCTGACATATACTGGCCTATATGTGGGACAGCGCACCCTAGTTACTTGCCCATTACAGTGTGGCTTCGCACGGTAGCAGCAGCACCAAATGACTGAAGAGAGGATATCATTGGCATGTCGAAGTCAGCATAGCTCTAGTGCCAGCACCCTCCTAAAAAAATCCACTACTGGATTACCACCAACAATCTAAAGCATATATGTATACGCGAATGATACATGAACACACACCGTGCACTCGAGAAGCTTGCTTCTAACCCCCTTCCTAAGATAACCCTTCCTTTCTATAGCAGGCGTATGGCCTGTACTAGTGTATACTTGAAAATACATAGGCTATATACCATATAATTGTAGTAACTACCGGATTTTCAAGTAAGCGCAACAGCCACTTTCTACCGAGTAAAATCCTCTTCAGTATACTCAAGTATCTAGATACCGGCTCTACTATAAGTAAGAACCTTCTGTATACGTAGTAAGCGGCTGCTGAATTGTTTACAGACGAATGACCGGTTCGGGTTTGTGTGAATTCTGTGACGTCCGTACTTATGCTTGTTTCTCAATGTGTCCTCTCTTGCTATGTTTGCACCTGGCACTGAAGATTACGGTGGATAGTTGAATACTGGACAGTAGCATCCGCCCTCAATTGGGGGTTTTGTTACAGGCCTTATGTTGATTCGTGTTCTGACAAAAGTTCGTTGACCTCCAGCTCCACGTCAGGTGCCTGTTCACTCTGAATCTCCCAGCTGTCCAGAACACTCATTCTCGGCGTCCGTTTGGGCTTCAGCGTTGGAAACAATCAGCTCTAGTGTTATAACCGTAACCTCAACATCCGTAATCTCCGTCCTTCGATGACTCTCAAGGGCTTTTTTCACTGCACTTTCAAATCAAGCTTGACGAGAGCAGCCCGTCACTTTGCCTGCTTTATGCACCAGTGGGTCGCTCGCTCCTCAACACCCAGAAGCTTCGAGAAGAATTTTGTGGAGCCAGGAGCTAGAGTAAAATGAGACGGCCTAAGAAGGTTTGCCTGACGTACCGAATCTACTTACTTTCCCAATTTCTGCGTCGAAGCTGATGATGGGAAATGGTACACACACACACACACAATTTATTACGCCCGGTGGTAGAGCTGAAAGGGCAACTAAAGCTGATTATATGTACGTTTCTGACTTTATGCCCCGGTCTTCTTGTAGCCTATACTGTTTCCACTTTCTACTTACTCCTCTATTTCTGGCTTCTTACTATAGATTCCTGTACTTTAGTGTTCATTAGTATGCTATCTTAAAGCCTATTCTCTAAGTGTTTAACGTTCTATCTTTAGTAGCTAAAGCGGTGCTTACTATTTATAGTATGGGTTAATGGTTTAGTTAGGGTTATATTGGTTTAAATGTATTAGGTATCCTCTACTTCTGCCTTTTATCTCTTATCTAGCTGGCCTATTACTAGTATAAAGCGTATTGTTACTTAAACTGCTTATATATTTAGTATCTATTTATTATTATCTAATGCACTCTTACCTCTAAGGTAGAAGGATATATTACTTCTCTATGTTTCTATATATTAGAGTATCTCTATCTAATATGCTGTCTACTTTATATATTAGAAGAGAAAGTGCTTAACTGTCTCTGCTGCCTAGCTATAAACATATACGTATAAGGGCACTATGTTGATTTAATATAAATAATAGTTTAATCTTACTATTCTAGTTCTAAGCTGTGTAAGAGTGGTTGCTTCTTTTTAAGTAAGCTTGTTATAGAGCTGGTGCGTATGCTTTTTTAGTAGCGCTTTATTAACTCTTTTAGAGAAACGTCTGACCTTTTTAGGTAATATACGTTCTTATAACACTTTTAACTGTACTATGTTAAGCGTTATTAACTTTATTATTAGAAACTGTACCTATAGGGCGGTGCTGTCTTTAGTTGCTTTATATGCTTATGTCTTTGCTTACTTAAGCAGTTCGTCTTCCTTACTTACTGCTAACTACTGTACTGTAATGATGTTGTTGTCCTTATAAAGTTCCTCTACTGAGTTATATATACTATAAATGTACGTCTGTCTAGATTGTTAGTGAGGCCGTTTGAGAGAGAGTACTGCTCTTTTATTGCTCGTCACCACTGTGATCCTCTTATCTACAACTCCTTATAATGACCTCTATAACGTGTACGCTATTGCTGCCAGTTCTGTACTATAGGGATTCTGCTTAGTCCTTAGGCCTAGAGTAAAGGAGAACGGCTGTAACTTAGGGTCGTCTTACAGCACTAACCGTTTCTAAACGACTCTACTAATACCTACTATTTCCCTTCTTACTAAGCTACTAACTACTATATAGACTGTACTGGCTGTCTCTATTACTGTTGTCTCTTCTTTACTAATTATAACCTCTAGTCTGTCTTCCTATAGTGATAGCGTAAGTAGGTTAATAGTCTTAACCCTTTCTATTAGTATATCCTTTAGAGCCTTAGCTACTTAAAAGAGCAGTAAGTAGTAGGAATTCTAAAATTTCTATATTTTAAACGTTATCCTATAGACTAGGTTTGTTTTTAGTAAAGTGTAGATATCTGTCTATATCTTAACTGCTTTCCTTTAGAACCGTTCTTAAGCTATAAGTATATAAGCCTTAGCTTCTACTATATTTATTATAACTATAAGAAAAGTACTAATAATTGCTTTTATTAATACTCTCTATACTCTATTAATGGGTCCTATGAGCTTATCCTTGTACTGGTGCATCTAGATGTTTGATGTGTAGTCCACTACCGGTGCAACTGTTGCTGTAAATAGCTGTTGCACCGTTACTAGGGACAGGCCCCTAAGTTGCTAGAGTTTAAGTACTGCCTTAAGGCCCTTTAATAATGCTCTTACTATGTGTTCCTTATACTTAAGTTAAGTGTCTATAATAACGCCTAGGATCTTAGTGTGATTCTTTGGCTTGATGGGTTGTCCTTTGATAACGTACAGTTCTGGATCGGACTTGTGGTTATTGTGGGTAAAGTGGATGATAGCCGTCTTCTCAGCCTTAAACGTCGCACCGCTCCTTCTTTCCTAATTGATAGCGTCTTATATAATGGATTCAATGCCTTTGTGGTTATCCTAAGCCGTTTTCCCTATAACCTAAGCTATAAAATCGTTAACAAAGGCCATCGCTCCTCTATTGCTGTTAATACGTCTCTACACCAGATCTGCATTAAAGAAAAGGAACAGTATTAGAGATAATGGTGACCCCTAAGGTAAACCTACCTAGGGTAGGGTCTATAATTCCAACACCTGTCTGTTAATCTGGATCGTTACTGTACGGTTAGAACAAAAAGCTGCTACCTATTAAAGCAGGTTATCTGGAATGCCTTATACTTCTATTCTCTAAACCAGTCTTTCCTTATATACGCTATTATACACTCCTTTTATATTAAAACTAATAAGACTAAGAACATAATGACCTTACTATACTGTATATATCTGTTTTTAGAGGAGTAAGAGTGCTTGCTCTACTGACTGCTGTTTTCTTACGCTAAAGTAATTAATTAAAAGGAGACTATAACTTTTAACTGTATATAATATCCTTTCTGTAATAACTAATTCCAGTACCTTACTAAGTATAGCTAGGAGTAAGATTAGCTACTACGCTTTTATTAGTATATAGTCTTCCTTATCTGGTTTCTTAAGAGGAATTATCTTTATATATCTTTACTAATAGAGGAGCGCTCCCTCTTTTAGAGACGTTTAAAAGATATCTAAGACCTAGTACTAAACGCCTAGCTAAATCTGCTTTTAGACTATTATAGGGAGTCTATCTTCTCTTAGCGCCTTCTATAATTTTATTATAAATAGCTGACGTTTAACTTCCTCTATTATAATAGGTAGTATCTTTATAGCCTCTCTTTATAGTCTATCACCCTCTTCTTTAATATCTACTAGAAGGGTAGAAAAGAAGGTTAATAATATTTCCTTAGCTTACTCTAAGTTATTTATTATAATTATTTTATCTGCCCTAACTAGTTAAGGTACCTTACTAAACGCCTTATCTTCTTTAGCCTTTAAATACTTAACTGCCTTTTATATATTATTATTATTTATTAAAAACTTATTTTAGTGCTTCTTCTTTTATTATTAGATTATATTATAGTATTACTTAGCTACTGCCTTTACTATCTCCTTTAAGTCCATTCTTATTGCTTCTATACACCGTTCTACTTAAGCTTAGTTCCTTTAGTATATATAAATTTAATATAGCTGCATTAGGTTGTTTATCTACTAACGCTTTAAGTATAGTAATAGCTTAGCCTTTAGTATTAGGGAGTAAACTCCCTTTAATACTACTACTATAAGAATATTAGTTTTTTACTAAACCGTCCCTAAGTATAGCGTCTTTTCTAACTTACTTATAATCCTTATGTTAATCTCTTTTTATAGTACGTTCTTAAAGAGCAGCCAGTCTGCTGGTTTTATAATAGGGACTGAACTATTAAAAACCGTCTTAATTGTATAGTAATCTAACCTATGCTCTGTCCTATATATTATACACCTAATTAGTAAGTTCGTTAGGCCTTTAGACACTAGAACCAAATTAATTATAGATATATATTCCCTACCTTACTATGTTTTTATCCCTTATAGAAGTAAACTACTTAAGCTAAACTTATTTATAAAGTTAACAATCTAATCTCCTTCTCTTTACCTTACTATTAATACTTTGTCTCTACCCTATAGCTGGTTGTATTAGTTAAAGTCACTAACTGCAACTACATCCACCACCTTTCTAGTCCTCTACTGTATTTTCGTTATTACTTATTGCAGATGGTTGTATGTGCTCTATAGAGCGTAACTATTGTCTTACAGTATATACGCCAAAGCCACCAGAATCAGCCGGTCCTTAAGCCTCTTTATAAGTCGATAGGACCAACTTCATCCACCCTTAGTGCCCTATTAGGGTTGTAAGGAGGCAGCCTTTAATAATCCTTACCTATAGCTCCTAAATAGCCAGTACTATTATATTCTATATTGCCTTATTATTTATTAAACTGTTATACACCGCCCCCTACTTTCTTACGTTAAGTTATATTATCTGAAATTTTTTACTTATAATAAGAGGGATAGAGTTTTCTGTAGTTTCTACTAAACGATTTATACAGTCCTCTATAGGGGATGCACTTTAGGATTATCTCCCTGTACTTATAACGGCTATAGCCTGCTATAGTATACCTACTATACACCTTTAGTTTAGTATACTAGTAGGCCTTATACTTAGTAATCTCTTAATAGTTATAGTACTGCTTTAGTTGTTCCTAATGCTTAAAGGGTCTAGTGTACTTAGATTCTCTTCCTATATAAAAGAATCCTTTATTAAGGAGCTAATGTATATCTAATGCCTTCTTAAGGAACACCACTATTAATCTATATGCCTTTATAATGCTCTTATTACTAAGCTATACTATCTTTATAACCTAAATATCGTTCTCTAAGCTAAACGCCTTAGCTACTTTATCTTAAACGTTTCTATTATTATTAAGTACTACTATTTAATTAACGTTATCTACTCTAATAGAATAGATATTATTATAAAGGACCTAGACGCCTTATATTAAGTTTACTTCTACTAATTGCTTTACTGTTATATATTCCTTATTATTTCTATAAGTAATCCTAATGCAGTATAAGTTTCTTAGGTCTTTAGTTACTGCTTAGCATTACTAAGTTACATCTCCTCCTTCTTTAGCGTACATTTAGTTCTCTACTATTATTTAGATTAAGCTAACTAATGTCTAATTAATTGCTTTACTTTTAGTATAAGACGTATTAATTATATAGTATAAGGTATTAGAAAAGTTTAATAGCGTTATATTAAATAATAAAAGCGTTTAGATATTAGTTAGTTATAAAGATAGGGCTAACTGTACTGTATTAGTATAGGACAGAGGTAGGGAGTAAGTTATATTTATTATAATAGTCTTAAGCTGTTTATAGACCAGCTTTAGTTCCTTATTTATTCACTTTATAGTGTCTTTTAGTTTAGCACTTAGATTGCATATTATCTCTTTCTGTCTCTACACTACCTCTATCTGTTTCTTAAGCGCTTCCCTTAACCATTAAGACTCCTTATAAGATTCACCCAGCAACTCTAACGCCTTCTGCAGCATCGCTCTACTATCTTAGCTCCTACTGCTGCTGCTACTGTAGCTGCTACTTGTTTGCCTACCATCAGTTGTACGGTCCACTGCAGCTTTAGTCAATATCGCTTATATTGTAGTTTAGGTTCGCTTTAGGTCCTACACCGTTTCCTCTAACTGTCCCGTTGTGTCTTAGATCTTAATGGACGGCCTTACCGCTCAAATCGGACGCCTTAGCGTCGAAACAGGGGCGTCTAGATCCACTACAATCTCCGCCTCCATTAGTCCCACAATAACAGGAGTCAAAACACCTCCGTACAAACTAATTTACTAACCAATAAAACAAAGCGTCGCCTAGAATATAATAGAACGTTTTTTGCTGGTCTCATAGCATTCACAATATTGGTGGAAATGGTACAGTTTAGAGCAAATGTAGCTTCCTCTTCTGCACAAGTTTTCTATGTTTAGGAGAGCTAGAACCTATTATTACATCTGTTTTAAACGGCTGTCACTAGTTGTAGTTGCCTGTTTTTAAATAAAATGTAGAGTTAACGTAGCTTATAACAGTGTAAGTAGTATGTATCTCACCTATATATACTTAATAATATCTATAATTAGCTCTATAGGCAGTGGTAACCCTCTATCTAAAAGCATTATTAGGCTGTACACAGTGCTAACTCACTAAGTATAAGTTTATATAGGGTAAATTAGGAAAACTGAAGTGTTTCTAAGAGGAAGAGATTTATGCTTATAACTCTATAGGCCCAATAGAGTAGCACTAGAACTTATAGTAAGGAGCGTAAAGCTCAGAATATTAATCACAGCCGTTTTTAATTCTTTCCTTTTATAACTACAGAGTGGTTAAGAATAAAGACTACTAATTCTATATTAATATAGGGTTATAAGTACTATACAGACCATCAGACGATGCCCATCCAGTATATCTATTATAGTGCAGGCTTTATTAATAAAAATAGCGCATCTAGATTAGCTCCAGCCTAAAAAGCGTAACAGGTCTAATAAAAATTTTAACAAGGCAACAAAGAACTTATTATTACAATGTAATCAGATTAGGTAGCAATACAGCACAGACGTATACATCTAAGTCGGTTGAATGCATAAACACTATAAGTACACTTCCTTAAATAAGCCATTGTAGCCTAAGACCAAGGCAGAGATAGTGAGTATAGTAACAGAGCAACAGCTTAAGGCTAATAATAGTACCTAGTAGGAAAGAATGTACCTTATTCTTGTAATAAGGGCTCCTCTAGACTTTGATAGTCAGCGAAACGGTGCCGACAACTTGTAGACCTAGGGGGACCGCTGCTAAGTTATAGAAATAAGTAATGGGTTTTCCACTGTTTATCTTACCAGATAGCAGCCAAGGGACTGGTATTTACTAAAAGTATAAGTAGGCCTTTAGATAACAAATAATAGCGTTCTAAAAGCTAGCTCTATTAACGTTTCTTTATAATAACATTATTTTATATTTTAGGGTCTTATACAGATAGAGTATAAGTATTTAAACTAAACTATACCGCTTCTCTAGCTCTCATTTTAATTTCTTCTTTCTTACCCTTTAGGAGCTCTTATTAAGCTATTAATACTAGCTAAATAAGATATACACCGCTTAGGATGCATTATAGTAGGTAGAGAGCGGCCTTTCCTATAGAGGCTGCCTAACTAATAACTAACCTATATAAAGCTATGTAACATATATATACGTCTAGACTGTAGCTTTAATACGTTTTACTCTATTCTTTACTAGGACCCTTTAGTTTATATACAGTTCACTGCTGTAATTACTAGGTATATAAACGATTTCCTAGTCACCCTTAGTGCAGCATTATAGGCTTCACTATCTGCAGAGGACGACAGCAGTAACACTACACTCTATATTAGGCCTAATCCCTTATAAGTACTACAGTACCTAACAGCCGGGCCAGTAGCATACAAAAATTCATCACAACCTCTTTTAAGTAAAAGAGATTCTACGTCTAATAGCTCCTATAGCCTTTTAACAGACTACACTTTAGCCGTCCTATTGCTTAACTTACATCATACATCCCCTTAAACATCCCCTTATACAGCAGCAACCACAATTAATATCCTTTTACCCAGTAAAGAAGTTAATAGAAAGAGGTATTTAGACTTAGTTAACACTAAGCCTTTCTTTAAATGTAAGAAAGACAGGAAGGAGCAACGCCTTCCCTTAATCATCACAAAGGTAGAGAACATCACTAGCCCTAGCACAATTGTGCGTCTCTAGATCAGCTGTAGGGCAACAAGGAATAGGTGCATAAGTCCCTTTAGAGGATACAGGTAAGTGCTGCCAGTTGAGTCAGAAACCCACTTAGACAGCATATCCCTATTAGAACAATTGGACATCCTAAAGGAGCAAGCAGTACAGGCGGGATTAAACGTACACTTTTCTACCACTATTAGACGCTTCCACTATATACAGATAATATAATTGTATTAAAGGGCTAAAAGTCTAGATTAAGGCAGTAAGAACACTATAGGATACAGCCTAAACGGCGCCGTTCTATTACTTATTAACCAGTTTACTAAGAAGCTCTTTCTAAATAAAGCAGTAGTAATACTATAGAGTATACTAAAAGTAATAAAGAGGAACCTACTTAAAAGTATATTTAATAGATAGCTTACTATTAGAAAAAAGTTAGCTATCTTAGTAGGTAGATATAGTTATAAGATCCTATTTTTAGTACTGATAAATTTAGGAGATAAGAAGTAAGGGTTCCTTATAACCTAATAGATCCTATGCTAATACTAGTAGTTTCTAATAATTATAAGAAAACAAGCTAATTACTGTTCTAGATAGTCTTAATAAACGGCTAGAGCTAAAAGAGAGTATAGGAGCTCTTATAGACTTGCTACCAATTTTAGTAGTATAAGTAGCGCTACCTAAGAAGAAGCTTTACCTTAAAATGTATTCTTTTAAGTTATAGGTATTCGCCTTAGCCTCTACTTCTACTTTATTAAGAGACTTACTATTATAGTATAATAATCTAATTTCTTTTTAATTTAAAAGCCTAATAATACTCTAGTCTACTATAAGCTGTCTGCTATAGATAATAGGTTAAGTGGGTAAGTATTTATCCCTAAACCTAGCCCTTCTAAGCAAACCCTCACCAACCCTTCACTACTAATATCTCAATATATAGCAGAATATTCAGAACAGCCATCTATAGTAAGAAAGGTAGAACGGAACGACCAGGATCATAATCACTAGGAGCTGTTCCTTAACCGTCTGGGCCGCACATCTAAGACACACAACCCGATGCCGTTACCAGTTACGCATCAAATAGATTATAGCCGTCTTGTCTGTTTCGAAGGTTGCCCCGCCCCGCCTGTCCCAGTCGAGTGCTCTGTGTTACGACCGCTGCAGTTGGTCCCTGTAGGCTTGTAACTATATATTACAGAACAGGGGATAATGATGCCGGAGTCATCATTACCAAAGCTTTTGCTTTGTGCTATAGTTGGTTGCCCTGACCTGCTCGTAACACTCTGTCGATGATGGCTTGGATTCGTTTTCGGTTTGTCTCCCGTGATGATACAGTGAACCATGCCGTATAGTCGTNACAGAAAAGGGTACAGCGGTGAGTCCTGAGGTAGCCATAACCGTAAGCAGCCAGCTATTCGCTCACTCTCATGTCCGCAGTAACACATCCCCGGCAACGGCCGAAGGAACTAGCCCTCCGGCCTTTGAGCCCCTGTTAAATGTAGTGGCCGGATTACCTCCGCTCCTCCGATGCGTTTTTCTTCCCCAGCTGGGTTCGAACGATTCCCCACCATTACTGGCTCCAGAGTGGGCTAGTTCGGTTCAGCCAAATTGCTGGCTAAGCTGGATCCGCTACCGGAACCCGTATGCAGGAAGTACGCGCTTGCGGTTGCGTGAATTTGTTACTTGTCAGTTGCGTGGTTTCAGTGTCGGCTCTTTGCAGCTATTCAGCATGCAGCTATGAGGGTTAGTTAAGGTTTTAGCGCATGGCCCCATCCCGGCTTGACACGGTGCAATGATAACATATCGTCTATCAACCGTCTAGAAAGGTTTTCGAGTGGCCGAGCGGCCACTCGACGGAACTCTTATAACGACAGAAGGCGAGCAGCAACAAATTCTGTTTTGAATGTTGGGTTGCTGCTCAAGACTTTGCGGAGGACATCTGCTCGTCCCTTGCCAGTGTCGACAGCAGGCGAGGACGAGCATTGCTCCATCTGATCTGAACTGCGACATAACGGCCAAAAAACCCCTCCGATTTACTCCATGGAGAGACCAGCTGTCATTTTGGTGTAAGGGACGCCTTCTTTTTCTGCAATGCACGCAGAATGAATCAGCCTTTTTTCCGCGCAAAACGAGATATTTCTCGTGTTGGCCGTTCCTCTAAGATCCTGCGAGACCTTGTGAATAATTGTCGCGCGGAATACCTGAGGCTTTTTGAGAACATAACCTCGATCTATGAGCATCACAACAACGGCTGGAAAAGAACCATCACCCGAGACATCAGACCGATCGAGATAGTTATCATGAATGAGGAACTGAAGCAGATGCTCCTTAAGGATATTAGCTCGTTTCTCGATCCTACGGCTCGTTTATGGTACGCCCGATGTGGACTGCTATATTGGAGGGGCTATCTATTGTACAGCCGTCCAGGAACCGGAAAATCCAGTCATAGCATGTCTGTGGCGGGCTGTTTCGGACTAGGTATCTACGTCCTTAGACTTTCTGGTATCAACGATGAGCGACTGAGTGCCTTGTTTACTGAGCTGCCGCAACCTTGCGTTGTACTGCTTGAAGACGTTGACGCAGTGGGCACAACACGTTCCCGAGAGGCCGACGGTGATGAGTCTGACTCAAGATCAGAAGCATCGCGAGGTTCATCAGAGCTACCTGGGACTCTCTAATTGTCTGGACTCCTGAACGTTCTAGATGGCGTGGCTTCTCAGGAAGGACGCATTCCGATCATGACGACAAACCACATTGAGCATCTAGATGCTGCCTTGATACGGCCTGGCCGCGTTGACAAGAAAATCGAGTTTTAACTAGCTAATGCAGATGTGGTCAGAAAGCTATTCTGCACGGTGTTCGGGATATCCTCGCTTAGGTGAAACTCACCGCTACAGTTATTACTCAGTCAACTACATATTCAGGCCAGGATTGCGTCACAAGGGATAAACGCCAATCGTTTATATAGATCTACTGCAGAAGTGATAGATCTAGTGTGGTGTCAGCGCATGTCTTGTCATAACTGCAAGCCAGGCTACCAACTAGGCAGAACAACCAATTCAGTTGGTTCACAAATTACGATCTTCTTATTATTGGGATTATAGTAGCCAATTTTGTCGCCGAAATGGTCCTACTTATGTTCGTAGATGTCGGTACCCCGAGACGACAAGTCACTTGGATGAAACAAAGTTCATCAGTGACACCGTCGCCAACACGCAGTATAAGCATGTTGGCGTTCAGGTCGGCAATTCATTGACAGTTCTGGTATTTGGTAGCTATATCATTAGGGTAGGTACCGATTGGCTGGCCTTTAAACAGGCGGCTAGCGGGCGATTAGTTTGACTTACTTGATTGATTGATCTTTAACTTGAATATATTAGGCGTGTCTAACTAATCTTTCTCTGCCTAATCTACTTTAGCTACTCCGCTTGCTAGCTACAGCATGCTTACACAGTAAATGGATGTCCGCTGCACAATAAGTCTTAACTATACTAATAGTATTATGAAAAAAAAAATGAAAAAAAAAAGAACGATAATTTTAAATAGTATATAAGGTGTATAATAAACGCCTATATGTCGTTCTGTCCCACTTAATCTGTATATCACTTAGAACAGTGGACTAAAGCCTTAGATTATAACTTCTATAATTAGAAATAGGACTAAGTTTAATAATAATATATTAATCCTTAACGGTATCCTCTTAAATTATAAGGCCAGTTGTACTATTATACTGCACCTGCTGTAGATTATCTAAGTGTATGTTAAGTATTAAGTCTAAAGCTAAACTAAATATATCTATATATAGCGATTAGTAAAGACGTAGTATATAACTATATTAGCTACCTATGTAGTTAGAAGGAGAGACTTTGCTATTCTAAAATAGGATGCAGACAGCTACATTACTTTCTGTTTAAGCTGGATAAGTGGTATTAATTTGGCCATTAACTGTCTAAGTTATATCTGGATTACTTAATGAATTTAAGTCTACTATAGTAGTTACTTATAGAAGTCTGCTGCTTATACTAAAAGTGTTATTAATATAATACAGAGTTGGCTGTATAGGCTATATATTCCTTTTAATAACTAGTCTTAAGTATGCTTAGGACAGTACTAAAGCTAAGGTTAGATCCTTTAAAAGAAAAATAACAGTTAGGTTATTTTTAGTAATATAATTAATATTAATTAAATAGGTAATAGGTAAGCTATAGCTGGTGATAAGAGTAGCTTTACTGACCACCCGGCCCAACGGACCTATTTATATAGCCACCTCTCTAGGAGCCCTTACAAAGTGGGCCTATACAGTACACTAATATCCCTATAGGGATGGAATCTAAGCTAACTAAGCAAAGGGCTGCTATAGAGATATAAATTTTACTTATCTACTTCTCATTAGGTTTATTCTCTAAGCTACATAAGGGCGTTCTTATAGTTTCTAATAAGGAGCTTTGAATTTCTAAATATAGTTATATAATAGATAAGTAGAAAAGCAAATAATTTCTACTTAAACGTATAGCATTTTAGGTTATATTAGAAACGTTATAACTTATCCTATTCTATCAATTTTGCTATTCTATTTAATATATAAAATTTATTACTCTTTGCCTTCTGTTATTATTAGAGTTCTATTAGGTTGTTATAACGCTACTTAAACAGTCCTATAAAGAAGGATAGTAGGTAAGTCTATTAGTAAAATAGTGTTAAGATAGAGGGGTAAAGTAATAGAATAATAGCTTTTTAACTAGACTTCTATAAATTACATTATAGCGTCTTGATTTAGTATAGAGACGTTATAGAATCCCCTTAAGCTTATATAGTCTTAAGGGAATGTCTATATAATCACAATCTAGCCTACTTAATTCCCACTTCCTATATTATATCTGGTTGTTACCTTAGTGGTCTAGTGGATAGGGGATTGCTATTACACCCTTGTTAAGTTTAGATGGGGGCCCTGTACTGAACGCCCTATTAGCTGTATAGCTATAGAGAACTGATGCAGAATCTACATAACTGATGAGGGATAAATTCACCCCTTTTGTATGTACGTAATTATAAGTTGTCCCATATAGGCTGAGTCTTCTTTTTAAATACAGATAATAAACCTTACCCTTCTTAGCTACTAGCACTGTGCAATTATAACCTTAGTAGTCTATAATCTAACTAAACAATAGTGTATAGTCAAGCTATACTTATATAGTTATATATTTAATATACTTCTTATATTAAATAACTACTTATTTATTATTATTTCTATAGAAGATATTAATTAGAGAAGATATAGTAGAAATAGTAATAGCTAGGGAAAGAATGTAAATTTTATAGAGGGCGGCTAGTTTATTATATATACTAACTGTGCTATTTAGTTAAGGGAGAGTTAGCTAAGCTAGGCTATAGCTATAATTATGAAAATAAGAGTTTCTTCTTAAGCATTAGATAGTACGCTAAGCACCTTTAGTTCTTAATTAGCTTATTAATATATATATCTAATAAAGCTTAGTGCTGTCCTATTTAAGTTAAGCGCTTATATAAGTTTATTACATAGTTATAATTAACCTTATCTACTAAGCTATTATAATTATGTAAGCTAGATAATGCGCCTTAGATACTTAAGTTTTATAACTAGGTGACTACATATTTAGTACTTCTATGTATTACGTTCTTAAGAGCACCCCTAGCTGGCTTTAGTTTGTAGGGTTGGATGCATCTACTGTAATCCCTACCTACAGTGACGCAGCTAGCGGTTTCTTTTAGAATTATTTATAGATGCTTGCAGAAATGAGTTGTGTTATGTTTTGTTTACTTAGACTTATTAATGTGCCTTATTTAATCTCGGGATTGTGATATTGATTTGTCTACAGAATTAGGCACACAGTTGATTCAAAACGGCTTTTAGTATAAGAGGATAAAAGCTTCCAGTAAGCCTACATTTCCCTAAGAGCTCTATCCTTCTTATTATACGCAGCCTGTATTAGTGCTAGTGTGAATGTTTGAAATCTATTAACATTTCTAACTTAAACTTCTATAATTAGTGTTACTAATATTATTAATTATACCTTATAGGACACTATACATCACCTAAGTTCTCTAGTCTCTCACTACGTGTCCATTATAGATATCTTTTTCCCTGGTTTTACTGGTGTTACTGCAGTGCTCTATTAGCTCCTAAATAGGAATTTAGATAGCTACGTTAGTTTATTATGCATCTATAGAGTACTTATAATTTATAGTAAGTTCTTAATTAAGACTATAGGAGGATTTATAGATATCTACTTTAGTAAGTAATTCCCCTAAAGCTTAAGAAATATAGCTAATATCTACAGCTTTAAAGATAAATATTAACGATCCTAATAAGGTATATAAAATGCTAGAGGCATAGATATCTGTCTAAGATTTCTCTAAAGATACTAGCTCCTTACTGGTTAGTGTTAAAAGTAGATAAAGCCTACTGTCCTAGCTTAACCTAAATATTATAGCTAAAAAACATCTTTAGTTTATACCTTAAGAAGAGCTACTATCTTTTTAGTATTAAAGGTACCATCTTACTTTATAATATATAAAAGATAATGTAGTATTATAGCCCTATAATATAATAACGGTCTTATACATTAGGTTTTCTTTATAGATCCTATATAACCTTATAGAGGAATGTTAAATTAAGTACCTTAAATATTCTAAAAAAAAGACCTTTATATTTAAGTAATATAATAACGGCTAGAAACGAACTATAACTTAAAACCTTAGGCCTATTAATACTGTTATTATAAACGACTAGATTAAGAAGACGCTCCTTAAGGACATCTAATTGTTCCTTGATCCTAAAGCTTGATCTTAGTATGCTAGCTGTAGGCTTCCTTATTAAAGGGGATACCTGCTGTATGGCCGTCCTGGAACCAGAAAGTCTAATCTTAGTATGTCTATTGCTAGCTGTTTTGGACTAGAAATCTACGTTCTTAGCCTTACTGCTATAAATAACAGATAACTTAGTAGCCTATTTAGAGAGCTTCCTTTTTAGTGTGTTGTCCTCCTTAAGGATGTTAATGCTGTTGGTACAGTACAATCTTGTGTATTTAATGCTAACGATATTAACTCTACTTTAGACTTATAGAGATTAACTAAGCTAAAGGGAAATGTTTTATTATCTGGACTACTTAATGTTCTTAATAGTGTTATATCTTAAGAAGGTTATGTCCTTATTATAATAACAAACTATATAGAGCACCTTAATAAAGCTTTAATTTAGTCTGGCTGTATTAATATAAAGGTTGAATTTAAGCTTATAGACGTTAGTGTAATCTAAAAGATTTTTAATACTATATTTTAATAGTTAGAGGAAGAACTACCTAACTAAGAGAAGAGGGCTAAAGAGAACAAGGAGGTCTAGTAACTAGTAAATAAATTTGTAATATAAGTTCTAGAGCTAGAGTTTAGTCCTGCTGATATATTCTCCTACCTCTTAATAAATAGAGGCTTACTATTAGGCGCCTTAGTAGAGGTAGAGGGCTAGGTTTTGTATTTAAGAAAGTAGAATGATTTAAAGAGGAGATAGTCTTAGATGCTAGGTCATTAAGGTCCAGGCGACTTTTACATATAGGTTTCACTTACAGCTTTTTAATCATCCATTAGTTATTACTAATATATATAGATATAAGTATAGGGCGCTAAAAGTAGCATTAATTCTCTCCTTAATACTTCTAGCTTTATGTAATATCCCTTTAGAACTAATATAAGCTTAGTCTATTGAGAGCTATACTAAAATAGAACTTAAGCGACCTAAAGACCTATAGTGAGTATTAATATGCTGCTATATAGTAAGTTAATAATAGTTCTTATCTAAGGGAACAGTACTACTAGAAATAATTCAAACCGTCTAATAACAGATAAGAGAGGGTTCTAATATACCACTACCTTTAAAATAAGGGAGTAGGTTAAACACTATGTTCTTAAAGTTAAGGTATTATTAAGAGAGTAAAGAATAAGAGAAGCGCCAAACAAGGTATTGGGCCTAGAATCTTTGGGTTAAAGGGCGTAGACTACAGACTAACAATCTAAAGTAACCCAACTAATTCTGGTTGAAATTGCCATTACGTGTGACTAGGGGTCGGGAGGATAAAGGTTTCCTCCACTTACCCGGCCGAGATAAGCGTCAGGGAATATAACAAAGAGCGAATAGCTGGCTGCCTATTGCTGTGGATCTCATACTGAAAGACTAATTTTGCCTACCCCAGATGAGCACACAATTGAACGTGTAGATTTCAGAGCCATATACACAGGCTATGGTGCAGCGTGAAGATAGCGGCCTAGCCAACAAAGTCAGGGTTGTGTTCAGGTGCAGCAAGTGGCCGAACTTTACGGATACTCGGTGTTGGGCAGCGCTGACAGGCCTGTAGACAGGTAGGGGGTCAATGAGATAGTGTCTCTTCCAAAGGTTTGGCCAAAGCTCGACTCGGATGGGGAACTCACTCAACCTTATCTTTACAACAACAGCGAATAACTAAGTAACTAAAGCTAGCACCCAAAAAGCCCGACTTAGATAGCGACAGTGAGATACGGGCATTTACAAGTCTATAGGAACCCTGATGTTAATATGTGTAAATAAAGCTGGGGGGCCACTAGCTAGGTGGATGTAGTACTTTTAGCGTAAAGCTAAGTTGGGCTTGAATGCCTGATATCTGAGACAGCACAACTCTCTGGATCATTGAGGACCGCTACTAACAGTAAAGTACGACCAGCAGTGTAATCCCGCTGATAGCTTTGCAGTATTATGGGCGTGGGGGTGCGGGGGCGCGTGATATGGCGGATATGGGTTGAGTTAGTGGGCGGATTGCGGGTAGCTGTACTGGTGTGGCAGCTGCTTTATATCTTTAATCTGCAATATATGGTTGGCTGTAAGCTGGAGATAACTTGTGGTAATGAGAAGCTGGACCTGGGATTGCGCCTAGGGTATCTAATGGGCTGTAGTTTGTAACTAGGCCGTTCTAAGGAGAGATAAGACCGGTTCATTAGATGTGCTCTTAACTTGCACTTAGGCCGCCCTTAGATATGGTATTACTAGTGTAGTGGCCCCTATATATAAGACTAATAGAGACAATACAGTAGCTCAATAGGATGGAAGTGCATAGAGGTTGGCTTAGAGACTAAAGGGCAGTTACAGCTGGCTTAAGGTGTAAACTTAGATAACGTAACTATATAGCCTACACCAGATGCAAGGCGTTACCGTCTTAACTTTGTCTAGGGCTGAGGCGCTCTTATAAGAAGGCCTTTATGTAGAGTAAGAGGCTAATAGGGTTGTTGAGGCGTAGCTACGGCCGACCGAGTGGCTTCCCAGACGGAGTGGGTTGTTTAGGGACTCTTACTGGTGAGTACTGGGGATATCTTTGTACGTCCTGTTAAAGGAGCGCAAGACGCTTCGCTGCATATGTTCTATGCTGTAATAAGTAAATGCAGGCGTCAGGAGTGGTATAGGTAAGGTGGTGTATTTAGTCTTTATTAGAGGCTTAAATTGATATAACTAACTATAGTAAGGGGATGACGTCTTGGCTAGAATAGAGGGAGAGGCAGACCTGATTATTAATCTAATAAGCAACTACTCCCAGCAGCCTCTTACCATAAGGTACAAAACCGTAGCATAAGAACAACGCAGCAATAACAATAGACCTAATACACCTTTACCAGTCTATACGTTCTTAAAAACCTAAGTGAGAGTAGAGAGACAGACCAGCCACTATCCACTAGATCTAAAAGGGCAAGTACAGGTAGCAGTAAAGCAGAACCATAATATAATCTAAAGACAAAAGAAGAACTATTAGTATGGATTCCTATCTAATAATACTAACATCTTAAAGGCAGCTAAGTATCTTAACGCTGATACAGGCGTCTAGTTTAAGAGGATTCCTAAGCTTATAAGGGCAAACGGCCTAAATACTAAGGTTAGGGGCAAACAAGCAGAGGAGCTACTATTAATATTCTTCCCTCTACTCCTAGAAAACATTAAAGACAAGGGACAGCATCTATAACGACCTTCCATCCCCTTCTCTAATATTACGTTAGTAGAGGTAGAGAGGCAACTTAAACAGCTTAGTATAGTTATAATATTAAAGGCCACTAGAGTTCTAAAAGTGCCTCTTTAGAAATTAAGGACCTACTTAACTCCTTCCTTATAACAACCCTAAATAAACTGTATATAAGTGTATAAGTCTGTATCCATTACTTCTAAACCTTAACCTAAGATAACAATGCTCCTAAGACAAACGATCCCTAAGTCTAAGATACCTAAGCCTAAGGAGCTAATTAGCAACAGCCAGATATATGCATTTATAGGGCTGTAGGAGCCTTAGGCTCTTATCACTTTGTTTTATAACAAAAGGATAAGATATAGGGCTGGCTAAAAAACAGGTTCCCTAATAACTAAGAGCTAAAGCAGTAAGTTTACTACCCTATAAACACTAACAATAGGTATTAATTTTATATGTTTTAGCTTTTTATCTTTGTTGCAATATATTTATAATATATCTATATATAAATTGCACTCTGCAATTTATGTTAGATAGGCAGTTGAAGATAGCTTCTTCTGTTCCCTATGCACAATTGAGGACAGTTATCTATTAACTGGCAGCGTCACCCCCAGCTGGATATCCAGTATATCGAATATTACTACCACTGCCCTATTAATATAGAGTGCTTTCTTATTAACAGCTAAACTCCCTATAGAATACAATGTCCTAACAGCCTATAAAGGCCATTTATTTAGCTTATAGCCTCTATAAGTATAAATCTTAATTAAGTAGGATTATAATATATAGGATAGAATTTAAAGGTATATATAATTGTAAACTACTTTATGCTAAAATTTGTTTTTAGCTGTATTGTAAGCATCTAGGATTGCCTACTGGTTAAAATTAGTGCTACTTAGTAATTTCACTAGGGCCTAATTGATAAATTTCTAGCTAGTTGCCTTCTTACTGCTAAAATAGCTAAAGCTTAGGACAGTAGTATACTAAGTCTAAAATAATAAAATGTTACTTCTAGAACTTTAATAACCTAATATATTAGAGAAGGGAGTATAAGTCTGTACTTAGATGTATCTAGCTGGGCTGTAGTAACCCTTTGTTCCCCTAAGTACCTTCAATACTGCCCTTAACTGTAACTTATTCTAGTAAACCTACTTTCTAATCTAATCACTTAAGCTAGAAGAGCAGGTAATTATTAGACTGTTTATACACTGTCTTAAGCATTTCTTTATAACGCTCTTCTCTTAAACTAGCTATTAATAACTAAAAGTTATGCTAATATAGAAACACTTATAAAACGCCTCTAAGTTAAGTATATCCTTAAGCTCTATTACTATATATAGCATATTAGTTTATTTAGGATGTTACTGTTTGTTATTTAAAGGGTAAAGTGTAGTTAGAAAAGGGACAAACAAGAGAGGTAAGTCTAACTTATAAATCTATTTAAAATTCTGTTCTTAGAAGATTTTAGGTAAGCCTAGGAGCACTATAAGTTCTACCTAATACTAAGGAGTATAGATTATATAATGCATTCTAACCCTTATACCTATCCTGCTTAAACTAGCTAGTTATACAGTTCTAATCCTCTTTTTAGACATCTAGGAAATAAATAAGTTCGTCTATAGACTTATAATCCTAAGACCAGCACCTTTAGATAATATCTATATAAGGTATACTAGTTAAGTTAGGGAATTCTTAGTTGTAGTATATCTTTTAAATATCTTTACTCTAGAATTCCCTAAATAGAGCTTTACTTATTATAATATAGTATATTGTTAAACCTAAACTAAAGAGGTTAGTTTTAACTGTTAGTGTCCCTTATAAAGAGCGGTCTAGTATAGGGGCTGTATATTAAGTGCTAGGCCTGATCTCTATATAAGAGCTGTTAATAGAGGATTTAGAAAAGTTAATGATTTTAAGATAAAGACGACTATTTAGAAGGAAATTATGCAGCCTAATATTATAATGAATTATAACTAAACTGTATAGAAACTAGATATACTTAATAGCTTTAGTTGCTTATTCTTTTTACTGTTCTATAGGTACGTCTGTATAGGACTTAAGATAGTCTTTAAGTGTTCTGTTAGGTATATCTTCTAAGGTTAAGGTGTATTTATCTAAGTTCTAGGCTATCTTTTTAACTAAATATAGATGTTTACTAAGACGATTATATATTTTAGCTTCTATAGCGATTTTATAGCGTTACTGCTGGGTGTATTTACTGCTAGGCCAGGCTGTCTTAATAATAGTACTATTAGTTAGGCGCTCTATATAGGATATTAAGCTGATTATAATAAACTTACCCTTTTGGTTTAAAGATAGGATTTTATTATTATAACCGTTTTATATATAGAGATCTGAGTTTGGTCTTAAAGGGCTATTGAATATAGTAGGGCGTAAATTTCAGAAGTAATAGTTAAGCGTTTGTAGTAGCTTAGGTAGAAGAGGGAGGTTAAAAAGAGATCAAGCAGGTGTAATGCCTATAGGGGGCACGTTTAGGTTAGAGACGGTGAAGTAACATTACCCTATAGGGGAAGACGTTTATAGGGGTTTAATTAGGTAGGTAAGGCACCAGTAGGTACTAGTGTTTGTCTGCCCTACTTAATCTATATAATACTTATAGAGTATATATCCTTTTCTAAGAATTTACTTAGAAAAGAGTGTACTGTTTATATAGAACGGTCTAGAGAAGGGGAAGGCTGGCATTAGTTAATAGTTATTATAATTCTGCTATAATAGGCATCTAAGACCTTATTAATAAAAGCTTATAGTGTAGGTTATTAATAAAGGCATTAAGATGTTATTAGTATGTATTGATGTACGTTTTTAGTGAATGATTAGTGGCCCTCCTGATATGTATAGGTAACGATGGGAAGTAACCTCAGTATAGAGAGATCCTAAACCCTGCTAACTAGGCGCTAATTAGAAAAGTCGTACGTAGATAAGCGTGGGGCTAATAATGTAATGAACGTGCGCCTAATAATCTTATTAAATAAGAAACGATCCGTCTAACGATCATTAAGTTGTGAGTATTATTACTAACTATAACCTTTATCTTAATATTAAGGGTACTAAACCTAGGACGTTGTTTTGCTGGTAGTAGATGAATTTGGGTTTAGATATATTATACCTGAACTAATTATAGAGGAGTACTTTATTAGGAAAGTGCTGCTTATGTTATATAATGTGGAATAACCTGTATATAAGGTCGTAGTGGTTATGTTAGTGTACATTCTGCATTGTTAGCTTACTATTAGCTAGCTATAACCTCTAGTAAGACTTACTTAACGTATTAAATAAGGTTCTTAGTAATAAATGTAAATAAAGCTATAATATAATTAAAAAGAGATATATATATAGTTATTATATAGCTATACTATGAAATGTAATAAGATATACTGTATGTATAAGCCACTCTTCTAAGTAAGAATGATTATATTGAACGTTAGGCTGGGCTGTAGATTAATAACCCTTTGTTCCCCTAAGTAGCATTGGTGTGTAGGCTTGTTTGCTAAGCAGGGGTTTCCAATCCCTGCCTGTAAAAATATAGCTATAAAGTACTAAGTATATGTTATAAATAAGTCCTTAACTTTATATAGCTTGTAGGCGTACTAGGCCCTATATTGTAAATTGTTGCTACTAAGACCCTAATAAAGTGTTACATCTAGCTAAAAGAAGGGTCTTAATTTATATTTATAGGCACATTCCTTATTATAAAATATACACCCCACTGGGGTTCTAATTACTAGCTCTATAAAATACCCTAAAAGTCTATAGAAATTGTATATTTTTGTTTTCTTTCTAAGAGAAGATACAGCTTAATAAGCTATATATACCTGTTCTATAAAGAGGAATAAACATTATTTAGATGTTAGGGTACTTAGGAATAGGTGTAGAAAAGGAGGATTGTTAAGAAACTGTTTATAGTAGGAGTATATATAGGGTTTGTAATAAAATAACATTTAGAACTCTAGTAGAGTATACTATACTGTAAGTTGGCTAATTAGTGTGTTGGTGTAGGTGTGAGGCTTACAGCTCTTTAACTACTGCGCTTAAGCCTAATAGGTGCTTTGCTAATAAAGCTATATTAAATAAAGTTAGTAACTGCTATAAATAACCTTTTAGTTCTGTCTTCTGTCTTGTTAGATGCTATAATACTGAGTGGTGTAAGCTGCTAACGTTTATATCTATATCTAATAATAAAGGCCTAGCTTTTACTAAAAAATTTAAGTATATCCTACCTCATTTCTTGTGTTATCTTATTTATTGCCTAACTCTAAAAGCGCCCTTAGCCTGCTTTTTATAACGCTAGGGCCTAAGATTAGGTCTAAGATGGCTCTAACTCCTTAAGTATAGCTATTTAAATAGTCCCCACTTAGCACTAATACTCTAACTGGTTAGTGAATAGTAGAGCGTTTCTTTTTTTTTTCCTTAAGAAGGGGCCTATTAAGGTGAAGTAAGGCCTACTTTTCTTAGGAGGAGAGCGCTTATACAGCTTACAGCTTATCCGATTAGATACTAATAGCTGGTGCCAACTCCTATAGCTAGAACCCCACTTACAAAGTGCCTCTATTATGTTAAGTGAGCTAGGGAGATAGAGCAGGAAGCCACAGTGAGTTAGGCGGTAGGGTACCGGCCCTCTAGTATGACCCCGCCTCTATATAATTGCACTATAAGTTATCGCTCCTAGTATGTTTCCTTGTCTATAGGGCGGCTTAATGTAGGCTAAAATGCGTCTTTAACTTCGCCTTGTATGCGGGCGTACTAGGTCCTTGATTGCATATCACTGCTGCTAAGACCCGCTTAGAGTGATGTATCTAACTGGAAGGGGGTCTGGGACGAGAGGGAGGGGTGAGGGCGCAATCGTTCATTTCCTGCGCCGCTTGTGGCACTTCCAATACCCAAGCTTTTGATCCAACATCGTTGCGGGACTTTGGTTGGTCAACGAAAGATAGGGCACCTTTTTCTGATAAGGTGCCTCCCAAAGTGGAGCATGGCCGATTCCTATAGTATCTTTTCATCACACAGAGAGTGCAGCAGCCTTGCGGATCATCCAATTGTTTACCGATGGCTGAGACAGGTTACACGCAGTCCTGTACGTTAGGGGCGAGCTAGGCACCTGCACAAAGTGCCAATCAGCGGATAGGGTTCTGACCGAGATCTGGTTGGCCAACCTGTGGCAGGGGGTGTTTGCGGACAGGGAATGAGCCTGTAAGGGCCTGTAAGGAGGAAGTCCAAACCCTTCAGGTTGGATCGATTACTTGAAGCGGTTATTGGCGACAGTGACTTGCAATGATGGGCCTGGTGAGCCTACAAGCGTGGTGGAGCCCTTGCTACCAGAGCCAGATCTGTAACCACCAAACAATAGCTCAAACAGGCTCCGATTACCCTGGTAGATGAGAAGTGGCGGATTATCAGTAAGCCAGCTCTGGCGTGTTCAGTTGGATGCTGATAACGGCTGCTCTGCTGTAATCTGCCATCCCCTGTCAGCAGTGACCCCACACCACCCTGACGACAGATGTTGACAAGGCCCTGCCAGGGAAGCATACCCGCCAACTCTACGACAAGCTCACGTGGAAAGAAGCGACCACACTTGCGCAGCTTAGAACAGGAATGGCGAGACTGAACGGCTATCTAAATCGGATCGACGCAGCGCCTTCACAGATCTGTGATTGCGGGCAGGCGGCGGAGACGGTTAAGCATTTCCTTTTCCGCTGCACAAAATGGACAACACATCGGGCAGAGATGCTACAGTGCACAGAAACACAGAGAAGCAACATATCCTTCTTCCTTAGAGGCAAGAGCCCATCAGATGGCGATAAGTGGACGCCAAACATATAAGCGGTTTGAGTGACAATACGATTTGCGCTAGCAACAGGCCGGTTGGACGTAAGGTGATGAGAGGCGGAAATGGAAATCAACCCCCCAAACACATCGAACCCAACATAAACCTAGCTACATAACAACCCGTACCACAGACAGCAGGCACCGCTTCAGCCGCCGTAGATAGGACGCTGAACACTTGGAGAATAGGCTTTAAGGTGGCATGCTAACAATACAACTAAACCACGGGAATTTGCAGCGAGAAGGCAGATATGGAGGTGCAAGCAGGAAATGGAGGCATCACTTATGGGCTTTAAGGAGACAAAGGCATAAGCTTAGCAATGTATGTGTAGTTAGCGTTAGTGGCCCTTTTGGCTCCGCCGCCGGGCGTAATAAATTGTGTGTGTGTGTGTGTGTGTGTGTAAGGCGCTTGATGGAGAGCCCCTGTTTGTGAGGAGGAAAGAGAGAATGTCAGCAGGACTAAACTCCAGCTCCAGTATTATAGCTGCAAACTGAACCGCTAGCGCTGAACTTCTTTATTGTTCTTATTTTGAATCTTTGTGTTAGGAAGCTCTTTATCTAGTTCTGTTAGGGAGCCTTATATATATACATTAGTAGGGACTTTAAGAGCTGCAAAGTAAATAAAGAGAAAGGTAAGGAAATCTATAGATTAATTAAATAATTATTATATCTAAGTTAAGTTGAGTTAAGTTAAGTTATATTCCTATTTGGATATAGCCGCTATTTTACTCTATAGCTATGCCTAGTAAGTAGGGTTTAGTAGATAGCTAATACGCTTAAACGTTAGTCTAGATGCCCCACTTCGCCCTATTATTAAATTAGGACTAGTTATCCCTAAGCTCCTTACTGTATTTACTATTTTATATGTATGTACTATTTGTTAAAGAGTGTGTTGTTCTCCTGTCTGCTTTCTTGCTTTTCTGTTACCTTTTAGAACCCTTCTTTTGCATCCTTCTGCTTCAGCTCTGTTAGTGCTAGGCACTGTATCTGGTTCTTTATACCTACAGTCTCCCCTAGCACTCAGCTTCGTCTCTTTATCTTGTCCGTATCCTGCTGGGTTCCTATATGGCCTTATGTTTCTTATCTGTTAACCACTATTGCCGTCCACTACATTGGCCTAAGTGTCTTCTATAAAGCATAATACTCTGTGTAGTAGCTTGTGGCTTGCCTGCAGTGGTGGTAATAGTCTTGTCTATTAATAGGTTAAGTTTTGTAGCTTACTCTTAAAAATTCTATAGTTAAGGCCTGCTCTACAGCTATATATAGGCCCCTTTAAAAGCAGAATCTATACTAAGGATGGTATTGTGCCTAAAGAAACCTTTATAACTATAAGCAGGTGTATTTTATACAATTTAATGCTGTTTTTTAAAAATTTCATTCTTACTATTATTAATGTTTTTTTATTATTATATCTAATCTAATATATATTAAAGCCTACTTGGTTTTAGCTAGACTAGTCAGCCCCTCTACTTATTAGCTTATTGGCTTATTGTTGTTATTATTTATTTATATATTACTACTTAACCACTATATAACTATTAAAGGTTATTAGTTTCTTCTTTAGATATTAGATATCTTTCTATATCCTCTAATGTTAGACGTTCCTATATGCACTTAATGCCTCTAACCTTAGAGCTCTAGTATCTTAGGGTCTTACCGGACTTATATTAACTATAGAGTAAAGGATGCTGCTTATAAGGCTTAGAAAAGGCACTCCTGCCTAACTATAAAGCTATCTAATTAACCTTTTAGAGTATGTTATAGTGCTGTTTTTGCTCTAATTTTAAAAATTTTGTTCTTACTGTTATTAATGTTTTTTAGAAAATCTATAGACAGTTAGCTAGTAAAGTTAGGTGCAGTGGATTAACGTTAGTCTAAGGGACTTTAGCTGTTTACTAGACCCCTTTAAACAATTATAACTATATAAGGTAAAACCAAAATAATACATACTACTCTATATAGTTAGTTATATACTTGATGAAACCTATAGCTAATAATTAGGCCCCACTTACTGTAACGGCCTGCTTTATAGCTAAAGCGTCCTTACTAACTAACGTGCACTAGCACTATGCAGCTGACTACACCTAAAGCGTATAGGGAGTAATGAAAAGGCATCGTTTTAAAAGGAGTTTAAGAGACAGGTAATAGAACCTAGGATATTCTTATTAGGCCTGTTCTATTACGTTATATTGGTTATAGTAATAGTTAGACTTTTATTATAACAGTCTGTAATTTAATTATTATACATTTGCTTATACTGTATACAAATTATAACTATAAACCTTTTAATAGGTATACTATATTAGAATTATATGCCTTATCTCAGCTAGCGGTCAGCTTATACTTAGTATATAAGCTTTTTACCTAAGCTAATTAAATTAGAAGCTAACAGATAAGATGGCTATTATTTACTTAATATATAGTTAGGGGTATTTATATAGATATAGAATTCCCAACCCTAATAGATAGGTGGCCTACTCTATTTATATATAAAAAGACCTAAGGTCTGTAGATAAAGCGTCTTAAATTCTTTCTACTTAGTGCAACCTATAAAAGCTATAGTTTGTAGTCGTTAGCTCTATCTAATTGCATTTCTTATAGCTATATAAAGTATATTATATTATTATCCTTTTTAGTAATATACTTATTTTAAGGATATTTATAAGGATGTAATTTATACCCTACTACTAGACTACCTACTATGCCTCATTACATTAAGGTCCTATATGTTTGCGTTAGTGTATTAGATCCTCTTAGTATTTATACTAATATTCTGATTGGATATTGCTGTTATGTAAATATATACTATAATCTGTTTCTACTTACCTGTGTTATTAGTTGTCATTTCTAGTGCAATAAGTTTAAGTAGGAAGAACTATCCTAGCTGTAATCTAAGGTTGATATCTGGGAGTTACTTCTTAGCTATTAGCTTCTAATAATGAATCACTATTTAGATCCCTTACCTCCTTAGATGTCTGTTAGGGACAATAAAAATCCCAACTGATAGGTAAAATACTACTAGATTTTGCCTTTACCTTTATAACCTATATATATTCCACTATCTTTAAGGCCGTTACTACTATAATCTCTATACTCTAATATAATAAGAATATAGTAAAAAGGGTAAAATAGAAAAGTAGGTGGGATATAAATTAATCTAGGATGCTAATAAATGCTTTATATTTAGGGGATATACTTAAGCTTAAATATATTTTAGTTATTAGGTGTTATTAGTAGCTTAATAAGAATTATAGTATAGAATAAACCACTAAGCATTATTAGTACAGTATAGGGTAGAAGTAGTAAGCTAGGGTAGTACTAGTATATTTTAAATTAGGTACTACCTATTAGGCTTTAAGATACAGGCTTTCTATTTACCTTATATTTTTAGTTTGAATTATAGCTAATAAATATATATAACACTATTAATATTAGACTTACTACGTCTACTTTCTATTAAGTTACAAACTAACTAATTATATTAAGAGGTATTAAGTAAGTTATATACTTCCTCTAGGATTTTAACCTATATCTCTAAACAGAGTTTAGTCTTAAGAGCGGCTCTTTTTAGCTAAGCTAGAGCGTTGTTAGATGCATATTACCTAATGTAATGATATTAGTAGAAAAGAAGGCAGTCACAACTGCACTAAAGACGTTAACTAAAGTCTATTGTTCTAACTAAGTATACTTTACTGCCCTTTTAACAGCTACAAAAGAAACGAACTGTACATAACTTAAGGCAACCTTATAAGGCACTTCTAGAAGCGTACGTCGCTTAATTACAGGCCATTAGGTTACTAAACATCGCTTTGCAGACGTTCTATACAATGAGATATGCCCCTTCTACAGCAAAGTCTTTAGATAAGTACACTAATACATAAGACATAACTATAAGGCTAAAGATAATAAACTAAAAAGCCTTTTTATATAACAAAGAATTGCTTAATTTAATAAAGATATAAGCAGAGAGCTAAATGGTTTATAAAATATTAATAGAAAGCGGTATTAAACTGGTATAGATTTAAGCTTAGATAGAATATAAATAATCTAAGAAATTTTAGAGCCTATTATAGAAGCTGATGCGCCTAGGAAAGCGTCTTATTCTATTTTAGTAATAGTTAGTGAACTAAGGATTAAAGTGCAGAAACTTAACCCCCCCATTAAGATATTTAATAAATTAATCTTAACTATAGGCATATATATAAACGAAAAGAACTTAGAATGTCTTACTAAGGAAATGGTTAATAGCGAATAGGCGTTTGTAAGTATAAAGACGTTAGCATAAGATGTATAGAGTTTAGATCTGATGGTAGCGGGCTATAGTAAGTAGGCGTTTGCTAACCTAGGGATGAGTTCATCTAGAGATTGGCCACTTAAGCTGAATTTTACTACGCTGGCTTTAGATAGCAGGTAGGGTTTTCCTAAATCATTATTGTAATTTAACCTTAATACGTTTATAGATAATATTGATTTAACTACCTTTTTTTAATAGCTTACTAGCTATTAGGTAGTAATTACATTACCTCTTAACTCTTTTCTATAAGGTAACTTAGCTATACTGCCCTTAATTGTTTCTAAACTATAAGGGTTAATAGTAGGTAGAGAACTTCTTCTTACTGCTAGTAGGGTGAATGTAAGCTGGATGCTAAAAGGTTATAAAGCTAAATGCAGACCTAAGAACCTCCCTTAGATAACTAGCTATAAGGCTATAAATAGCCCCACTAAACTGGAAATCTAAGTAGTGGTTAATATAGAATATCTGCCTAAGGCGATTTTTTACCTCCATAGTGTATTAGNACTGTATTGTAAAAGTGTTTTTTTTTAAAAAAAAAAAAAAGGAAAAGGAAATTAAAATAAAAACAAAGCTAAACCGTTATACGCTAAAGAGTAGAGAGTTATAGCTTTAACTGTAACAGAGTTATTAATAGGGTTGTTTATAAAACTGTAATGTAGGGTTTTAAATGCTGTAGACCCTGCCTCAGTTAGAACAAATAAGGGAATTATACAGCAGATAAGACATAACTTTCCTATAATCACCACTATATTATTAATAGTATTAACGTTTGATCTTAATGATGCTCTAGAAGCCATCTAGAGAGATAGATTCTATTATATATACAATTCTGCTGTTAGCTACTGTATTTTAGAAATAGAAGAGTATAGGTTATATTTCTTAACGTCTTTTATTACTAGGCTGGAATTCTACCGCCTTAACGTACTCTAAGATCCAGTTAGTAGTGAAATTATAATTCCTAATGTCTTTCTAATACCTATAGTGTATACAGTATATCCTAGAATCGTCCTTAGAGTGGTGTGCTTTAGGGGACTACTAGTAAATTCTTAAGGATTAAGGCTATATCTTTTAACTTTAGAGGGGTGGCATAAAGGCAGACATACTTGTCGTTCAGCTCTAGAGCGCTAAAGCCTATATAACATACTATCCTGGCTTGCATCTAGCTTTATAAGAATCGTTAAGCAGCGTTTAGGCAGTAAACTATATATAAGAGGTTCCCCTTATAAAGCTCAAACAGGTAGGCTATAAAGTACAAGAAGTCTTATTTAAGTAAGGTGGTATGTAAGTATAGTGTAACATTATCCTAAGACATTATACTAAAGGTATCTCTAGAGTAGTTATAAATGTCTAGCTTACCTTTAAAATAAAATATAGATTACTAATTACTTATTTATTTATAACAGAAGACTAGTTAAAAACTTAGCTAAGACTTATCCCTTTAAGTTTATATAATGCTACTAATATTATAAAAGAGTTATAGACTAAAAGAGTTAAAGTATACTTTATAAATGTTATTAAGTACTTAAGTAATTAACTAGCTAAGAAGGAAGGTAAATAATAAGGTAGTAGACCGCTGCTTTTATATTTATTAGGTTAGTCCTTAAGTATTTATACTATAGAAAATTCTATACGTTATTATTTAGTAATCTTACCTTTCCGCTAGTGTGGTTATTATAGACTCTAGGGACCTATAGTGCTCTAGCTACCTGTATTTATTATAGCCTAGTTGAATTCTCTCTGTATTTGTTAGATAATGCCTGATATATAGGATGTTTGCTATATAGGCTTAGATCTAGGTATTATACTGCTATACTGCTTACACCTAGAGAAGGGCAGCAATACGTTTACTGTTATTTAGTAGGATGTTTGTACCTTCTGTTAATAGAGGTAGGAGTGCTAGTTCAGTCTTAATATAGTTAATCACCTTAA
Organism: Colletotrichum chlorophyti; assembly: GCA_001937105.1. Lineage (NCBI taxonomy): Eukaryota > Fungi > Ascomycota > Sordariomycetes > Glomerellales > Glomerellaceae > Colletotrichum > Colletotrichum chlorophyti. The sequence continues at coordinate 18,380 of MPGH01000207.1, read as the reverse complement.
GGACCCCTTAGACTTAAGGGCCGAGCTTTTCTTAAACGAATATATATATGTTATAGGCTGTCTTGTATTAATATAGGCTTTTGGGGGCAGCAAAACGCCCAAAGATGCACAAGTCTTAGAAGGGCACCCGCTTTAGAGTTTGTTTTTAGCGTTGGTTCGTTCTGGCTTGCCACTATAGCGTACGTGCGGATTGGTAGCTGCTAGGTCTAAGCTGTGTCTAAGGAATCCCCTTAGAGACTCTAGGCGGTCTCACTAGGTCTTTTACCTACAGCATACATAGACCTTACTAGACCACGTTAGTACTAGGTAAAACGCTGTTTCTCCTCCTATAGGTTACTCTCTACAACTTAATCTTATTTAAACAGTTTTTTAGGAATTATTCCCTCTTAGCATCTTGTTATAGGAGAATTCTAGATGAGATTTTAAAGCCTATTAATCTATCTATAAGCTTAGTATTATTATAGTAGCTAACCTACTTAACTACTCTGACCTTTATAGTTAGTTTCTGGACTTATCCCGACTATTAAGATGTACTAGCGTCCTTATGAACTGTGATTGATGGCCCTGTATCAAAGGGGCACTATGATTATAGGTTTAGTTTATGTGTGCTTATAGATGAGAAGTAATAGTGCGAGTGGTCTGTAGCCCTCTATAGACTTATTAATTACTAAAGGTAGTTATACTGTACAATAAGATGTATATAGATGATTGGTTATTATGTAGTTAGTAGGGTTTTAGCGTTTTATTAGGCTATAGGTATTGCTGAGAAATCATATAACGCTGTGTTTTAGGCTTTAGTGCACCTCCCTAACCCACTTAACTCTCTCCCCCCTAACATCACTAAGTTTCAACTTCAACACTAGCCTCTAATATGTCTACTAGCCTATTATTACCACCACCTACTATAGTCTATACTACTCTTAATTCTTCTTCCCCCTATATTAGATATAATAAGTATTACGCCACTCGCTTCTAGTAAGACCGTTATATTACCACTAAGTTTAATTTATTTTAAACCTATATTAACTAAGTTAAAGGTAAGGTTAGGGAGTTTAAAGATAAGTTAAAAGAGTTTAAGGACGAAGTTAAGTCAAAATTTAATTGTTTAGAGGCTAAATCTTATTATACTTATGCCTACTTCTGTAATAAAACGTTAGAAAACCCTATCCTTAAGATATAACCTCTAGTTGTTTATTATCTAGGTAAAGGCATTCTTAAACCAACCCTCTTTCCCTACTATACTAAAGACTTCTACGCCCTTAAGAATTTACTATCTACCTATTAATTTGATACCCTCCTCTACCTTATGGACTTCTATGACGTCCATCTCCTGCATTTGTCTAAGTCGTCTGACGACCAATTGAGTGATAACAAGCCTACTATATCTCGCTTAGATCTCTTAGTTGAGATTCTGGAGTAAATACTGGGTCTTGACGAGGAAAGATTCAAGAAGTTTTCTAAGCGTGTGAATCAACAATCTGACCGACTTTAGGCTCAGCCTGTTAAGCGATCTTTACTGCTTGCTAAAGAGACTGAGCCTAAAGGTCAGTGCTAAAAACTGGAAATTCGCTCGGTACACCCTTGTGACCTTCTGTATTGAAGCCCTTATACCGTCTCTTCAGACGGTCTTACTACTAATAAAGTTAAGTGGAATACGCCCTCTAACTTATTATCCTAAAGACCTACTGTGAATGGGCTATAGAAGCGATATAAGGAGATGCAAAAAGCACTATAAGAAGAGGCAGAAACGCCGCTAGGGCTAGAAGCAGAGCCTAAGGATAGTAACGGCTCAACTCATACGTTCACTAATCCACAAGGAGGCAGCCTATAAGTTCCTAGAAAATAGCAGGAAAGGTTAATATTAAATTAGGCATTACAAAGAATCTTAATAATGCTTTCTTAAGCTTGATTATTTAACCTAATTATAAAATCTTAAGGAATTATTCAGATTAGTACGTATATAGACCAGAGTTATTTTCTTCCCTACTTAGATGTTATATAAAGGAATAGAATCCTACCTTTCCAGCAGTTAGAAAGTATAGTAGAAACTAACGTCTCTATCTATACTACTTATATAAAGTATTATATTATTATTAGAATATATATAACAACTACCTTATACTTAAGGCTGTTTACTTATAATAGTTATGTTATAGGTGTACTACTAAAGAGACGACTATAATAAATAAAGGTAAATAGTAATGTTATAAAGAAAGTTAATACTGTAAAGAAAGACTGTAGTAAGTGGATAGGCTTTATTTTTACTAAGGCCTAAGTAAAGCCAGCTAGGGATTATAGGACCAGTAGAATAATTGAGTTATATACTAAGAATTAAGCTACATTTAATCCCATATAGTAAGCAAATATATAAACTAATAATTAGAATTATTAGGGGGTTGGGCTTTTGTTGATAGCTGTGACCGGCTGCTATCCTTAATGGCTTATATTACAGTTTAGTACCACTTATTAGGATAGAAATGGGGGTGTCCTTAACATATATAGCCCAGTGGTAACCCTTTAGTGTCTCCTTGCTTTATACCTAAACTGCCTGATAAAAGCAATTCGTTCCTATTACAACAGAGCGGTACAGTTTGTTAACATGTATTTAGGTGCCCTAAGACCCTTCTTCTTCTTATCTAGGATCTTAGGTTTTTATTTTAAAGCAATAGGCTGCCCTGTTCTGTGTTGGTTGTCTGGTGGCGTCTTATCTGACTTAATTATTAGTTTAATTTGTTCCTATGCCGCTTATCCCTACTCCCTTCTTTACCTAATGTATAAGCTAGCTAATAAGGTTATAAGGTTTTACTACTAAAGGTATAACTAAAATAAAAACCCTCCCCCTAAACTAATACTTAAATTATAATCTTAAACTCCCACTGCATTCTAATATAATAATATAGGTGTTAAATAAACTAAGTATTAAGAATTTTAAATAGAGAGAAGCTTTGTTAACTTATAAGTCCTAATGCTCTTATTTGCATCCCTATAGGCTGGGGTAAAGGCTTAGGGTGCGTTAAGGCGGCTGTGACCCAAAAGCAGCATCTACACTCTAGAGACCTATAGTGGGCTAAGGAGTGAATACAGTAGGCAACATAGTGTACATCAAAATAATACACTAACTAATTAAGGAAGAGACTTCACAGCTCCCAGAATAAAATTTCTTGTTCTATAATGTCCTTAGGATGGCCAGTAATGTTACTTAGGACTAATAAGAGTATCTATTATATAATTTACTATGTCCTGCCTTAGCTAAGTAGGAGCCTACTGCTCGTTCTATTATAGTTATATCTGCTACCTACCTCTTATAGTATATAGGATTTAACGCCTATAGAGACCAACCTTCTAATTAGTAAAGGAGTGGTAGGTCCCGCCTTTTGTAACAGACGCTTAATTGGATGTTTTCAGTCTAACTAAGGCAATATTGCATAATTCACTAAGAATTGTTAAGTCCCTATGCACTGCATTCTACACTAACAGGGCAGCCTATTGCAAGCAAACCTGATTTATATTAGCAGTGCCTATAAGTAAGTATGCTAAAGGCATAACATTTTTTCTTATTTATAACATTAAGGAAGGCTATTATTATTAAGGCCTTTGATATGGACACTAAGACTTTTGATGTTACTTTAGATTTACTCTATCTCTTAAGAAGTTCTTAGTGCTTAAAGTTAGCTATAATAAGTATTATTTATTCTTATAAGATAGGTTTCATTATTAGAAATCTTAAAACAGTAGCTGTATTTTTGCTCTGATTTGTGCAGTATGGATCCTTAAGCTGCTAATGGGTTCTAGTATCTAGAAGACTAGATCCTCCACTGCATCAGTACAATCCAATCTTGCCCTAGCTTAAGCAACCAAGCCAAGCCAGCTTATCAAACGCTTACGAGCCAATCCGTCTCAGTTCATTACACTGCAGATCAACCAGGCCTTTGTTGTCCTCTTAAGAAGAGTTATCTTCCCTAGGACGTAGAGCATTGTGACCCCTAGGGCCTATATATCACCTAGCGGGCCTTGTGTTTGTTGTATAATAAGATCAGGTGGGATGTACCAAGGGGTGCCACTAGGTAGGCCTTTCTTAGCAGTGGTTATAGCCAGTCTGAAATTGAGGATAACAGCACTATATGTAGGTGAATAGGCAATGTTAGCTGGCTTGATGTTATTATAAATAAAACGCTTCTCTGTAAGATATGTAAGGGTAGATGAAGTGCCACCCAGTATTATATAGGCGTCCTTGGATTTAAATGGAGAGTTAACTCCTTATTAAAGTAACAGAGGTAAGTATTCTATAATTAATGTAAAGATACATCTGTTAAACGCTTTAAGTGAGATAATGTTGACCTACCAACTATAAGTAAGTAAAGTTATAACATGAATGTTAATTCCTTATAAATAATTAATTATTAAAGATATATATGTAATTAAGTTCTTTAAGGAAGGTTTTCTTCTGTTTCTAGGTTCTTATGCATTTAACTAAGTCCCTAGCCGTCTCGCCCTTATATTTAATAACTTTCGCTATAACTTTCTCTAGTAAAGCTAAGTGTTAACTAGTAAATAAGTTAGCTAATAGTATATCTGCTATTTAGTTAAGCTAGTGAAGCCTATATATCGTTGCATTGCTTATATGGCTTGTCTTACTAGGTTCTTTTTTTAAACATATATCTATAGTCTTGCTCTCCTTTGCCTGACTTATGTAGATAACGGTGACTCCTCTGTCTGGCAGAAGTAAAAGTGGCGTACTACTGACTTGAGCAACTTTGCGCGAGCTTATAGCTACAGAATACAAAGCATTAGTAGGGTAGGCAATAGGTGTATTAAGAGGTTTGTATAATAAGGTTATTATTGTAGTAAGGTAAGCTGTTATAGAACTTCTCTCTTGCCTTTAGCGCTTTACTACGGTGTACTCCTTATTGGTAGCTATACGCTTTATAATATTTGAAAAATGTAGCGTACAGTTATATAAATTAATAGTAAAATGCCTCTATAGGACTAAGAAATTAATAATATGTTCCTTAACTGCATTATTAGTATGTACTGAAATCCTCTATATATTAGGTCTAATTATCTGAGATTGGTTGTAAGATAGGCGTCTTTGATTGATAGGTGAACTGAGGTTGGTGAGAGTGATGTTAATATATGAGATATTAATAAACATATAGTTGTTGTTAGCTGGATTATAGTATATGCTGTAATAGAATTTTAAAGGTATGATCTGTATAGCTATTAGTTTGTAGGGCGGATTGTAGAAGGGAAAGCTAAGAGTAAAATCTATATTGTAAGGACGTTGTACTATACTAATGATGTTCTGCCTACTAATATTGTGTGGTAATAAAATGATAGCAGTATTAGTGTTGCTTAGCTGGTAGGCGGTAGTGATAAGGAGATAAGCATCTAGTAAAGAGATAAGAGAAGCGTTCTTAAAAGCCTTAGTTAGCTTATTAAGTTTAAGTTTTTTAAGTGTAGATATAGCTAAAGATTCTCTAATAGATGTATGCATCTAAGATTGAGATTGATAATTTCGTCCTATAGTGCTTGCTTGGGATTTTGCAGGCTTAGACGTTTTTGCTAGTATGATGATTTCTAAATAGTTAGCTTTGATTTGATCTATATGGTGCTGTAAATCAGCTGAATTGCTAAAGGCTTGGGTTAATGTGCTGAGGGAGCTTATAATAAGAATCAGATCAGATATATAAGATAGAGCAGTTTGAAGGATAGATATAGCTGACTAAGGGCGGGCTGAGGTACAGTATTATATAACATTAAGAACCCTATAGTATACCTAATTGTCCTAATAAGAACCTATGTCTTTGTACTAGGGTAGGTATAGATAGCGCTTACTTTGGTACTTAAAATGTATACTTACTTACTGAATTGGTTGTAGTCTGTACTGAGATAGCCTACTGCCTAGATTTTGTTTTCTATTAATTTGTAGGAATTCCCTGCTTTTTAAAATCTGCTTCCTTATACCTTACTGTCTATATATAGAGCTACTCCTTAACCTTATTACAACCCTATTACAATACTATTCTGTTTGTGAAGACGCTACCTAAACGATATATATACTAGAAAATTGTAGAGCTCTTATGTACTATCTAGTCCCTTATTAATCTAACCAATCTAACTAGGCAACTGCCTAAACGTTATATTAAGGGCCTTAGCTAAGCTTATAGTTTAATTCCTATAGTTTAACCTAAATAATATTAAAATGCCTGCCTTTTAGTTACTGAAAATAATAAATATAAAGAATAAAGTATAGATATAAATAGCAAAGGCTGATTTCTGTAATCTAATAATTCTCTAGAACGACTACTAGTAGTGGTTTAACACTATAGCAGTCCTAATTCTAAATAAGGATGTATACTTTATTAATGCTATAGCTGCTACAAAACATACTAAGAATAGATAACACCTTAAGGAGCTCCTTGCTAGAAAATAACAAGAATGCTGCCTAGATATTAAGAATATTATCTGCAATATCGCCCTATTGTCTATCTATTACTATTAGTAGTACCTATCTATAGTAACTTACAATATAGCCCTTAAAGTTAGCCAAACTAGTAGTCTTAACAGCTTTATTTAATTTATATATAGTGTTATCTCTAACTAAAAGATTAGTAAGGATAAGGGTCGGCTGATACCAGTCAGCTTTTTAGACAATACTAGTGATGTTATAAGTAATAATTAAGTAGATAGCTATATATAAGACGGATCGTCTGAAGTGGGAAATAATATATAGGAATACAAAAACACATTCTCCCCTAGATTGCACTCGTCTTCCAGCAGGGAAAAGCATATAGACGACTACAACTATACCTTACATAGAGTAACAAACTATTAGAATACAAATAGGACCTTATTAGAGGACCAACTACCACTACTAGAGTTAATACTTAGATATAATGTAAATTTGGTTATAGGAGCTAAAAGAAAGATTAAGGAAGCAAGAAGCCTCTCAATACCTTAGCTCAAACAAGCTGGTATAATATTAGAATTACTAAGAAATCGTTACTTATTATCTAAACTACCTTATAGGTCGTTAACATATATAGGGTTAGCTAAATCTACTACTTTACCCTCAAAAAGCTCTTAGATAAACTTAGACCTCTATACACCTAGTGCAATCTTATCTACATTAAGGTTATCGTTAGGAATTATTAATAACTAAGTAGAATACCCACTATACTTATTAACCAACATAGCTACTAAAAAAGAATATAGGGAACACTTATACAATTAGGTGCAATCTAGTGTATTAGGTATAATACCTAGTATAAAGAGGGAGAGGAAGAGGAAGTTTTTTTAAGCTAATAATGCTAATAAAGAACCTACTAAGCAGAAGCAGATGGTCACAGATATAGGCTTCTTAGTTAGCTTATAATTAGTTATACTAGGGATTATTATTACGTTTAGAGGCATAGAAGTTATAAATATATGTAAGATAGGGTTATAAGGTAAGATAAATGATACTTAATAATAGTAAGAATTTACTAGAATTAACTCTACATCTCTCTATGCTAAAGCCGTTCTTAGTTAGCTACTCCTTAATAGCTATATTATATTAGCCATTATCTATACTAACCACTATCTAACGTTAAGATAGCTAAGAATTTTAAGCTTTAGACTGCCTCTATAAAGATATATAGCAGTGGTAGTAGAAGGTGGTTAATTAATTGAAATTGTTAACCCCCTTAAGATTTAATCGTTCTTATGGTGTAATACACTAGGATAAGGTGCTTGTCTAAAGTTGGTTAACCAGTTAGACCCTGTCTTTTAGTGTGTATCTATAATAGTAGATTAGTTGGCTATTAGTTGCCTATAGTTACTGCTACCTTAGCTGTTTATTAATCTAATAATGAGTCGGTTAAATAATAGGCTTTTAATAACCTACTGTTAGTATCTCTAAATGTTGCTAAATCCTACATACTGCCTAATAAGCTAGGACCCTTAGTACCTAATTTATAACTAAGTATAGCTTAGGCCTACTATAGTTAGAAGGAGAGGTGTTGTACTATGTAATTAGGATAATAGTTAAGGAGAAGCCCTTAGCTGGTGCTATTACAACCTAGAAGAGAAGAGGAACTAAATAGAGTAGGTAGAGAAATAGCATAAAGTGTAAGTGCACTAGGCATAACAATTCCAGCACTTGCATATATATAGGTACTGCATAAAGCGCTGTAAATCTGACACTAATGTAAGTGGAACTCTTAGTAGTAAAGAAGTAAACTAATAGGGTTAGCTTATAGCATAAAAGAGGGACCAGCCTATACTATAAATGGTTGTCTGTAGGATCCAGCTAGATACTGGGCGCTTAACAGGCTAATTATAGCGTGCACGACCAGTAACGTTAACGTTACAGCCTTTTAGGGATTTAGCTATATAGAGTATTAATAATAGATCCTAGTATATAACTGCATCTAGTTGATGTTAGTGGTGCGATTTGAGGTTGCCAAACTCTACTATATGTTCTGTTCACTCCCAATTAAAACAGGGTGTTACAGAATGTTTAAGATTCTTATATATAATGTTTGAGGTTCTTGTATGCAGCCTTTAGCCGCTGTGCGTGCTTGCTAATTTGCTAGTTGTGATGTACGACTGTCTAACGAGGCTTAGTAAGCGGCTGGGTGGAGTCATCCTATCCTATCGTTCATCACTGCTTAAGGATGTCTCCCATATATAGTCCCTGTATATAGGTAAGAAATGACTACTATAATGAATTTGACTTATCGTTTGGTTAACTGACCGGTGTATTGCTAATGTTCCTCTGGCTTAGAGCTACTGAACTACCTAACTTCTGTTTCCTAGATTGTATATAAGAGGGCGCTGTTAGCTCTACCTTGTATTTATAAGGATAACTAGGACATATTAAGACTATTTAATCCTCCTTCTTATTGATTTTGGTCTGTTAAAACGACTATATTATTAGAATGGCTTATAGGTGCAAACGGTGAATTGTCTGTAAGCTCTATTAGAACTGTACTGCTACGCCTAAGTATGTTAAGACTGATACAGCACTTGTCCAGTGCGCTGCGCCTAGAAGCCTAAGTTGTACTGGATATAAAGATGTGCACCTAAGAACTTTAACCGTTAGGACTCTAGGACATATCTACCCTAAGTACTAAAGGTAATATGCTTTTATAGCCGTTATGTTTGATAGTGATTCTAGAATCTGATAACTTATTTAAAAAGACCTACGTTCTAGTATACTAAATATCTACCTTATAAAAGGGCTGGAGCTGCTGAATAGAGGTGCCTGTATAGGGGCAAAAACTCTGTTAGGCAGTATGTAACCTTGTTTAGTGTTTAGATTTGCAGTGAATCTTAGGCTTATATTAGTTAGACAATTTTAAATTTATAATTAGCTAGCTACTGAATTTATTTAAGTCCTTTATTTAAGACACTATTCATACTAAATTAATTACTATATGTATGCTTAGTATCCCTTAGCTTACTGCACAGACCATTTACTTATATATATAAGATCCTTTTGATTTCCCTACTTCTTTATCAAGGTCGCTAAGTCTTAAGCTTCTAAATAAGTATGCCTACCTATTTTAATTAACTTAATATAATAGAAGATACTAAAGTAAAAATTTATTAATATTATTACCTGCTTAGGGTTAAAAGGGTTATTACTTTAGAAAGTAGTGCGTTTATTAGTAAGGTTAATAACTATACTATCTTAAAATATCCTCTGGTATATAATGGGGATATAAGCTAACTTAAAGTAGAAAGAAAACTTCTTAAAATTACTAGGCTATATAAGCGCATTATATAATTAAAGGGTATATCTGACCTTAGCTTGTTATTAAAGCATACTGTTAATAGAACCTTAGCTGAGTATATACTTAAAATTGTAAGCCCGCCCCCTCTGATATATAGACAACTGACCTAGTGTTATAAGGCTGCTGAGGCTGTTGTAAGAGTTTATAATTGAGGCCTTCTCTACTGTAATATTTAACCTACTAATTTGCTTTTAGATAGTGAGCTATATGTTAAGCTGTTAGACTTTTAAGGAAAGCAGCTGTCTCCTAATGGATTAGTACTGCTGGATGGTGGTAGTAGCGAACTATATTAATTCTACTGCCTCTATAATAACCCTTTTAATGTAACTATAAAGATAGATCTATTTGCCCTAGGATGTACTATTTACTTTATTATTAAGGGTCATGCCGTTTACTCTAATATTAAAGATAGCAAAGAAGGATGGTATGAAAAGGTATAGAACAGATTTGCCTAAGGTAACTTTCTGTAGGATTTGCAAATCTACTCTAATATAACCTTAAAATGCTGGTTAGGGAAATATAAAAGTGCTAAGGAATTGCTTAGGGATATTGTGCGTGTTAAAGAGAGCATTGCAGCTTATGCTCAGCTATAGGGTGGAAGCGCAATAAAGCTTGCATAAGGCTCACCGCCTGTGTTCGATAGAAGGAGTGATAAAGGACTCGGGACTAAAAGATGCGGTTAGCGCGCCTAGACATAGGACAGCCTTGACAAGGATGGTGTGCTCTCGCTTACGAGGGCGTATTAACCGGTTGGACAGGATTCAGTAGTTCATTGGCTGCGTTGATAGCCAAGAAAGGATCGTCGACATCTCATGATATATTTGTTTATGGCCGAACGTATCCCATCGAGTGCTATAAGGCCCCATTTTCGCCAAGGGATGGATTAAGCCAATCAGGACTTAGATCTCAATAAGCTCATCAACTCATATGCTGAGATTCATAGTACATTTATTCTCTCTATATTCTAGGTGTGCTAGAGGTACCGGCGAACGCTCTTGATACATAGCACTACATTGTCTCTTCCCAAAAGTCTTCCGCTATTAACGTACCATCCATGTATAACTTTGAATTCGCAGAAAAAGTGGCTATTAAAGCGGAAATTCTAGACTTGGCGGAAATGGGGCCTTATGGCACTCGATGGGATAGCAACAAGTCTGGCTTGCCGCTTGAGGGCGATACAACGAACCCAGCCGGCAGGATTTTCTCTCAACAAATAATCCCGTGGGACGACTTCGCGACACTACAAGAGGATATTTAGGACCAGCTCTTGATCTGTCGCTCGTTCTCTTTTAAAGCTATATTTCCATCTCTTTACCATATCAAGGAGTGATTGGCTTGTATGGGGCTCCTCATCAACGGGCGACTCAGTTTGAGGGCCGCAGCGGATGCGGTCCCAATTGACCGTGTTTCTCTTATTACAAATTTTAGCCATGAGATCGATAGCCTCAATCCAAAGCTCCATAGATTCGCCGTGAGCGTTAATCGTTTTGTTGCTGGTAGAGAATCTAGGCCAGTCTAGCGCGCCCACAGACGGAGGTTGATTTCCTGTCCAGCATACTTTCCAGGTTGGACGATGGTAGTACTTGAAATGACATACAGCTTCGTAGATGCAAATCGGCTTCTTCCGAGTAAATCAAATGGTTTGTGAGCCTCGTTGTAGTTTAGATAATTTATACGCAATGCTGGTGCTACATAAAATTTGTACTATTTACTGCCTTATGTTAAGTTGAATACGTCTGATGTCAACCTCACAAGACATCTCATGATTGCAGCTTCATAGGAAGTATGCCTGAAATCACTTTGACATCTCCTCGCCTTGCCTCTCCATGATGACCCAATGCTGAGTCACAGCTGGCTCGCTGCAATGCAGTCTTTTAGCAATCCATGACTAATTCTTCCCCTCTTCAATGTAAACACACAAACGCTCCTCTTCCCAATCCATCTAACGGTGGCACTTAGACCTTTTGATATTATCCTTAACACTATCTGGACTGGGGTAATAATTAGAATAACCACTATCGCTTTAGTTGTTACTTTAGCTGTTGTTATTATTAGTACTGTTATCTAAGCTAAAATGTTTGAATGTATCACTGTGTGACACTCTGACAGCAGCCTCTACTGTATGATCTTAATTTGTTGTACTGTAGGCTTTAGTACTTTCTGTACTGGATTTATTGTGTTAAAGTCTCTCTGTAGTAAAATTTTTAATAAACCTAAGGAACAGCTTAAGTATATCTATTCGCCTTCTATCTTTAGGTAACTAAGCCACCCCCCTATTAAAAGCCTTAAAAGTGCTGATTATATGTAGTAGGTGTTTTGTAGAAAAGCTGTAGGTATGGTATATAGCTGCAGGCGACTTTACTGTGGTGTTAATAGGCGGGATGTAAACTGATCTGCACCTTTTGGTCTAATTATGTGTTATAGGAAGGTGGTTTGGGCGAAGTAAGGGAATATCTGGTATGTTATGTAAGGGACGTTATTATGCTTCCTTACATCTGTTGCGTTTTAAGGTATTATCTAATTTATGCGTTAGTGACCTATTAGGCGGTAGTATACCTTAGCTATAGGGTATAAAATCAAGAGGGCTGTCTGCTTTAGACCGTTCTGATGTTCTAGTTAAGTAACTAGGCTTTGTTTTAATTTCGTTTAATAGCCTCTTACTTAACTTTACTACTAGGACTTAAGATAGTAATACGTATAAAGTCCTGGTTAGTAGAGCTAATAAAGGTACCCTATTATTAGCTTTTTATATTCTCTTTTGCTAAGCTATAAGAAGTTCACAGCTCTCACAGCCACCTTCAGCTATGTTAAGACCACGTTTTCCCTATTAGGTAATAACATAGCCGCTTTACCTAGAATTAAAGGCCTGATCAGGCGCTGGGGTATAGAGTGAGAGATCGCCTGTTTAAGGCCCTTTAAACCCACCTAAGGAGCCAACTGGTGCCTCAGCTAAGTCACTGAGACCCAGGTCTGTTACAACAGAGGGGCTCTCTAGGCAGCTAGGAGCTACAGAGTTGCTTTCTAACAGAACGTAAAGTACAGTAATACTTAATAGATCTTATTCCGGTATTTAAGATTCTAGAACCGCTATCTTATAATAACAACTCTTAACATCAGTTTTGTCATTATTAGAGCTAATACCGTTACCAGTCTTATTAATATTATAACTCTTACTACTCCTACTAATACCTTCTACTTTAACTACAGCTATACAATAATTATATCAGTCTGATATTTCTTTCTAAATTAAATCTTAGCCACTTATAAGCGTTTATACCGCTTAGAATAGAAGTTATTAGGCAAAGTTGCCCAATTTCCCGTCTAGCTATACTAGGAGCCACTAACAGTTCCTTAGCTAAAGATGGACTTGCCTCTCTAAGAGGTGCTTGTTCTGTAGAAGGTTAAAGAGGTAGGGATACACAAGAGAACCAAAATGCTATATATAAGTTGATATTATCTGAAAAGTTAGGCTTTAATATTATCAATACAACACCACCTATCTCATAAGATAGTACTTAGGACTCTAAGGAGGGCGTAAAGTCGCATTATGTATACGCTTTAGCAATTCTAAGACTTTTACTAGAATTAAAGTTAAGGTTATTAATACTAGTAAAAAGGTTAGAGCTTATACCTATTAGTTATAAGTTAGAGATAGTGTAATGTAGTTAGGTTGTAATTAACATATAGCTTGTGGTTTAGACCTTTATTAAATCTAGAACTCCTTTGTCTTATCTAAAGACTGTTGTGAGCGCTATTGATAGGAGCTGGGCTTGTTTTTACTGCTGTTACTAACGCTGCTCCTTACGCTTGCGTTAACGTTTCTGCTCTGTACGTTGTATCCTTTTACGTTCCTTTTTTTTAAATAACCGTTCTATAGACTCTACGTCTAATTTCTTAAACTGTATATAGACCATTATTAGCATAAAGAAGTAGGGTGAGGTTGAGCGGTCTGGCCTGAGCTGGCCGGCATAGTCATAGTAAAAGGGTGGCTATTTATATTTGTATCATCTGTCTAGACATAAGGCCCTCCTCTCTAAACACAACCGTTATTCCAAAACACCAGTCCATCAACCTATAGAGAAGCCTACTGCTTTTACATTTATATACAACTACTGAGCCAGGATCACTCGCCCCAGTAGCTTAATGCAATACCTTCGTTATGTAGTACCTAAGATGATGCAATACCTCTTCTAAGCCTTAGCGATGCCCCTGACGTGCTGGTGTGAGCCGTCTCTTTTGTGATTGCCAATACACCTCGCCCATAGACGGCTGTGACAGCGGACATACCGGGCGAATAGTCGGCCATATCCACAGCACCTAGGAGCCATAAGCCCTTGTCTAGATCTAGCGAGCCACGTTACCAGCTTTGAACTAGGCCTAGGGTCTCATCTCCCAGGCCAGTGCTTAGACGTAAACCGCGGTCACCAGCCTGCAATAGGCACTTACCCACTTGGCGTAAAACTTCGGCCTGCTTGTGGCACCGAGTAAGGCTTGTCCAGCTGAGCCTAACACTCATCAAGCCTAGTTGGCCTTTCAACCAGCATAACTAAGCCGCCCCCCCAAGCATAGGTGAGCATAAGGCCATCAGCAATGCTGCCTCGCAAGCCATACCATATAAGGCATGCTTTTCTAGCGGAGCTTTTGATTTTCTTACGAATAACACGCCAGAGCTTTAGGCCGAGTTCTAGGTTTCCGGCGGCCGCCGACTCGTGTAGGCAGGTTGGCGTTCCCTGACCAAGGACAAACCAGGGGGGGGGGGACCAAATGTCCAGGAAGGTCAGGACGTGAATTTCCTGAACAGGTAATTCTGATGACTTAGGAAGTCGGCGTAGCTGGTATTCAAATCAACCGTGGGTTTCTTTCACCCATATTTAACGCTAGGTCCAGGCAGACCCTCGCATCGTATGAGTTGTCCCAAAAGGGAAATTTTGTCGGCCAAAGGAGAGGTTGCTAGCTTAGAATCGCTGACCGCTGGGTGTCGTGGCGACGCACGGAACTGGTCGCGGCGTTTCACACAAGCTGCCCCTTGACTGAGACTTCGGAGATGCCGAGACCAGCTGGTTCCCGGGTAGTGTTTCTTCACGAGCCTTGCAAGTGCTATCTCTCCTAGGGGAGCTTGCGATCTCAGGGATGATGAGCCCCAGGCCATTGTTGAACCAAATCGCAGTCGTGTGTAACCCGGCCAAGGCGCATCTCGTATATGCGAGGCCAGCGTCGTTGATGTTACCTCATTCCGGGCCAAGAACAAGTAGAGCCGATGTCCAGGGCGTCGAGACGTAAATTGCCCATTGAGGCAATTCGGCTAGCCTATATCACTAGAGTCCCCTGGCTGTGTCGTCGGAGTGACAGAGACGAGCACGGCAGAGCATGCTCTGCGTCATGCAACATGGTTTCAATGCTTACGGATTGCTGACCCAAGGTTAAGGGGTAGGAAATTACCAGAAATGGTAATTTCGTAGGCAGAGTTTTTACCCCTTACCGTAGCCTGAGCCATAACCAAGACCATGAGCTTCACTCCTAGGCGACTGCATCGAAATGATTGGCACTACGCATAGGACTGTTGCTAACACGTTACGTGATCCCGCGACTCATATATCAATCTCTCGAGTGTCGTCAAATTACCAAAACAGGCAATTTCCCACTGCAAGGGCAAGGCGAGGTGGACTCGACCAGATGGCAGGGGAGGCATCGAGAATCAATCCGTAGCGCACTTCGCCTGGTTAGAAATCTCAATATAGACGATGAACACGACTAGCGAGGAGTAGGGAGGCGGGCGGAGAGGAGGTGCAATTGCCATAAACGGCAAGACACTAATGGAGTTAGCAATTACTATTGCAATAACAGGAAAACGGTTAGGGCCTACCCAGAGGGCTACGTTGCTTCGACTTTATCACAGTGGATCAGGCTACTGTAAGGACGTATGCGTATCATTGCATCATCATTTTGAATTGATGTCGGCAGCAGACCTGCTTTATTGTCGTTATGGTGAAGGCAGGCTGAGGGAGGGAAAACATCGTGGCAGAAAGCAGGTGCCGCAGACGCTGCCAACAGCACGAAAGAATGGCACAGCGCAGCGGGCAAACAAAGTCAAGGTACAAAAGGAACTTTGGGGTACCTAGGAGCCTACAGCGGGGCAGACGCCGTTTTATAGGCAGATAAAAACAGCGAGGGGGAGCATGGCTGATAATTACCTAATGTAGCAGGTGCCGCAAATAGCAATGTTAGGACCGCTATTTCCAAAGGCAGGCATACCGTTGCATTCTTTACTATAGTTATTATCTATAGGTAGTAGTTTAAGGTAATCTCTAAATATAAATACATTCTTATTATAGTTTAAGACTAATTCTTTAAGGTTACTTTAAGTTTTTTTATAAAACTAAAGATATTAATTATCTTTCTTAAGGTAAATATACTTCTTTACTAATCTATTTAAAAGATCTTATTTAATAGGTATTAAACGGACTAATATTATAGTTTAGACGTTATAATTAGTAACTTATTCCTTAGGGTTAGAGTTTCCTTTTAAGTCTTCTCTTTAGAATCTATAATCTTAAAGGAGCTGCTCTCTTTAGTCTTCTCCTTTATTAGAGGATAAGATGTATTTAGAGGTTTTATAGTTATACTATAGTTAATAGCTAAGCGGTAGAGAGGGTACTTATTATTATATCTTATTTAGTTATTCTTAAGCTCTATATTAGAAGCGTAAGTGTAGTAGTTAATAGTCTTTATTTAATTTAGTTTAATCTAACTTATTACTATATACTATAATTAAGTCTTAAGTATATAAGCNNCTTATTATAGTAATAGTCTTAGTTTCNCCTTTTCCTTTTAAACTTATTTCTTAAGTTCTTAGTTAATCTATTAAATTCTTTTAGGATTCCCTTAAACGTATCTTTAAATCTAAATTTACTTATATATTACTTAAATAGTTAGGTCCTATAATACATTTAATATATTAATCTTATATTAATAAGCTACTATAAAAGTATACTTAAGTCGTTAAAGTTTTAACTTATTATTTTATTCCTAATATTTAGCGTCTTATATTAACATTTTAAACTTACCTTATTTAATATTTTATTTCTAAGCTACTATAAGGGTTCTAAGTCGTTATAGATACTATCCTACTTATTCTTTATTGTTCTTATAGATCGGATAATTATTATTAAAGCAGTCGGTCTATAGGAGTATCTTATAAAGTACCCCCTTTTATACTATACTAACCTACTTCTTTTTAGGTACTAATCTAAACTTCTTAAGTTATCAGCAGTTATACACTATATATCCTAG
>MPGH01000204.1:796260-877149 GCA_001937105.1 Colletotrichum chlorophyti | reverse complement strand
ACCTTTCTCACCATCGCTTGTCGCCAGGGCGTGCTTACTTTCCCTTGGCCAACCGGGGGGGTCCCTGACATGGTTCCATGTCATGCTGGGGGGGCCCTCAATAATCAGAGAATCGAAGAAGCCACCAACTGCAGGTCAAGGTTTGGTGCGAGGTTGTCCGGTCAGTGACTTGTCAACGAGCCTGTGGTCGCAAGCAGTTCTCCGAAAACTTGTTGGCCACACTCGCAGTAAATATTGATCTTGGCGAGTTCTCTGTGAAGGTCCTAAGCGTTCTCGGTTCAATATTTGGGGTAAGTTCAAACCAGTAGGAGGGTGTCTGGGATACGAAGAGGATGTTGCACAATAACGTAGAGCAGCCATTTCGGCACTCTCTGGCGGGGAACCTTTGCCGGCGTAGCGGGCACGATGATTTCGTGCTTATCCGCGACACTGTCCTTGCCGACGCTGGTCTACAGGGCTGGGAGGTTGCGCAATCGTTTCCCGGCGTGACGGAGGAGGTCGACTATTGTATATCAATGGTAATGGTATGATGCCATGCTGCGTGATGTATGCATGCACCCAACCAGCATTAACAAGTGGGTTGGCCCACGACTCTTGAATTTCAATTGCAATAATGGTGAACTCAGCGCCGGATAAATCATGTAAGAAACCGAAAAGATGAATATCTCTGCTGGTGAGGAAACAGCACAGCTCTCGGCGGAGTGAATGTTGTGCCACTGGCGATTGGTGATGCAACGAGTCCAAACAGTGCACCGACATATTCCGAATTAAGAAAGTTGCCCAGCGGGAATACACCCGTGAAAACTACTACTTGATATAGTCTGACGGCAAGCCGAACGACCTGTTCAAAAGTTCCGACAGAGCCGTGACCGAGTTTCTGCCCTTACTCGGCGCCGGGACGGGGGTGGCTTGGACTACTCACGCTTGAGACAGGCGCCGAGACGCGTGGAACAAGCCCGCTCGCGGCCAGGCCTGCTCCAGGGTCGGCTGGAGCCACTGTAGCCGGTAGGGCTCTCGAAGCCGCATTTCTGAGTGGGCAGCGCTCGGCGGCCCGGTCGCGCCATGGCCTCAAGCTGGCGCCGTCGCCGTTATGATTCCGGAACTGGGAGCCGGCCTTCAGGCAATGACCCCGAACGTTCGCTCATCATGCGATGTTCTGTGAACCCCGTCCAAACACTCTTCGTCTGGCAGGGAATGCCCGGACATGACTACGCCATAGAAAGCGTTTCGTGTTCTCGCTTGTACCATCAAATTCGGACGGATCCTTCGGCTTGTGTATTAACACTGAAGAGGCATGAGTCACCGCTTTACGAACGCTTTCATCGTACAGAGGGTTTGATCAGATATTGCCAACGAGGATTTCGGACGTCGACAACCGGGGCAACGAATCCTTTGCTCGGAGCACCTTGAGTGGGATCCGTCCTGCGGCCGTGGCACTGGTCCTCTCGGACAGAGAATGGGACTCGTGGCGGCGCCATATTGAACAGTATGCCGGCAACCTTGTCGGTCGTGTTGGCGATCCGTGCCGGTAAGTGGAGGTGGGACCTTCCGAGGAGCGTCGCGGACCAAACCTTGTTCAGGCCAAATGGCGACCGCCTGAGAATCCTTCCAACGAAGAAGGACCTATGGCATCCCACTGCGTGCATCGGGAACAGGGCGTCGTCCGAAATAGCGCGAGAGCGCTAGTAAGGACGCCGACGCCATCGCGCATCCACGGGCCACCAGGGGGGATCGCGACGAAGGTGATGGCGACGGACCGCGAGCGGGCGGGCGGGCGTTGTGGTGGTGATGCACTCATAGAGGGGAGGCCCAATAAGGGCTTCGTGGTGGCACAAAGCCGAGCAAAGGGACCCCGTGGCGGTGGAACATCCACCTTGGCCTGCGCTGCCCTCGTCCGGGGCTCGGTCCGGGCGGGTCAACATGACATAGGAAAGTTGAGATGGACGGTCGTGGGCGTATTGCAACAAGGGGCAAGGGAGCAAATAGTGTAGGAGGGACTGGAAGCGCGGCGTCTGGGAATGCGCCATGCGGGAGCCGGTTGACCTTCCAGCCCTGGGGCCAAGCGCCGCTAACTCAGGGACGATCAACAAAAATGAATGGGGATGGGCGCTGTGGCGCGCAACTCGGCTCTCGCCTTTGGGTGCGGGAAGCGATTTGTGATGCAGCCAGGCCAGACTAGCACCACTTTTGGTGCCGTTTCACGGACGTCCGATGCGCACGTCCAAGGTCCGGCGGCCTCTCCACGGGCCTCCGGCCGTGAGCTAACCGCCGCTTCACCTGAGCGGGGAGACGACTCAGGGAGACAGCTTGCGCAATGGCATACGGGCTCCTGCGCGGGATTCGACAACAGAAACAGACGGATCCCGTTCCAACAAACAAAAACAGTCAAGAAAATCTTTATATTTAAGACCCAGGTTTCCGGCCACCCATCAGTCACTTTCGAAACACGACAGAACTCAACCACTCATTCCAACAATCGCCTCCTCGGTTCCTTAAACACCACCTCGTCTTCTTTCGACTCCAGTCAACCCCCCCAAACCAACCCTCAAAAATCTTTCAAAATGCCTGGCATTACCAACGAGTCTAAGGGTTCCAAGTACGACGCCATCCCGGGCCCCCTGGGTCTGGCCTCGGCGTCGCTTGAGGGCAAGGTTGCTCTCGTCACCGGTGCCGGTACGTTCCATCCGACCCCCACCCCCCGACTTCTTGATGTATCCGAAAACATCGGCAAGCTTTGTGGATTGCTCTCGGACTTGCATCTCAAGGTCTTTGTTCATCCGATCAGATTGGGAAGCTAACATCGGACCGTCCAGGCCGTGGCATTGGTCGCGAGATGGCTCTGGAGCTCGGCCGTCGTGGTGCCAAGGTCATCGTCAACTACGCCAACAGCGCCGAGACCGCCGAGGAGGTCGTCCAGGCCATCAAGAAGTCCGGCTCCGATGCCGCTTCCATCAAGGCCAACGTCTCCGACGTCGACCAGATCGTCAAGATGTTCGAGGAGGCCAAGAAGATCTTCGGCAAGCTCAACATCGTCTGCTCCAACAGCGGTGTCGTCTCCTTCGGCCACGTCAAGGACGTCACCCCCGAGGAGTTCGACCGCGTCTTCAGCATCAACACCCGTGGTCAGTTCTTCGTCGCCCGCGAGGCCTACAAGCACCTCGAGGTCGGTGGCCGCCTCATCCTGATGGGCTCCATCACTGGCCAGGCCAAGGGTGTCCCCAAGCACGCCGTCTACTCCGGTTCCAAGGGTACCATCGAGACCTTCGTCCGCTGCATGGCCATCGACTTCGGTGACAAGAAGATCACCGTCAACGCTGTCGCCCCCGGTGGCATCAAGACCGACATGTACAGGTACGGAGGCGACCCTATTCCCCATTCCGACATTTTAGAATGTCGCGCTAACCCTTGATAACAGAGATGTCTGCCGCGAGTACATCCCCAACGGCGCCGAGCTCGACGACGAAGGTGTCGATGAGTACGCTGCCGGCTGGTCCCCCATGCACCGTGTCGGTCTCCCCATCGACATTGCCCGTGTCGTCTGCTTCCTGGCTTCCCAGGACGGCGAGTGGATCAACGGCAAGGTCCTCGGCATTGACGGCGCTGCTTGCATGTAAACAGTATCTAATTATAATCGGAGTAATGGCTCATTGGAGAGCTGGGAGATTGGAGTACTGTACATTCTAGACTTATTACGCCATGGGATATAATGAATAAAGACATATGCCCCATACATACATCCGTGCTTACATACCTGATGCAAAAGGTGAATGATGGTTTCGGGAAATGTGTGAGTGCCATTCGGCTCAGTCCCATTTTGCCCACCACTTACACCATTAACACTTCTTCATGTTCCCACAAAGACATTCATGCAGTGAAAAATCCTACCTTCCCATAAATCGGAACTTGGGTCGCATTAATAAACTTCACCAATCCGATGTCTACGCGTCCCTATCGAGGAGTTGTGTTGGGCCAAGTACTAAGACTATGCACTGACATAAGATTAAGGGCTTTTCTGACCGTATCGATAAGAACTGTTTTCACCCGAAGATCAGGACCAATGTTAGTCAATTGGTTATGAGTCCCGGTCGGTAGAGGACTGGCACCCGGCGCGGACCTTCGGACCGACCGACCGGGTGAGCCCCGACAGAACTTGCCGGATTTAAAATGCGGGTTAAACCCCGCGAACTCCCTGAAAGAAAATGTGACTGGGGTCACACATAGCTAGGAAGAAAATTGATTTTGATCATAATTAAGGGACGAATAGAAAAGAAAAAGCAAGAAACATGTAGTTAACTCATGTCACCTCAAGAAAGTCTTTGTTCTCACCACTTGAGCGAATTTGACTCCTTGTTCACGTTTGCGCAATGCGACTCTCTTATCGCCGTCTGCCATGGGAGGGATTTGAGACCCCGCTGCAACATGCAGCCTGGATCTGCATTCCAGGGCGGGGAGGTTACGCATCAACGCATCAGCTGAGAAGGGAGGCTTTTTAAGGCTGCCGATAAGGTGTATTCTCAACACATTACAATGGCTTACGATTCCCCAGGCATTCGAGAACCTAGCGCGCTGTATGCTTGCGTCTTAAAGCAGGGATTCAAGACCCCATACACGCTCGACGATTACTCTCATGATGCGCAGCGCCTCGCCTTGGCTGGCTGTGCTGGCGGCCGTCCGGATTGCGCCAGGCCTCTGCAGTAGTCAGACCTGGACAGGAGACTCGGAGCTGATAGTACCATCAGTGTTTCCGCTGTTGGATAATGCCAACTCGGCAGATTTATTTCCTATGCCGCCATGTGGGAGCTTCGACTTGCATGAGGCCACCATCGATGAGATGCAAGCCGCCATGGAGGCTGGTGCTCTCACCTCCCAGCAATTAGTAGCATGTTATCTGCAACGAACCTACCAGACCCAGGAGTATATCCGGTAAGAGCATTGGAGTTTAATTTCAGTCTGTTTCTCCTTATATGGCGGAGCCCAAACAATATCCTTTACGTAAACTGACAGCTCAACAAGCTCCGTTCTTCAGATCAATCCTGATGTCTTCCAAATAGCTGCCCAGATGGATGCAGAGCGACAAGCCGGCAGGGTTCGTGGCCCTCTTCATGGCATCCCGTTTACCGTCAAGGACAACATAGCAACCAAGGACAACATGGAGACGACTGCGGGAAGCTGGGCTCTCGCCGGTAGCATCGTACCGCGGGACGCTCACGTTGTTAGCCGCCTTCGAGAGGCGGGCGCCGTTCTCTTCGGCAAAGCCGCGCTTAGTGAGTGGGCCGATATGCGTAGCAACAACTATTCCGAGGGCTTCTCGGCACGGGGCGGTCAATGTCGGAGCCCCTATAACTTCACGCTCAATCCCGGCGGAAGCAGCACGGGCAGTGCTGTCGGCGTGGCAGCAAACGCGATTGCATTTTCTCTGGGTACCGAGACTGACGGGAGTGTTATTAACCCTGCTGAACGGAATTGCATTGTTGGATTCAAGCCCACGGTTGGCCTTACTTCTCGAGCTGGGTATTCCATGACCCAAAGATGAGCTTTTCCAACGACGTTGACTAACCCCTCACAGCGTCGTCCCAGAAAGCGAACATCAAGACTCAATTGGAACATTTGGGCGCACCGTTAGAGACGCCGTGTATGCGTTCGACGCCATTTACGGGGTCGATCCACGTGATGAATACACACTGGCTCAAATAGACCATACTCCTGAGGGAGGATACGCTCAGTTCCTTACGACCAAAGAAGCTTTGACCGGAGCGACTTTCGGTTTGCCGTGGGACAGCTTTTGGGTCTATGCGGACGAAGAGCAAAAAGAGGTTTTAGGGAACGTCCTCGAGCTTCTGGCCTCGGCTGGGGCGACGATAATCAACAACACGGAAATCCTCAATTACGAAAATATCGTCAGCCCTGACGGATGGGATTGGGATTTTGGCGCTACCAGGGGTTACCCCAACGAATCCGAGTATACAGTGGTGAAGGTCGACTTCTACAATAACATCAACGCCTACCTTTCCGAGCTTGAGAACACGGAAATCAGGACTCTGGAAGATATTATCAACTTTAATCATGACAACGACGGAAGCGAGGGCGGGAACCCTTGGCCGTTGGGAAACCCGGCTTTTTACTCAGGCCAGGACGGTTTCCTGGCATCTCTTGAGTCCGCGGGGATTCAAGACGAGACATACATGCAGGCCTTGGAATTCACACAACGGTCGACACGGGATGGTATCGACGCAGCATTGAAATACACTGGTAGGGCAATGCTATCTGGACTTCTCGTGCCTCCCGACGTCGGCCAAACTTATCAGATCGCGGCCCAGGCTGGATACCCCATGATAACTCTCCCGGTTGGAGTTCATTCCAGCGATGGCATGGGTTTCGGCCTAGCAATCATGCAAACAGCCTACGGAGAGACCGACCTCGTCAGATGGGGGAGTGCCATTGAAGACTTGCAGTTGACGACGGAAGGGAATCCGTACAAGAGGACCCTGCCCAAATGGCATGAGCACTTGACGAGAAATATTCCAGTGCTGTAACGTGGCGAGGTCTAGGTCAAAGATTACCAATTGAAATTGAGACCTGCTGGCCATGTATGTGGAGTTTGCGTTCGGTGCTTCCTCAGCTCGTTGCCCTCCAGTCAATATGGTAAGTTGGGCAAGGCTCGCTCCTTCGTAGCGACGTTCTGTAAAAAGTTAAGGAGGGCTAGAGTTGGGCCTAGGAGACCGGGGCATTTTCTGTGTGGAAGTAAGCTTAAACTGGGCATTCTCGAGGTTAGCAGGTCCATACGCACAATATCACGTCAAATCCGAACAATTAGAACCATTTGTCGCAATGATGTGTAATACCGCCGTAAGGCAAGGGTACCGAATTCTATTTAAAATGAAGCCAACAGGGCACTCCGTTGTCGTCGGATTCTCAGGGTGAGCGCAATAGATGAGAGAGAAACCCATTAAGCCCTAACAAGGCTTAGATAAGGTCTCCGGTCACGTAAGGTAAGGTAGGCAGCAACTGGATAGATTTGGTACACCTTGTTGCTTAAAAAGGTAGTAAAAGCACCTTGAGGGAGGCAGCAGCGCTGCGGCTGCAGCTAGCTGTATGAGAAAGCTTCCATAAGAAAAGTTTTGCGATGCAAGTCAATTTGAACATCTATACCAGTCTGCCTTTATATGTTAGTTCATGTGTCTGGTCAGGTCAGGAAGATGCTCTAAGCCCTAATTTGTACTGGGATGTACAAGAAAGACTATCATGACTAAAGCGAATCCAGCTGAGAATGGGCATCCTAAACACGGTCCCGCTTCAATAGCCAATTAAAGTAGGTGACCTAAGGTAATTACTAATGGTGTCACAGTCCGCTGTGACCATAGAGAGGTTCATCTCGCACATGAGATATTTCACGTGTACACAGAGTATATAGGCAGTCTTCACGATCACCTCCCCCAGAAGCAGGTCAACCATGAAGAAACCCATCTACTGATACTGCTTCTGCCTCTAGGCCTTTTTCCTTGCTCCTTGCCTGCTTACTTATTTTCTGTTCTTCTTTTCACCCTCCACTCGAGTACCTAAGCTGTAGCCCAGCACAACCGTCCCACAGTTTGTAAAAGGGACCTGTTCGGGAATTGAGGAACAGTCTTTCAGCTCCACGCAAAGGCAGGTCACGCAGAGTGGGAGAGTGTGATCACTATGTGATCATCAAGCGGGGCGAAGAGCCTCCCAACCCCTGGTTATTAGGCCCTGATTCCCCAAAGTAGAGGCAAGGGCAAGATTCAGTCTCTGTTCAACACGAGACCTACGTTGAGCCGTACCTAACCTTCCCGTGTGCTGTAAGGATTGCATTACACGCTAGAGTAACACTAATTGCCCAGATAGCTGTACGGTTCAGATCAAGACGTGATTTGACAGATTATTGCCACAGGAGTCCGAATGCCTCTTTTCTTCATTACCAATTGCAGGGTGGACCAAAAGAGCGGTAATGCTCCAGATCCGGGGCGCATGACTAGTGCGCACTCTCCAGCAATTTTGTTGTTACAACGCTGCTTCGGCGGTGCGGAATGCTGCGATGCCAACGAAAGCGGCTTCTAACGCCCACGTGCCCGGTGGCGGGCTTGTCATCATGGGACATTTGTTTATTCCGAGTCAGCAAGAGCCAAGGAGATCCTCGCTCTTACGTTGTATTCTGATAGCTTATTGGTATTGCCGGTGCTTGCATCCCGTCATCATCCCCTACCCACCCCGGGCTAATTAACTGCACCCCACCCAACCCGTCTTTCTTATCTTCTCTTGGCTTTTCTCGATGCGCAAGCGGAAGAAGTCTTGGCCCCCGCCATCCGGGTTGTAGGCAACCTCGAGTAATGCCATGTGCAAGGTAAGCAAAGGCCAATTTCAGTCTGCGATATAGGGCTCTGGCCTGTCAGCATGGCGTGAGCGTGGAGTGGCTAAGAAGCCAAATGTCGAGCCGATCAAAAGCCTCTTGGAAGTGAAAAAAGGGGGAGGGGGGAAGAGAGGAAGAAAGGAGAAAAGAAAAGAAAAACGTCGCTGTCGATGGCCGCTTATGTTGGAGTTGATCATCATTCTTGCGACATCCGAATCGACTGGCTGCTCGCATCAAGGCTTGATGCTTTTTAGGAGGTCGGTCCACTTAAGGTATATTAAGCTTCCGCGCTTATAATTAATAAAAGCGGGAGGCGTAATTATTAGCTACTTTGGACGGCTTTGGAATCTTTCGCCTACCTACCTTATCTTGTGTCCGGCTCCTTTACCCATGGTGCGAAGAACACGCTACTTCGTAGAGCATGAGTACGGAACACAGCGCATCAGAAAGGTCGTTTCCCCTTGTTTATACTCGACAACGTGACTCCTGAATTTATATAAAAAATGCACCCCACCATAACCCGCAAGGTGATCCTTGCCCAATGTGCGGTAATGGACAGACCAGATAGAAACAAAGTACGAGCGTTCGGATGAACGCGACCATTGACGCTCGAATTGCTGTAGACGAAATCTAGGCACGTGTTTCTTTGTGAGTCGTAACCGCCATCCATTGGCAAACATCATCATGGTTCAGAGTTGTCTATAAAGCATTGGGACACTCCCATATGTAATCCCCTCTTCCTTCTCCTGTGCCCACCCTCCCCTTCCACTCCCTCCCACCTCCACTCATTTTAATTACGGCCGATCATTTCATCATTTCTGCCAAGATGGTCTCTGCGCGCATCTTCGCCCTCTTTGCGGCTACTTCTGCCGTCATCGCTGCTCCTCTTGTCGAGCCTGAGACCGCCGTCAACTTAACCAACGTTGACCGCAACCTCCGCAACGGCGAGGTCCTCGTAGTCGGCAACGACCGCTGTAGGCGTCCCTCTGTGCCATAATCGACGAAGGTTGCTGACCCTCCACCCCAACAGCCGAGATCGTCACCAAGGAAACCTGGCATGCTTTCCTCAAGGGCATGGGCGTATCCCTCGAGACTCCCGAGATCGATTACGAGTACCTCAAGGCCGGCGACGCGTTCGCCCACATCCCCGTCAACGAGACCGGTCTCGACAAGCGTGACTGCGACAGCAACTACCAGGTCGTCGTCGACCGGAGCGAGCGCTTCGTCGACTGGGACGTGCAGATGTCCCCCGTCGTCATCGGTACCGGCTCTCAGGGTATTAGCATAACCATTTCAAAGTCTTGGAGTGTCGAAAACAAGCTCAAGGTCAGCACTGGCATTGACCTCGGCTTAGTCAAGAAGATCCTAGGTGTCAAATTCGGCGTCGACTACGCCCGATCCTGGAAGACCGAGCAGGGCCAGCTTATCCGCGGCACTGTCGACAATGGCTACACCGGCGTTGTTGTCACCCAGCCCTGGACTAACCGAAAGTACGGACGTACCTTCCAGGGCTGCGTCGGCTCCCTAAGACAGACCGGTACCTTCATGGCCGACTCCCACGAGGAAGGCTCCTACGAGGGTATTACCTGGGTTGCTGGTGCCATTACTGCGTGCATCAAGAGGCAGCGCTCCCTTCCCCTGACCCGCTGCCAAGGCTCTGGAGAATTCCGCTAAGCGGTCAGCCTCCCATGCTTTCGTGCTTCAGATATCCAATGGGTAAGCAAAGACTGCCCTCTGTAGCCCAGCTTGCCTTTCTCGATATCCTCGCTCGATAACTCACCGTGCGAACTCCACAAAGTAGGTGGTGATGTTTGGGAGATATAGGCAGCTCGAAATTTCATGTACATAGATATTTCTTGTTTAGTACATAGTCACGATGAACATAATACCATAGTGAGCCGCGCAATGGGCCTTAATTACTGTAGCTGTATTGTCCTTGGACGCTTCTCCTCGTGACTTTGAAGAGTTTGGTTATGACTTTTAGGAAGGACTAATCAAGTACTTCTCTAGGCACTATAAATCGAATGGGCCAGGACAGTCCTCTATGCCTTTCTTTCAACATCTCAGACACTACGCGGCCTGTTGCTCTAGAGTTGCACCGAGCTATGCCCGTGCCGAGGCATGGACATTCGCTGTCGCAGTAGCAAATCTACGCACGTCTCAAGGCCACAGACTCGTTCACAAGCGGCGAATCAGCGTTCCTCTTCCTAACGATGAGTCTATGGTGAAAGCTAACTATGGGCTAGGAATTCAAAGAGAATACCACCGCTAAGCCGTACAACTGGCTGGCGTGCGGCATTGAGGATAAAATGTATATCAGATGTCAGGGGATGATGTGGGACAAGAAGATGTATTGAGAATATATCTTGATAATAGGCGGGATCTCTTGAATAGATCCTCAGTTTTTGATGTTGAAAGATCCTGACAAAGTCGCGGCGTGTTGATATGAGAGTTGGGGGAATCATCGTTAGTGACATCAATAACATACTGTTGCTCCTTGAGAAGTCGAAAATTGCTTGGGAGACTTCTACACAGTTCTTTGTTGTTCCTCGGCATGCAATTCTCATATGAGGTATGATGTAGTTTGGGAAGTAAGCAGGTGATATCGAATACCTGGCAGAAGATGTTTACAACCACTACGGTAGGAAGGGCCTTGGAAGCAGTGGCAGCATCCCGCTTAGTCGAAACAGTACTTTGAATTTGACGAGAGGAAATATTCGTTAGGTTCATGAGTGCTTCTGAATCTGCATTGCCCTTTAATGGTGGAGACTATAAGCACGCCTGGCATAACAGGCAAGGTGTGTATACCTGTAACGAACACTTGACTAGTATCATTCCAGTGCTGTAACTTGTCGAGGTCGAGGCCGAGGTTAAAGAATCACTTGAAGAAGTTCAGATCTGCTGGGAATGTATGTAGGATTTACATTCAGAGCTTTGTCGGCTTGTTGACCCTCCATCTGATATGAGAAGTTGTGCAGGGCCTGTTCCTTTATACCTACGTTATATAAGAAGCTAGGAAGGGCTACGTTAGGGCCTAGGAGAGCCACGTATTTTTCACGTTGTTAAAACCAAGGATAACATTTTCAGATACCGTTAGTATTATGTAAGCTAGTATGGAGTAAAAGCACCAATGTTAATATTTTCAACGTAGACATAAGGTAGTACAGAAAACAACTGAACTAGTCTATGCAGTCAGCAATATTTTAGCAGTAAAGAGTTGGAGGACATGGGCTTGACGGACGCCGCTGGGGTCACAGTCCCTTGAGCCATAACATGAAATGTCTTTTTAAGTTGGTGACTCTGGTTGATTTTTGGATGTGGTACCATTTCCTGAGCGAATACTTCCACTTTGCCTAAACCCCTCCTATATGAATTTAAAGGAAATGAAGAAAGATTTTCTCCAATTCGTGGCTCGATTCTCTCCAGCCGACAGAAATCTAGAGGCTCAATTACAGGTGTGGCTGATGGCACCAGAACTCAAGGGTTATTACGCCGTTATGCAATCTGAATCTTTCATTGTGAAGTTGAAAAGCGGAAAGGTCGGCGAACATGCGCAAGTTAAGCGCATGTTGTTGCGTGAGACTTATATCACTCGTCAAAACTACAATCGAGTATTCCGAGATCATATTGACATCAGTTGAATCAGCAATGCGGTAAGTTGTACCTACCAAATCCGAACATCACCGTGTAGCCAAACGTCTCGCGGGCTTGCAAGGACAGCAAAGGAGCGGAATTCCCGATCGCCTCAACGTTCTAGAGAGAACCAGAATTGTCTCAAGAGAGAGCGTATTTTGAAGTCGTCTAGAATATAACCACTGACGACATGGCTCATGTGAAACCTGTAGTAACTAACGATGAGTCAATTCCAGTGATCACCGTTGCAGCCGTGTCGTTAATACAAGGTTAATCTAGCGAAGGGCGTCGTCGACCGCTGGTCAATCGAGGTTCCGCTGGCCCGACTTTCCAAAACAAAGCCGAAGAAGAAAGTGGATCAGGTATCTATGACCGGAGGAAACACGAAACGCCACGGACCTCTCCGTTTCGCAGTCGGTTCGGGGACTATTCCACTGACTGTTCAAGTGGTTCACTTCAGCGTTGATACGTCGAGTTTCATGCTTTCCAACGTAAAAAGGTTGAATTCTCATCAAGTCTTTTATCATTTCAGTGTTTCTCTTGACGCAATGACCTTGCAATACATGAATTCAACTGGAACATATCATAGGGATGGAAGGACCGCCCGAAATCCCACTGCGCCAAGACAACTGTGGAAATAGATCTTGAACTGGGCATTCTTCAGGTTAGCTACTTCTTTACGTATGAGACCGAATTAGATCCGAACCGCACTGGGAACCACCTGTCGCAATGACGTGCAATACCGCCTTGAGGCTAGGGTACCGAATTCCATTAAAGAGAAAATCACTCTCATACAAGTTTTGACGGATATTGGATTGAGTCATATGCTGGAAAGCCTCCGGGTGTTATGACTTGTATAAATAGATCAGCCTAATGCCAGCCCTCGAAGCGCCCGTTCTTTCCGTAAGAAACATCACCAGCAATCCCCCTCCTGAAGCCCAAAACTGGTCAGCTCCATTAGCAACTACCATTTCTTCCGCTCCTATTTACCATGGCGCCGGACGAAGTCCAAGCCAACGGATGGTCTGCCGTCCCTGTTAGCGCCAAGCAGATCTTTGAGGCACGTTTGCCGCTTCCTCAACCACCTGCAACTCTGTGCAAAGATATATACTTCCCTGCCAACAACACTCTTGTGGCCGAAGCCCAGCAGTTTGCCAAGGCCCGTCTCGCGCCTGAAGCTTTCAATCACTCTATGAGGGTTTTCTACTGGGGTACCGTCTCTCATGGCCACGAGGTTTATTTCCTCTAGGCTCTAACATGCTGGCTGTAGGAACCATTATCGGGAGACAACTCCTCCCTGAGCATGCCAAAGAACTGTCCCCAGTTACTTGGGCACTATGCTGTCTTCTCCATGATATAGGGACTGCTGAGGCATTCCTGACCACTACGCGGATGTCTTTTGACATTTACGGTGGAATCAAGGCCATGGAGATCCTTAAGATTCTCGGGGCTACCCACGACCAGGCCGAGGCCGTTGCCGAAGCCATCATCCGTCACGAGGACATGGGTGTCGACGGCACAATTACCTTCATGGGCCAGCTTATCCAGCTGGCCACGCTTTACGACAACATAGGACGTTACGATGGCGTTGAGGGTTTCGGTGACATCGTCCATGAAACCACACGTGATGACGTGAACAAGACCTTCCCTCGCCATCACTGGGGCAACTGGTTCGCCAACACCGTCCGCAAGGAGGAGCTTTACAAACCTTGGTGCCACACTACCCACATTCCTTCGTTCGACAAGCAGCTAGGGGCCAACGCTCTTATGAAGCGCTGGGATTAAAGAGGCCGAACAGATAGAATAGCCGTAACCGAACGACAAGTTGCCCCTCTCCATTACCTATGGGCATATTTCTGGCGCTGATTGTTGCCCTTTTGTGATACAGTAATTGCGACTTGTAAGAGAGTTGAGCATTTTGCATGTTCTCATTGAAATCCGTGGCCTGTTCTACGTGATGTCTCCTAACGGGAGGTGATAACGGGTTTGATGACGCTAAGGGCACTTAGGGGAAAAAAAACGATTCAGCATCATGCATAAGTAGCTAAATGACTCGGAACTGGGAAGTGATCGTCCTGTGGGTACCGAGACATCGTGTGTTTGATGTCACTTGGCCGTGGTTAGCCCCCGGCCAGCATGCCGGTAAGGAGTGGAGTGCGACACGATTCACGCCAGCCAGAAGTAAGCCTCAACTATTTTGGTTATAGCTAACCAATCCTGATTCTAGGCACCGGCCGGTATAACAGCTAAACCGACCTCCACTGCCTGCGATCTCGGTCAGCTCTACGGTGGACTGGCCATTCGGCCTCACGACATGCCCGAATTCGCCGAAACAAGGAGACTGTATTGGTCGTGAATGTGGGCCTCATGCCTCACAAATCTTCAAAAATCGCAGAACTCACAGTTGTATTGATAAGTTCTCCAGACAGCTGTCATTCGTTATAAAAAGGACAGCAGGTTCAGGGTTTTCATCAACAACACTGACTAACTAATTACAACCTTACTTCGAGCCAGCCCCGCAAGGCCCAGACACTGACACGATGAGCACTATGCTTTAGACGTTTGAGACGCAAAGAGCATAACCGCCAACACCCAACTGGGATATCCATTCCGGTAGTGGGTGGTGATATCGCTGGCTTGGGTTTCGCAATCGAAGGATACCAAAAGGGGTACATTCATTAGGAAATTAGGAGAGGGCCTCAGAATGAGCCGGGCCGAGTTTCATTCTCTGCTGCACCAGTATGCGTTGCAAGTCAAGATTTACATTCTCTACGCAGCCAAGGCAAAAGACTACTTCGAAACCGAGAACCAATGTGGTGTTGTACTCGAGAATAGGAAGCGCCTCGTTACAGACATCGTTGTAGCAGCGGAGGATGATATCGGCTCAGGTCCTGGCCATTGATAGCCGAAACCAAGTAAGAGCCCATAAGCTCGACTTTCACCATGTTAAGATCTACGTTTCCCGTTGACCTGGCTATGAAAAATCCATCGATTGCGGAGGCCTTTGCGGGCGTTGAGTGTGAAAGTCGAATGGGATTCGGCTCTGGGGCTCAAATCGTAAGTGGGAGAACACCCAAGACATAATCTGAATGCTCATAGCATAAAGTAAAGCTGACACTCCGTCCAAAGCTCAATATCTGCTTCATCTCACCAGAATAAACTTCTCTATACAGGACGATGGTCACGTCCAAGAAGACCAGGCCAAACTTGCTAATCCTCTGGACGCCCTGCCCCATGTTGAGAACTGGGCGCCGTGGTTCAAGGGACTCATCAAAGTGACCCCGGATGATCAAGTAGTGGGGCTCAAGCTAATGTGGCGTAATCCCCGAGAAACATGGGTTTCTCTGAAAGCAATAGTCGTTCATATTGGCGACGTAGCCCATATTTTCCTCCCCACCTCGGCGAGCGGTGCGAGGATGACGCTTGAGGATGCACTCTCCCTTGCAGCTCTGCTTCACCCGACCGGGAAAAGCAACGCAACGTTAGCACTAAGGGTTTAGAACCGGCTCCTGTTACTCTGTCCCTATACTCATCTGGTTAAACTAGCTGATCCAATCTACCTTAAGTCTGAGCACGTAACGTACGCTCTGAAGATGCTGAAGATGGGTTTTGAGCACTGAGAGATCTTCCATCATACCGACTGACTGGGACATCTCAGTCAAGGATTCTTCTTCGAATTCAAAGTAGATCGGTGACTGGGTCGCCAGACATGACCCCGAGCAATCTGCTTACGATATGTACGAGATATGTGCTCGTCATATTGTGGCCAGAACGCCATTCCAAAACAGAAACCGGCCCCTAGGTCGTACTTTCAAATTCCGGACGGTTTCTGAGCTTTCAGGTTATGTTAAACGAGGAGAGAAAATTACTGATGGCGATTGAGCCTAAATTGTGGGTTTGTTGACATGACATACTATGTAATTAGGTCCTGTTTTTGTTGGGTTCCGGTTTATTGTGCTAGCCCTTGCGGCTTCTAAACCGACTTGGTCCATGTAAAGCAACGAGTTTGGAGACATAGGGCAAGAGGAAATCCATGCCGGTTGTAGACTGACAAGAAAGCTCTGCACGCCATCCAGCCGATTGTACGCATCACGCTGTTGGGATCGTAATACACTATAGCCAAGTTGCGTGTGGCCCTGTCGCGCATTTGGAAGAGCATAAGGCGCAGGACAATTGCCACCACAGCACGAGAAAGTGCCTGCGGTCATTCATAGGATCATGGACAGGGGAACCCAAAAAGCGAGTTCAGGGAGGGAAAATCATTACTTCAGAGGACCTGCAGCGTGGTGTAATCTATATTATTAGTTTTTTTTTTATTGCTCCTTGGGCCGTCGATCAACTTTTATCAAAAATCTGCCCTGTTGTGGCGATCATCGCCTGGCGCGCTCCTTGGCGTTGACGCGACGTCCAATGCCCCGTTCGTTGGTGACCAGTTGGTTACGCATACCGGGCAGTAACCGAGAGTCTAGATCCTACACAAGGATGATCATGGGGCTCTGCGAAAACACTCCGAGGAGGTATGCAGAGTATTGGTCGGTCAGCCCAGCAATGGTGCCACGGTCACTGGGTGCTAGTCAATACCAGCCAAGGTTCAATACCAATCCGGCCCACACACATCCGCTCGACTGTTTTCAAGAATTTTCCAATGGCAGTGCCGATTCAGCCGCAACGGTGGCTCGGCTATCTCGCCCGATGATGCGGCTTGCCAATGCTGGAATCTCCAAGACTCCAAGACGCCATGACGCAGCGACCCATCATGTCTCCCCGTTCTGGGGCGCGGCTGTCGTATTCGATGCGGACTTTGCAGCTTCCTGTCTCACTATCGCCCATAAGCTCACCTCGCCTATTTGAGTGAAAGCATGCATCATCGGTCTAACTACATGTAGGGCTCAAGACCCAACCCGCGCTCCTCGAAGATAGAATGTGGGCGTCGCTGTTACCTCACAAAGCCGCCTCAGGCAACAGGAGTGTCTGAAACCTCCCTTGTATCCCACGTCAACGGACCCCGGCTGAAGATCCTTTAAGTACATTTTACTCTGCTGTTTTCTCATTGCTCATGTGAGGGTTGTGACAAAGGTAGACGGCCAGGGACTTCATCATGAGTCGCACGTTGGTTCTTAATGCCGCCAGTTCATTTCAAGTCCCGTTTTACCCCCAGGAAGTGCCCAGAGGCCCGACATTTCTTGACACGAGTGCCTGTCTATGCGCTTTACAAACAACTCCGGCCGGCGGCCCTCCAGAGGCAGCATGGCAATGCATTGGGGACCAGACGCGAGGCATATACAGCGTAACGGCCGGGAGGTGGTACGACACGCTACATGATGATAATTCTGCCAGCGGGCCCATGTACGACGATTCGAATCCACCCAACATCGACAAGCCGATGAGATGGTTCTCCGGGGCTTTGAGAGACTCGCCAGGCGACGAAGGCCTGAGCGAACTTGATCGTCACTGTACTGGCGTGAACCAGTCGACCTTCTCGACCGCCCTCTACAGAAACACAAGAGATATCCTGGATGGACGACAGCCGATTGGCGCAATGCCTTGCTCGAGGCCGGGTGCCATCCCGCTAGAGCTTCAAAGCCTGGAAAGCTGGGAAGAGCATGGCTGCAGTCCTGGATTTCTCTGTGAGTGCAATGCCCGTAACCCTGTGAGGACGAGCGCTCGCTAACACCAAGCCCTCTTATCACCAGGCGAGAACAACACAGTCAACTCGTTACCCCAATACTGCCCACCTTGGGAGGTTTGCCAGATGGCGAGGCTTTCGGCCTTCACTTGCTCCGCGAATGGCACGAATATCGGCATGGGCCAGTTCGAACCGATCATCTGCCAAGCAGGCCAATACTGCCCAAAATCAGCCAATGGTAAAGAATCACACGTTTGCCCGGCCGGCTCGTACTGCCAACCAGGAGCAGCGACTCCAACACCATGTCTGTTCGGAAGCCACTGTCCGGAGGGTTCGTCGTATGAGCGTTATCTGATTCCTGTGGTGGTGCTACTCGTCCTGGACGTTTTAATGATCATCGGCACGATTGCCTACTGGTTTCATAAACGCTTGACCCAACGTAAGTTGAACAGAAGACCAGGTATGAGCCCTCGTGGAGTGAGCGGAGTCAAAGCGCAGATCACCGGATACGATTCCATCTCCAACAGCAGCAGCGACCGCGAGATGTTCACCTCGAGACCCAATCTTAGGTCTACTCGAACAGAGTCTTTCGCTGGCGGATTCCAGGCCGCCCTCGGCTACGATCCCAACTACCCGACTCACGTACCGGCGCCGGGAGAACAGCTCACCCCCCAGCTCCAAGCTTTCGTTTCGTCGATGCGTCGTGCGACCGATGTGACCAATTTTGGTCTAGCCTTCAGCTACGCAGATCTCAAGTGCCAACCGAAGAAAAGCAAGAAAACGATCCTACAGAACGTCACCGGCTCCATCGATCGAGGTACTCTGACTGCGGTTATGGGAGGGTCGGGTGCTGGAAAAACGACGTTCGTGAACGTCCTCATGGGCAAGACAAAGAACACAGATGGACTGGTGGCTGTCAACAGCAGTCCGGACAAGTTGAAACGCTACAAGAAGGTCATAGGCTACGTTCCGCAGGACGACATTGTGTTTCCGGAGCTTACCGTATACGAAAACATCGTTCACTGCGCCCGGATTCGACTTCCTCAGACCTGGTCAAACGCCGAGATCGAATCGCATGTTGACTCCGTTATCGACTGTCTCGAGCTATCACATGTACGCAACTCCTTGGTTGGAACCATCGGGAAACCTATCATCAGCGGAGGACAGCGCAAGCGGGTCAGTATCGGGATGGAGTTGGCTGCGGCCCCGATGGCCATGTTTCTGGATGAGCCGACCAGTGGCCTCGACGCGACCGCCGCGTCGTCTATGATGCGGACATTGAAGGCCGTGGCCAGACTCGGGATTACGGTTATCGTCATCATTCATCAGCCACGTTCCGAAATCTTTGGACTGTTTGACAACCTCATACTCCTCGGCGCTGGACAAACCATCTACGAAGGGCCTCAACCCGAGGTCCGGCAGTATTTTGAGGGCATGGGTTACCAGTTTCCGCCGTACAGCAACCATGGCGATGTAATTACGGACATCATCACTGGCAACGGTCGCGACTACAAGCAACGGGGTGACATCTCTACCGAGTCCCTGATTGCGAACTGGGTTAGCCATCGCCAGGCCAACGCAAACAAGGAGCGCCACACGTCGTCCATGATGAGCAACAGCGGCATGTACAAGGCCATAAAACAACGAGGCGCACCGCTTTGGAAGCAGACATGGCTGTGCTTCCGAAGGGCGATGCTCCAGCAGTGTCGAAACAAATCAGCCTTTTGGGCCGAGATAGGCTTGGCTTCTCTCGCCGGATTCTTACTTGGGCTCGCCCAGCACTCAAAGAGAGGCATTTTGTTCATCGGCACTTTCAAGGAGCCATACTCGATTCTGTCGACAGCGGTCGACTACAGATCTGCCCCGGAAGTTGCACTACTCGTAGCTATTGCGATTGGCCTTGTTGCGGGCGCACCGGGTGTCAAGACGTTCTCGGAAGAGCTGCTTCTGCAACGAAGAGAGGCCGAGGCTGGTCATTCCCGCTTGGCTTATTTCACGGCCAAAGTTTTATCTGTTTTCCCCCGCATGCTGTTGGGCTGCTTGCACTTCTCGACCTTCCTCTTCCTCCTCACAGTCCCTATCATCAACTGGGGCCTCGCATTCCTTGCGAACTTCTTTTACTTCTACTGTATCTACGGGCTGGCGAGCATTTTTAGCATGATTGTCCGAAGAGAAGACGCCCCTCTGTTTGCGACAATGATCAGCCTAATCGTCGCCATTCTGTCTGGAGCCGCCCCACCCCTAGCGAAAGTCCGGGAGTGGCATCTCGAATGGCTCTGGCGCGCTTCGCCAGGCGTGTGGTTGGCGGAGATCTATTTTGGCCAGCTCGTAGGGCCTTTTGACTACTTGTACAACGTGGACCAAGCTGCAGAGCTTACTGGATTCCACCTCAACTGGGTGTGGCGGAACATGGGAGTTTTGGTTGGCATCGGGACAATTTACAGGGCAATAGCGTTTTTTGCAATGTTGTTTGGACATCGTCAGAGGAGATAGCATTTTGGATCCAGGTTGCATTGCATGATGTTATGAGGTTATGAACTGGGCTGTATTCGTATAAAAAATCTAGTGGATATTCAAGTTCAAAAAAGTTCTTTCAGCAGCTACAAAGAGTCGACTCAGAAGCTTTGGCAAGAAGTGTTTTCCAAGGGCTACTGAATTGCACAATCACCTCGCTCGCTCATGGATGGAGGAACATACAGGTCAAAGAGCGCCATGATGCTGCAAAATACCAACGATTCATACATATGAGTGGACGAAGTCGATACATGAGTAACTTAATAAGGCTGAAAGTTGCGGTAGCATGGACAAACAACACACATGATCCCAACAACGCAACATAACGAAGGCGAGAACGAGTTTAGTTACGCCGAACGTCTCTCGAATTTAAAATTCTGAGCAGCCGAAGATGCTTGAGATCACAATCCGCAATGAAACTTCAGCCAAATCGTCTTTCCCAAAAGCCAACAATGCTGTAATACAAAGCCATTTTCCTCGTAATGCACAATGTCTAGATACCCAGATCTACCTACCTTATCGAGCATCCCTTCCAAATAGTTGGTTCTCCTCAACGCCAGCCAGAATCATCTTTTTGATCTTCTGAGCCGCATAACTAGTGAAAAGCTGATGTTCGCTGCCGATGCAGCTGATAATGAAATCGTGCGCCCGTTCAACCATTCCACCCTCACACCCAGTTAAAGATTCGAGTCAACCCATTTGGCAAACTATCACCTCCTACGAGTGGTGAATTTTTGATGCGTGTGCACTTTGCAATCCAAATCAATGCCCCTAGAAAAACTCAACATTTCTTTCTCATAGTTTCCTTACGACAGCAGAATTCTCTAATCGAAAATTTCATAGATTGGGAAAGGTGGCCAATGTGGCACAATTCCAATGAAAAGCCAACAGCAACAGACCTCCCTAGGTCAGCCCCTTCTTTTAGTAGAAACGAATTTCAACCAGTCTCAGATTCACTGAGAAGGTTTGGTACAGTGAATACAAGTACCCAGGTGAGCTCTGTACTGATGAGTGTCAGAGCTCTAGTAGGCCACCTGGCATAAACTCTGGTCCCAGCCAGCTCCATATGACTGGACTAACTTCACCACTCGAGCACTTCAGTGTACTCCTTCTCCTCGACCTCTCCGCGAGTCTGGATTGTGCTCTCGGAGTCTCTGATAGACTTGGAAACATTGTCGAAGCAGTCGGACGTGATCGCGCCGGTGCAGAGAGGGTAGACCTCGCGCGTTTCCATGTCACAGAACTTGCTCTCATGCAACGAGACAAAGTCAGGTCCGCTAGAGGTCTCACTTTCACAAAGCTTGACGGCGCTGTGCTCCTCATGCGAAGAACGGACTAGACGGGTCTCGTTGTAGGCTGGTGCCGGGTTGGGCCTTCTGAACTCGCTTCCTGGCTTCACAGGGCCCTCGGAAACGGCTGTCTCGCCGTCACCGAGAGCAGCATTTCTCTTGCGAGACCGGACCCAGTAGGTGATGCTGTTAGGTTCCCAGTTGTAGTAGAACTTCAAGGAAGGATTCTGTGCACAGTAGCTGGGGTGAGGTAGGACGGAACGTCAGCTGTATTTTCTCTCCCTTCCAGAAAGTTTTGGCATGGGCTTACTAGTTCTTGTTCTTGCCCTGATTCGCCGCCGCCTGAATGAACTCGGGGAAGTGAACCTGCACTCCAGTGACCGGGAGATCGCCATTGCGATCTAACCAGGCACAGTTAAGCAGCTTGTTGTCAAGCCACACGTTCGCATAATACCTTCAAAGGGTCAGCATTTGATCTCAGCAGATATCGTAGGTTATCATCTTGTAATGAGGAACTTACCATGATCTCCCACATGCCCACCCGT
Source organism: Colletotrichum chlorophyti (assembly GCA_001937105.1). Classification (NCBI taxonomy): domain Eukaryota; kingdom Fungi; phylum Ascomycota; class Sordariomycetes; order Glomerellales; family Glomerellaceae; genus Colletotrichum; species Colletotrichum chlorophyti. The sequence continues at coordinate 855,177 of MPGH01000204.1, read as the reverse complement.
CAGCCCAGTTACCGATCCACCCATATTTACCACCATCAGCCCAGGATTGGCTGATGTACGCGATGCAGATTGCATCGTCGTTACCTGTAAACAGGGTATAGGTAGGCTGGTTCGCCTTGCTAAGGCCGACAGTCACATCCCTGAACTGCCCGTTCGGGGCGTGTCCAGGGTCGTACCTGGCCCCGATGAACTCTCCGACTTCATTCCAGATGCGGATATCAGGAATACCGCCTCCAGCATTGTTGAGGCCTCCAGGTCGGTCAAGTCCCACGGCAAAGCGGTACTTGGTCTCGCGCTGGTTAGGGACACTTGGAGTGTTGCTTTGCAAGAATCCAATGACGGTAAGGATACCAGTAAAGATTCCAAAAGCGGTTGCCATGGTAACCGAGTATTAGGCAGGCAAATTTCAAGCTTAAAGAGTTTCAAGTTGTTGTTGGAGATCGCTCTGTATGAGGCTGGTGATGAACTGCTCGAATATCGAAGCCTGCTGGACTCGTGTCGGACAGCCATCTTTTATAGACGCCATCGCAGACGCGAGATGAGAACAGAAGGCCGATATCGTCGAGAGAACCCTCCCTGGAAAAGGCCAAGCACAAACGAGATACAGAAAAGGGAACAAATCTTATTTCTCTGACGCTTGGCCGTGACTCTGCATTGTGATATTGCTTACTGAGTTATGCGGGCTGAGGTCCTTGCCGGGCCAGTTTGAGCTCTGAACAGCTTCACGCAGCTCGTTCAAGCAGTCTCATCACATAATGAAATCCTTCGCATCTCAGCGGAAGAAGAGGCATCACAAAAGACCCTTTGACTGCGGCGTAGGAAAGATCCGTCCAGGCCAAGCCGTGACAAGACGTTGGCCTGCCCATTTAGAGCATCGTCGGATGACAAGGTGCCCGGTAGGCCAAGCATTGCAAAATCAGGCTGCAGGTGTTTTTTGTCAATAAACCGCTCAATGTAAAAGAGCAAAACTTGAAGATCATTTTCAAGACCCTACTTTGTGGATACTGTGCACAACTTATTGAGGCAGGTTTCTCAACATAAAGCTCCTCAAATGAACCACCAAAACTTTTGAATGCTTTTATTTTACTATGCTCTCCAAAGTCATGCTCGTTTCCAAAGGCCGAGGTTCTGGAGGTATTGTATTTCCATTTGACCAGGATGCCCTCTGGCAGGGAAAGCCCAAGGCCAATATCTCCACCTTCGCTCAGGGGTCACACTGCATGTGGTGGCGGCATCTCACAGGCCGAGCTTGGGAAATGGCGGGTGCGCTGGGGCGGGAAGAACCGTGACCGAGGTCCGCACGAAAGCAATCCTCCCGTAGGAACGCTTCATTCAATGGTGTAACACAGTCGAGGTGCCCTTGCCGTGCACCGTACGCAATTGAAAGTTAGAGACACAGAAGCTAGTTATTCAACAACCCCTTTATGGTCTTCAAACCTTTCTTCCAGGTCATCTTCAAGGTCGTGAGTCACTGGCGGTGGCTCCGCCATCACGAACCAGAGGCCTGGAGAACCTTGCGGATGGTGATTGCTTGTATATAAGAGCCATAGAGTATACCAAGATAGCATAGAAGGCCAAGAAGCCACCTTCATCCAATCTCATCTCAGACTATCATGACATAAACAAACATAAGGTATGTACAGCAAGAACCATGACTGGACAAGCTTGGATCGACTACGAAGCGAAGTAGCCTATCTTGCTGCTCAACCGGGCACGCGCCCCCGCGCTTCACGGTTATTTCAAAATGATCTGAGCGGGTACAAAAGAAAGAAAAACGGGATCTTAATCGGCCATATGCAGGGTAGCGACCCCGGGCCGTGCTGACCGATTGCTTATTGCAGCTGGATTGCTTGGAAGCCAAGTGAAAACGACCGTGAAGCCAAGGCTGTACACCAACAGAAACCAATGAGAACCTCTGTCATGATACCATGTTTGTCAGGTGAACAGTACCCAACTGACTTGGCGAACCCAGGCAGAATCAGCGACCCGACAGTTGTCGGATATTATGTTGCGAAAGTACCAGCTCTCTGCTAACCCATGCCTTCTTTTGTCTCTGTCGCTGCTAACACCCTGACAGCAACTTAGCTCTCAAGCACTCCTTCCTACACACGAATTCAGCCCTCCATGCGTTTCTCACTGTCTACATCCCTTATTTTCGCGGGCCTTGCCGCAGCCTTTGACCCGTCGACGGACACGCTTTGTGACAGCGAAGGGATCTGTCTCTCTTCCTTCGTCTGGTGCAATCAGCAAGGCACCAGCTGCTCATACCCAGAAGGCGCCGATGCCTTCATCCCCGGGTCTCCCAACGCGCCGTACGCCGTGCTGTATCACGGCAGAAAGTACGAAATCGCCTGGAGGCAGACTCGTGGTGATTACCCCGTCCTGATCGAATGGATGTTCCGGCGCGAGCCATTCCATTCATTTGATGATCCAAACACCCATAATTTGCGGGTCATGTGGAGCACCAGTAAGTAAATTGATGGCACTCTGAGCTCTTCATGTCTCGGGAGGCTTACTAAAGCCGTATGACGAATAGACTCGACAGCTTCATCCTTCACGTTCGACCCCAAAGCCATCCTGGAAAGCTTCCCTACACCAGAGGCACCAGACGTATCCCCGGGTCTTGCAGTTGCCGCTACCCATGACGTCAGCAACCGCATCCGCATCAGCCAGCCCGGCTCTGGCTTTCCCTCTGTATACTCCAATCAGTTCCTCGTCCACTCCGGCTGGACTCGACAGTTTGCGGAGAACATTCGCAAGTACGAAGCCAATGTTTACGCGCGGAAGGAACGGATTTGGCAGCTGGGAGTCGGTATCGGCGTCGGCCTAGGTCTCCCGACGCTCCTTGCTCTTTTTTGGTTTCTGACGAAGAAGAAGGCGGAAAGACATAACGCAACATCAGAGCTCGTCAAATGATGTGGATCCAGTGAGAAGGGGCTTTTGGGCCATTGCGGCGCGCTAACTAGCACCTAGATGTGTGCGAAGCACTCACAATGTCTGCTTGTCTGTCTCAGCGAGGATTGGGCCTCTCGCCTACTCCTAATAGAAGTTATTGAAAGCTATTGCAACTGCACTTCAAAAGTCTGAAATCTTGTAGCGTACATTCATTAAGATTAGTGCATGAGAGCCACTCTGCCAGCTGAGATTCACCAATACGCCATTGCACACGACACAGATAGGACTAACTTACTGCGAAGTCTGTGTCCTGTGTATCAAACCCTATCAGTTTCAATATCCCATTAGTTCTGGAAACGAGTCTCACCCATTCCTGAAATCATCAATACCTGCCCGTCCAGTAAAGTCCACTAATTACGTAGGATAACGGCGAGCTCGTTGACCGGGATTACAATCTAGTAGAACTTGGACGAGAGGATCTGAAGCTTTTGCTGCGGGCAGATCCTGTAAGAAAACACGAGGGGAGGACCAAACCCAGCCATCCCAATTGCGTCATTTAGCGTCGCATTCTAGATCCAATGATTTGGGCAAGGACTAACTGTGGATGCCTATATATTCTATATAAATGGAGTTGCACCACCTCTAACTTGGGGCACAACCCGAAGAAGCTTAGTTATGCGTGAAGTGGGTATTCAGGTCAGGGACATTTTGCCGGTTCGCGGCCCAGTTCTTGACGCTTCGGGGCATCAGAGTGCAACAAGATGATTCTGCACTTTTTCATTGGGCCGACAACTTTTTGAATGAGGCTGAAAGTAATCAAGTCAATTATCACTTTGCAAGAAGCAAAGCGCCAGGTGACTCCAAAGTTCGCGCCATGCACCTTTCAACTTGGTTAAGGTCTCAACGGGTCAGCTCTGTCTGATAGGTGGCACAAGGATATCTGATGAGTACTTCGTCCATCCTGTCTTCTTCTCGAAAGTTTCGATGGCAGTAAGCCCCAGTGTGGCCAGGTTACGTGCATGATATCTACAGGGCTGGTTATTCACTGCGCCTTTGTTTGCTTCCCTTTTCTTGCTCTGCGACATGTCAACAAACAGCCCGCAACAATGCTCGCGGGTCGGGCTGGGTACATGGGCGAAAACGGCCCCGGAAATTGCCAGAAAAGGTGGGTGATATCTTACATGGAAAACGAAAAGATACAGTAGTGATCTCGTGGTCATGCTTACTTGGTAGAAAAGACTCCGCTTAATCAGGCAACCGACTTCGCTTGACAGAGATGATCGAAGCATACGGGTCGAGACCATCACAGGACGGGGATCCGCACCCTACCCAGGGCTACTCCCATTAAAGCCCGATGGGCAAGGGCGATGTTGCCAGCGGAAACATTTTAGTATGGGGTTCCGTTTTGCAGGTGTGTTCAAGCGTTGTGCCGATACCACAGACAAGCAACCGTCGTGGGGAAGACAATGGCGATTGGGAGTGGTCCAACAGCCGTCTGGCCAGAACTTCATTTTCGTGGACCACGCAACATGAGCTGTACGCCCGACAAATGAGACATGTGGTCAACATCCACGAATTGCCCATGTACCACCTGCTCGGGGAAGTGAGCAGTGAGGGATATAGTCGTTGGTCCCCAAGAGGAAAACATCTCGTAATCTGAAATTTTGCGTCTACTTAAGATTCGCTCGACTCCTTCGTTTCCAAAAGCTTGGTGTTAAGGATTCATCGACATCAATGTTCAGATACATAGCTGTGAACATCTCGATTTTCAAAACTCTATCAGTTTGATAGAAGCGTCATAACTACACTTTGATCAACATGTCTCGACCACTCACCATTGGCGATAACTCGCCTTTCCTCAGACGATCTCCGGTTCCATTTTGGGCCGTTCGCGGCCTTTTTGCGCTCGCGGCGGTCATTTCCTACGTCGTATCGATCGTGTTCGTTAGCAGACGCTCGGATGATGTCTTCTATGTCAGCTATCTACGACAAACCTCGGGAACGACAATTGCCGTGCTCGCTGTCATTGCCGTCCTCCTCGCCGTTTGTCTCGCTCTCGACGTCGTCTGCGTCATCAAGCACAAGCGTCGTAATTTCAATCCGCATCTCTTCCTCCTTATCAATGTCGTCCAGACTTTAGTTTGCACCACTCTGTTTGGTTTGACCCTCTTGGGCGGAGGGGCTTCTACATCGTTGTCAACATCTAGTAAGCTGAGCAGATTACCAACGCAATTTGACGTCACCGCAGCTGCTGAGCTTTTCCCTTCTTATAGTGCCACATTCATCGGACTTATCGTCTACGCTGGCGTCGTGTACCACAGGTTCCGCAAGAAGCACACTCAACTCAGTGGACAGACCCAGCTCCGAAGCCAGCAAGCTACGTCCAAGACAAGCTGTCGAAGGTTTAGACCACGTCAAATACTGGACAATCATAACAGAGACCGTAAAAGTAGCGGGCGAGCATCCAGCTTGCAGTCCATCTTCGAACCCGTCCGAGGTGACAGATTCTTCAGACAGCCTCGAACTAAGTATAGAGCCAGAAACTACGTACATAAAAGCCGTTTGTTGTTCGCCTTTGTTCAGTATATCAGATAGACTAGTCCCAGAACAATGATCGGTACGTTGGTGATCAGGTGTGCTTTTGCCTTTGACCTGCCGACTTCCACTGCCTCAGCCGAGGAGTCGGGGCTTCCCGCGTACTCTGAAACGACAGCCGCGCCGCTGAATCCCACCCCGGCGCCCAGCGTTAACACGATTCCGACGCACCGTCGGACGGCCGTCGCTGCCAGGGGCGATGCTCGACAGATATCCGAGAACTGGCCAAAGAGGAGCAATGCCAAGATACAAGAGGACATGTGCAAGTTGCGAGCTCCCTTGACTTTGATCAGCGCGTGATGAAAGGCGTCTAGTTGCGCGGGGGTCGGAGATGCGTTGGGCGGCGGGACAAGACCGAATGATGCGGCGCCGAGTTCGGGTTTGATGATATTGACGACACCATCGGTTGCACCGAGGAGGGCGAGGAGCCCTGTGAAGATTGGAAGAGCAGCTGGCTTCCACCAGGTCGACGAGCGGTTGAGAGAGGTCATTTTCGGGAACCAAAGCTGCTTGACTAAAGCGGGGCTTCAATCAACGATGTTCGTATGGTGATCGCGTGTGATCGTGGGGCGATGTTGGTGGGCAGAATTCAAGCGCTGGGAGACCTGACTTGGGCAGTAGTTGGGTGGAGATTCTGATGATGCATTTGAAACAGCTGGGAGTGAGCCATGCTCGGTGCTGACTTTGCTGCCGTTTCCGGCATAGCTGCGGCTGCCTACCGTAGCTCACGTGCTTTCCGAGCTGAGGACGAACAGAACAACAAGGTGATATTGAGGTTTCTGAGGCGCTGCCGCATGGTCTGGTTTTCCTAAATTGCAATTACGCGCGATAACTTGCGTTAGATAGTTCCAAAGCGCAGCATAGAGGTGTCTCTTCAGCGATGTTGTATTTAAAGTACCGAGTGGGCTGTTACTAACGAGAATGAGTTTCGCCGTGAGGATCACAGGTCTTCTCATGGACTTGATCCGTACTGATACTTCAATCTACCAGAGCAACAAGCTTCTTTCACCAAAACAGTGCAAATTTCGCCACGAATTCGTCGCCGTTTGTGGTGCTCAATCTCAAAACCTTCGGAGCCGGCCCCACTTCCAAGGCCGGCTCCGGGTGGCCACGCCACGCGGAGCGGTATACATGTGGAACATCGTTGTTCTTCGGAGAATACGGCCTGAGGCCCCCGTTGTTGAGGGACAGTTAACCTAGCGATTCCTGAGGTACGCACTCTACTACCTTAGTCAAGGCACTGAAACGAATCGGAAGGCACGGCCTAGGAAGGGACTACCGGTGCAAAGGTCTCGTCCTTCACCTGCGCAACCACCACTGGTGACGCGCCTTCCCGGAGGACAACTAAAATCACGTGGCTACAGACGCACCAAATACCAGCCTTCACCTATAAGACGCGGGTGATTTATTTCGCCTACGTTTTCCGATGCCGGTGCCGTCTTTGAATCAAAAAATCACTTCCTGCCAACGCTTCAGGCTGCTGTATTGAGGTGGGAAGCAAACGCTACACGATCGGAAGCTTGCATGGCCAGATACCCGTCTGCCTTGACATGATTTTGATACATTCCCTACTGCGACCACCTTTCTCCATATCTCTGTTCCTTTTTCTTCTTCCATTTCTTCACTTGCTGCTAGTCTGCTGGTTTATCAAACATTAACCATTTCACATTTTGTTCGCTACCACTACACGCGGCACGATGGGCTCCGATTCCACGCCTAGCCTGGGACCGAGAATCACCAAGCGCCTCCGTTTGGCGCCACAACTGACGAACCCTCCCGACGATGTCATCCTCAGCATCATCGAAATGTTATGCCCCCATTGCGCTGACCTGGATGATGCCCCGGCCAAGATACGAATCGCCAACCAGAAAGCCCTGATCGATTTTTCCCAAACCTGCTTCCGATTCAACCGACTCTCTAGGCCCTATATCCTGCACACCCTGTGCCTGAGCTACGACTACTTCTCTATCGATGATGGGCCTTTGGAAGACGACAAGAGGGAGCGCATCGTCTCTCTACTTCTCCAAATCCTCTCAGGTACCCATGCTAGCCGCCTGGAAGCTGATAACCCTCCATGTTACAATGGAGTTTCCGCTTATCAAGCTTGATGGATTTCATACCGCCATGCGAAAAGCTGGCGACAGGTCCTACGATTCCATTCAGACCCTCAGCCTCGTATACAGAGGACACTACTGTAACAGCCAATATCGCCGTGTTTTCAATTTGACAGCCATGGACATGCTATTCGATCGATGCCTCAATCTCAAGACGCTCGAGATCCACGGCATTACGCATTTTCGCGGAGAAATTAGAGACGAAGGCGATATACTCAACGGCTTCGAGAATGTTACAACCCTTAGGCTCGTCAACTGTTTATTGCAGCATCTCGACTCATTGCCCTTATTTGAGACACTCAAGAAGCTCGATACGTTCATCTCCACCCGTGGCAGCTACCACAAGTGTCAGGCCATCACTGGGTACAGTCCTGGCTCTCACCCCGGCGATTTTGTCCCCTCAACGCCCTCTCATATTATCTCTCAGCTGGAGAAGAACCTGCCGAACACATTGAGGCACGTCGAACTTATGCCTTTCGACACAAGGGTTTGGGTGCAACTTCACGACAGCGCGTTTTCCAACGAGTATCCAAATGGTCCGGGCCGTATTCAAGATGCTGTCATCAAAACCCTCCGAAACTTGACAGAGCTGGAAGTTGTTGTTTTGGGTCAAGATTCCATCCTCGGTGCTCTGCCGATTTGGCCTTCGCGAGGAAGGGGAGACGTCGAGTGAGGCTAGTCTCAGCGACAACAAGGGCAAGCGTCTCGTCGAGATGCTTCCTCGTAACCTCAAGAAATTGCGAATCACCAATGTCAATCAACGCCTATCCGAAAGCCTTCTTGGCTTTGCCACCGCTGCCGCTTCTGGAGAATTTCCTGCTCTCACAGAGATTACTCTGCATGGAGAAGATGAGCGAGCAGAAGTACTCCGACAACATCCCGACTTCCGAGAAGACAGTTTGTGGGCCATTGAAGATGAATGGCCCTATCTTCAGCTGGAACTGCTACTGAGTATGAAGGAGATGTGAGTCGCGCTCAAATTGACCTTTCCTGGGAAGCCATGGAACCCAGCTCCGGCCGCCCTTCGGACTGGAAGAGAATCAAGCTCTTTGAGAAGCTTGGCATGACGGATGCCGGGGCCATGCACAGACCGCCTCCAACTAATGCCGAGCTTCGTTACACGTCCTTCATCCAAGCACGCATGGAAAGGGAGGATAACCTATGCGAAGAATTGTTCCGAATGATCTAACTACAGACCCGCGTAGCACGAGGCGATCAGTTGAACGTCATGCTGATCCAAGTGACCCAGTCAGCTGCACAGAATGGCGTTGGTAAAGAGCTGAAGACGGAGTTTGGGATTAAAACTGGGGAATTAGTATCTGTTGAGGGGGGCATCGAACTCAATCTGGTTGGATGTGGTGACGAGGTGAAGAAGGGCTATGCTGCGACAGTTGGTTGGCCTGGCTTTCTTGACCGTTTGGGCGGTCTCTGGGCCTTTTGTACAAGTTTTTATCTGTAGACTTTTCAGTTATGCAACTATCCCTGCAAAACAGCTTCCACAGCATTCTGCAGGGATGTCGAACTCCTACATGGTACTTTGATCTTGCAATCCCTATGCCGGAGTACCGCTTGCATCTACCTTCCCGGTTTAGCTAGCCTGTATCAGGGAAATGCACCCCTCGCTTCACCTTCTCGTCGCTGCCTGTTCAAACTCAATTTGGTATAAAATTCTTTATTTTTGCAAACTAGGTTTTTCCATATTGATATACCTTTCAGCCAAGGGACCAGAATACGTTCTCATTCATCAAAGCCAATGATCCAATATGAGCGGCCTGAGCGGTGTTGAACGCGCCGCCCCCGTCTTTCTCTCCAATGTTGGCCCCGATGATGTCGCGGCTCTTGTCGAAGTCCACACCGCAGCCTTTAGGTCTGATCAGTTCTCCAACCTAATGGTACTCAATCGCGATGCGAACGCCCACCAGAACCTTATGCAAAAATCCATTCAGCACTGGATCTTAGACCATTCAGCCACCTTGACCAAGGCGGTAGACGCGGACGGGAGAGTCCTCGGCTGGTCCTGTTGGGTTGTCAAAGGAGCCGAGCCCGAGACGCCCCAAAAACCCGGCGACGCTATGGTGGCAGCCGAGGCAGGCCGGAGTAACGGGTCCCAAAGTGCAGAGCAGCTTGAGGCGGAGAGCGGAACAAGAAACCCAAACGACGAAGAATCATCGTCGGAGAAACAACCTGTCGAACAAACGACTGCGCCACGGGACCCCTCCCGAGTCCTCGGCGGGCTCATGTACAAGGACATGATCTCTTGGGAAAGCAAACTCTTGCAAGGCAGGAGATACATGGTGCTCCAAGCCCTTGCCACGGATCCACTGCATCAACGGCGCGGAATCGCCACAAAACTGCTTCGAAACGGGCTCGAGGTCTTGGAATCCCAGAGTCTCCCTTGCTGGATACATGCTTCGCCTGCAAGCTACAGTCTGTATGAAAGGGCCGGGTTCAAGGAGGTGGGGAGAAGTGACTATGACCTTGACGAGTGGGCGCCAGGGGGCAGAGGTGGGAACCGAGGATGGGGGAGATATACGTTCAGATACATGCTTCGAGAGGAGAAGGGATGTAAAGAGTGAGAATATGTCTTTCTTGGGAGGTGAAGGACAACAATTTGTGAATAGGGGGCTGGGGGATGAGCAGCAATGATTTTGAGTAGCTAGCAAACACAATCGATCGCTTTGTAATATCGTAGGTCCTGATACTTCCTTTGTGAGCCATGCGTTTTTGGTCCCGAGGTAAGATAGACGGCTCAAATGCTCGAGCAAGTCGGATGTGAAAGTTAATTACCAGTCTCGATGCGCATCTCTCCAGTGCTAATTGAAAGGGGTATCGGGGAGGTGGGCAAACGGATATTGCCAAACAGTGGGGGAATGTATCGACTCGCTTGATGCTGTACCTAAATGCTCCCGGCCCACGCTGAAAATGCAGCCGGGCTATCTTCCAGCGTCTGCTTTACTTACCGTGATTGTCCTTCCGAATCGGCACAAAAACAAAAGATTTAACAACTGCATCGACGGCAGCAACGACATTCAGCGCTAGTTCGCTCCCAAAAAGTAAGCTTTTGGTTTCCGGTTCTACCAGTCAGCCTGAAAATGTCTGTCAAAAGATCTGCGGCCGCTTGCGTACCATTTCCGGCACAGGTCGTTATGCACTCGCGGCAGGCGCCCGCGCCGCCGGGAAGCTTCTCGTCCCGGGCAATCAATCGGTTCTAGCAGTCGAAGCCGGACTTGACGCACGTATGGCAGCGAATGACGGCGGGCACACGCCCAATGCGGTGACCGCAGTCGTACGTGAAGAAGACGTCGCTGCACATTGCTTGGCAGTAAGCCAGGTCTTGATGTGCGAGTCAGAAGGAAGGCAGGTGTTGAGAAGGAAGCCAGCTCAATCCGGCTTGTCATGGTAGAATATCACAGGTGATTCTTCTGGCCTTTATATGAATTCTCTTGTTTAGAAGATCTCTGGGTGTTGTCTGAACAACATATTTACTTTGGTAGTTGTTTTCAGCAACTGATATTCAACTGAGTTGTTATTTCTTCGCTGGAAAGACTTGGTTTGACTTAAAGCGCGAAAGATATGGAACGATTGTGATTGAACTGCAGGTATTAAAGACGATTGAGAGATGAAACATGGCCACCGATTTTCTTTGTTACTACTTTGGGGTGAGGTCGCAACATGAGGAGAAAATCAGTGACCGCGAATGTTACCAAAAGAATCTGCAAAAGTCAACGTATCCGCTGTTCGAGCGTTTGATCAAACTTTCGGTGCCAAGTCTGTAATCAACATCATATGTCTCTACTTATGAGAAAAAGAACTAGAAAAGGTATATGATTTGGTTGCTTTTGTTTATTTCCCAGCCCAGGATTCTTCAATAACCTCTGCCGCCGTCTTGGTAACAATGTCAGGAAACTTCGTGTTCAAGGTGTCGTCAGTTGGGACAAGAACCTGCTCTGTCCCAGCGTAGTAGTGAATCTTGGCGAAAAGTGGCTCTGCCTCTTCTGGATCCAGTCCGATATGGGGAAACTCAGAGATCAGCGATATCTTGCCTGACTTGAGCTTCTCGAGATCGTCATGGACAACCTTGAAGTCAGAGCCTGGGTAGAGAATGTATCAGCAAAAGATCTACTGTCCTAATTCATTCTGAACTGCAATTTCCTACCTCGCGTTTTCTTTGCAAGTGCGAGCAGCTCTGAGATTGACAGCGTCTCGGCGACGATGCTGCTGATCTTGGACCACTTGTCGAGGTCCATCAGACCCGCAATGTACTTGGCCATATCCTGAGAAGTGATGAAATTGGATTTGCCAGACCCATCGCCTGGGATGACGGCCCATTTCTTCTCCAGATTGATGAAGTTGACCCATGGGTGAAGATGAGTCTTGTAATGCGGCATGCCGTAGTAGTCGATGAAGAACCCGTTGACAACACGAGTGTACTCAAGGTCCGTACGGTCGAGTTCGTCAATTGCTTCAAACGCATACTTGGCCATGGGATATTCAGAGATTTGCCTTAAATCAAATTAGTTAGTACAACTTCAAAGACTAACTACTTGGCTCTCGTACTCTCGCTTGTGCAGCATGTCGTATGCGCTAACCACAAACCGACGCGTTGCGCTGGACTTGTTCGCGGCCTTGACTAGCTGGACTTGGGACTCGCTGACGTCTGCTGTGATGACACCCAACGCAGAGATGACGGTGTCAATTTGATTCTGTTCGAGAGCCTTGGCCGTACCCTCAATATCCTTGTAGTCTGTTGCTAAGAACTGAACCCCATTCGAAGGTTCTCGACTCTGAAATCTGCTTGTCAGCTCCCATTACTGATAGGGAACAAAATACTCTACACTGTTCCTAGCTGCGGGGGAGTACATGCCGTTCTTGAGAGTACAAATACATGGTGTTTGCCGTAGGCGACAAGGCCGTCAACAATGGTTCGACCGACAGGTCCAGAGCCGCCTGCAACTGCGATGATGGCCATGGTGTTCGCGTGTGTCAATGTATCAAGCTGTTTGGTTGTGTTGGACTCGGTCGCCGGGATTGTAAGGCTTTGTAGGAATCAGGCTGGTTGGGACACCTGGATCTTATATTACAGGTTCAATAAGGTCACTCTCGTAAGGAAGTCCGAAGCCTCCAGCCGAGTTCTACGACGAGATAAATCTAGCTTCCGTAAAGAGAAACCAAAAACACCGGTGAGAAATCAGCGAGTCTATAACCAATCAACATGTGCGGGAAACAATTTACGTCGCAAGTGCTTACAGCACGACGGTTCTAATGACGACAGACGGCTCTGGGCGTCGAAGTCTGATTCGTCCATGAATTGGGACTTATACCTAAATAGGGAAAAAGCGCAGCCATGCCATGGATTTCGAAGACTCTGACGCTCAGACTTGATGCGAAAAGATTGGCCGCGGAAAACATGTTCCTCTCTGGAGCGGGCCCGTTCTTATTAATGCTTTCACGCTTGACCATGCAAAAGCGAAAACGCGACCATTGCTTTTTACCTTTCCTCCGTGTTCAGTCTATTTTTAAGTACCGGGCCAACGAGGGTTCCGTATATTTTGCTGGGGTTACGCCAAATCAGCGCAAAACCTTTCAACCGTGCAGCGAAAGACGCCTGACTCCATAACATATCATGCAATTTGTGCCCATAAGGTATTTTGGGTTAGCTTAGGCCTCTGTTCATCTCACGTCATCAAGGGACCAAACCTGGAAAAGAACCTGCTTCCAGGCTTCTCCGTCATTTTCTGTTGTCATCATCGCATTTAAACTGTCTGATATTTCCCCGCGAAGATCGGCGCGCTTTAGGGGTTCGAAAAACGCGCTTGTTCTAGACATGGCAAAACTCGAACTCGCCCTCGTCCGCATCCGCCTCTGAAATAAGGTTTCAGTGAGCCGGCACGGATCGGGGCGGGTTAATATTGACGATAAGTTATCCACTAATGAAAAGGCCAGCTATTGATGCAGGTGAGTTGCCTCCTCTGTTTCTGTTCAGCAATAGACGCAGCTGCTATCACTTTCTGTTTAGAATCTCTCTCATAGTCAAGCTGGAGCACAATAGAGAAAACGACACCATTTCCCGGTGCCAGACGAGTCGACTTGAATTACTTTGGTTGGAAGATCTCTAAACCGTTCACCCTTTCGGTATGTATAGTTAGTCTACTCTAGAAGCAGATACTGATAGGTCGGATGCGAAGCCACCTGAGCTTGCCATTACTTTAATCCTCAAACCCGGCTAACTTTAAAGCCGCCAGGCACGCGATACTGAAAGAAACCATTTGGGTCGTACTTGGCGGCCGTTTCCTTGAGGAACTGGACGTTTTCCGCGCCGTATGACCCAATCACGTCTTGCTCCGGGTTAGCGTAGTTCATGTAAACGAAGGTTGAGTGGCCCTCAAGAGACGCAGAGTATGCTCTCAGCTCCTCAATTGCCCGAGCCATTGAATTCTGCACAACACCCTCGAACTTTGCATCCGACGCCGCCATCGTAGCTCTGGCCTCAAAGAGGATAGAGTCGGCGGGAAGGTTTTTGTCCAAGCCCAGAATATTGCCGCTCGGCGTGGCGCCGATCGGGGTCTTGGCCAGAGGTTGGAAGACGAAGTTGACGGACACAGGAACGTCACCATCGATAAGGTCTTGCGATAGAGCCACAAAGATATCAGCGGCCTTGTTCATTACGTCGACTCTGGCCTGGATAGAAAGAGTGAAAGAGACGTAGTGTGAACCACCAGTATCGGCAATTGAGGCGGCGATGGCGCTAAGCGGTTGCTTGGCTCGTCCGTCTCTTGTCAGAGTGATGTCATTGAATGGATCGAAGGTTGGCGAGTTCTCATTCCCGTCGGTGCTGACGACCATGCCCATGATACTGAGGTTTCCGGAGTCGGATCGGTAAACAATAAATTCGTGGTCAGGGCTGCCGGAACCAATGGAGCTGGCATATTTGACGAACTGATCGACAACGACGTCGAGGTCGTTCCAGGACGCAAAGACGAGGCCGCCGTAGGCACCTTGAGGTGGTATTGTGAAAGTACGCAAGTCGAAACGGGTGACGACGCCCAGGTTACTGCCGCCACCCTTCAGAGCCTTGAAGAGATCGGCGTTCTTTTCGGCAGTGGCTTCGATGATGGAGCCGTCGGCAAGAACAACCTCGTAGCCTATGACATTGTCACAGGAGAGACCCCACAACTGGGTATGATAGGAAGCGCCGCCTGAGACGAGCAGTCCTCCGACGCCAACGTGGCCGGAACGGCCTCCAGTGACCCCCAGATTATAAGGTTCAAGGTAAGCCATGACGCTTCCCCATCGGGCGGCTGGGCGGATTTGGGCAACATGCTTCCGAGGCGTTAGTTACTAACCATTATGTATGGCAAACGAAGGCGAACAATGGTTTACCTCGGTTAACTTGCTCTGGCCTGTCCAGGCGACGGTGCCGTTGAAGCAGTTGCTCTTGACGAGCTCGGTAGAGTTGAAAAAGCTGAGATCGATCGTGACGCCACGGTGGGCAGCGTTGTTGTCGAAGTCACTGTGGCCGCCGGACCGGACAGCAACGTCCCAGTTGCCGCTACCGCTGACACTGCCGAGAGCCTTCACGGCGATGGAGACGTGCTCTGTTGACCGTGGCTGTACGATGCAGTAGGGTCGGAGCCGACGATTCTCTGACGAGTAATATGTTGAGGTACTGTCGGAGTAGGCGATGTCTGCAGGGAAGACAACTATATCTCCAAGCCCGGCGTCGAGGAGGGCATCACACTGGGGAAGTGTTTGTCAGCTTTTCATGCACACATGGCCACGAAAAGGGTGTAAGTGTCTGTGCCCAAGGACGACGACGCGCAACTGCAATATAACTTACACCTTTGGAGCCTGTCGATGTTGCGTTATGCGCCACCACTTGGGCAGATAAGCCCAGGGATACGGCAACGCCAAGACATCGTTTGAGGACCATGGTGGGATCTGGAAGAGTCCTTTGGCAGAGAGACACCAAGAAAGCTCGACGAAGCAGAGCATGCGCACCTGCACCCAGGACAGACGGTGATCAGGAGCCAGGACATGGCCTTTTATTAATTCTAATCAGTTCTCAACGGCGCACTCGAGAGCTATTCCACTCGACACAACTATTGGAGCAGGGATCGGAGCCAAATCCTAGGCATCATGGTGAAATCCATGCCTTTTTTGTGAGTGCAGACTGGGGTTGCTGCATCGTGTGTTTTCGACTGGAGCACTCCGGCCAGACCCCGGCAGATATACGCACTCGCCCGCTGAAGAATATGCGCTTTGATATCTGTGCGCTCCTCCCCTGAACAAGAAGCCTATCCTTGCGCGATGGCCATTGTAGTCTGCAATCCCATTCGCTGCCCTACTGGATCACTGGTGTATTGCACGCAGCGAAGATGCAGTGGAATTCGGACCAACATGTTAGGTTAGACGCCGAAGATGCCGGCCAGGTGCCTGCAGCAACGTGCGACTTTAGTTGCTCCTTAAAGCTTCACAAGAATGGGGTTATCAGCCTTTTGCAAAGCTGACAAAAGCTCACCCTATCTATCATGAACATGAGTTGTTGGGACTCATCCAGATTTTCATAGGCCGATCAACCCTTACACTTCCTGTGACTATACAACGTATGAGCGCGCCAAGGTGGCACAGCAAATGAGTCTGTGTACTGTCCAATTGTTGCGGAGCGCAATATCGCTAATATGCAACTTGATGACACCGAGAACCAACCCAGCGCGCCAAGTCTGAGATATAAACCAGGTATAGTACACTCCGAACCCGGCCCTTGCTTACGTGCTTGGACTTATGCAATATCTTAGAAGAGGTCTTTAGCCGGACGGTGTGTTCCAATGATTTTTTTGTTCTTCTCCAGTGAGATTGGATAAGACTCGGCGCATACTGAAGTAAGCGAGGACATCTCCGTTGCCGCTGCTACGTAAGGTACCTTTTGGTCGTGTTCATAACACCGGAGCGCTCCGTCAGATGTACAACTCTGCCCTGTTACATCTCTTGCATAGGTAGGACTGCCTCTCAGAGACCTAGCCATCTTCTGCAGCAGCCGGGGATCGTTCGGCGCTCTGTTGCGATTCCCTTGGCTGTACCATTGGCAACATCGTGTCCACTCCACTGCGCATGATCCCACAACTCCACGAAAAGACCTGACTCGAAAGAATCTCCGCCCTGGACTACTCATGTTCCAGATCCGTGGCCATGTCAGGGTACAAAGTCTTTATATCGGTCACGGCTCAACCGAGACGTGGTGGCCCCCGTACTTAAGGTATGAAGCACACTCCATCCTGCTTCGCGGTCCTCGCAAAGACAAACTTGATGCCTTAGCTGCGGACCCTAAGAAAAGCTCAGGGGTGCTGGGTTGCTCCAGCTGTTCCTACCAGAGCCCACCGACACTATGGCCTGGACACCCAGCGATCTCATCATCCTTGTGCATGCCACAACGTGGGCAGTAAGTGATTTCCCCAACGTCCAATTCACTCGTGTTAGTATACAGAGTTACCGAGCGCATCACTCACTATGCGGAACAATCACAGCTGTTCTTCACGGCAACTGTCTTCCTCAGCCTTAGAGTCTACAGCAGAGTCCGAAATTCCGGCGTTGGACTCCAGTCCGACGATTGGGTACTTATCGCGGGGTGGATCTTCTTGCTCCTGGCATCGGCCAACATCTCCTGGCTGATGGCCATCCTTCTGGTTCCCGGCAGCTTGATGAAGATCACCCTTGCGAGAACCCATCATAACTTGCAGTCCATTGCTCTGGGATTAACGAAAACATCCTTTGGTATCACGCTGCTCCGGCTGATGCCGGGGGGCTGGGAAGCCAAGCTCATATGGGTTCTTCTTGTTACCATGAACCTCCAATTCGCTGTTCATATCATTGCGTCGTGGCAAGCCATCTGCGGCACCCAAGACCAAGGACATATTGGAAGCAGATGCTGGGTATTGACACAGTCAGTCACCTTTACGATCTTCAGTGCCCGTGAGTGCATTCTACCAGATACTTTTTCGTCATGTGATTTTTCTGTACCTTGACATACCTAACTTTCATTCTCCCACAATAGTCTACTCAGCCGCTTGCGACTTTATCCTCGCCCTGTTGCCGTGGAAGATGATATTCAACCTACAGATGAAACAATCCGAGAGAATCAGTATCGCCCTAGCACTGAGCATGGGGTTTCTGGCTGGCGTCATGGGTATCATGAAGGCTGTTCAGGGCTACATGTTGCTCGATGTGAGGTCTCCTAACTGTGAGTGAGGACTTTGGCATCATAGCATGTTTCTCGCTCAGAATCCGGTGCTGACAACTATGTCGGCAGACTTTTACAACCAATCAGTGTACTGGATCTGGTCCATGGCAGAACCCAACGTTACCATTATCTCAGCGTCTATCCCCGTCCTGCGTGGCTTTGTGAGAAACGTTCGAAAACGTACAGAGTCATCCCCAAGCGGGGGAGCATACGTCCAGACGGGGGATGTAAGTGGCAGATTCTACAACAGAAGCACAGTGACGGCTGTGAAAAAGGACGGCAAGGACCAGGATGCCGCAAGTGATAGTAGCATTTTGGTCAAGGGCCTTCGTGATGGCGCCAACAGCGGTGGGGGAGGGATTACGTCGACAACTGAAGTCAGCGTTGAGTACGAGCGTCAACCTGAGCCGGGACCGGTAGGCATGGCCGTGAGCTCAGAGGCGCGCAGGGGTGTAGAGGATTACGAGATGGACCACATTGCTCCATCTGCTAAGTCTTCCAATAGGCCTATCGTTATGTAGTATTGTCATATCTATGTAAGAGGGCCTAGACCCTTTGGGTATTGTTACCGTTCAAGACGCTATATTTCAGCCTGATCGCCCCATGCTAACCTTGCAATGGGCCCGCAACCTTCTGCTTAAGGGTCAGAAGCCCGAGACATTCGAAAGTACACTTTCTGCCAGATATCATGGAACAGTTCTTCTCTGACCAGTTTTGTGGCTTCACAGTCTTGCCTTAATGACCTGTCTCTCCGCTTCAGCTTCTGCTTCGGCCCTTTTTTTGGCGTCCTCCCAAGACTTGATCTTTGCTGAGCCCATTGAAGCCCATATATCCAACAAGCCGTCGTCAAAGGGCGGCAGAATGCGGCCTGTAGTACCTGGGGCGGGGTCTCCGGCAACCGATCGGAAGTATTCAAAGACGGTCTTGTAGTCCGGTGCAATGGTGTAATACGCCTTGCCGCCGCCGAACTCGGCCACACGCTTTCTCTCCCATTCCCTCTGTTCTTCTTTGGAGGGCAACGGGTTGGCTCTGCCGGCGAGACGGCGGGCAACCGCAACCGCCTGCCATTCGAAGAGGCGGAACGTGAAGCCTCCTCCACACTGTGAAGCAAATTGTTAGAGTTCACCTCTAGTCCTCTATCACGTGGCACGTAGCGACTTACCATGCCAAGAAATGCGAGTGTGGGATCTTCAATATCCCATGTGTGATAATATACACCCGGCAACCGACGGTCAGCCTTCCGAACTCGCTCCTGCACCTTGGGCAGGAATGGAAAACTGAATGTGTACCCAGTTCCGAAAATGACATGATCCACGTCGTCAACTGTTGTGCCATCCTCAAAAGTGATTCTGCCCGTTTTCGGGCAGAAGTTAACGATTTGCTTCTGGAGTGAGATGTGCGGGTGTGTGAACGGCAGCCATCCAAAGTGCGGTATGGGATCGCCACGGAGCGAGGCATATACTGGACGTTGAGCAACGGGGAGAACCTCATGGAGCAGCTCGTGGGATGAAACCGATCCTCCAACCACAATGACCTTCTGTCGCGTGAGTCAGCAGCTGCTTCTTTTAGGACAATGGTTTGATGATACTTACCTTGCCCTTGTACTTGTCTGATCCACGGAAGTGTTTACTATGCACAATCCGACCAGGGAATCGCCGATCATACTCGACAATGCCCTTGATGTTGGGAAGCCAGGGGACGTTGTAGTGTCCCGTCGCAACTATCAGCGCATCAAATCGTTCTTGCCACCATTGGTCCTTCTCTGGGAGCTCTTTTCTCAGTGTGAGCACCCATTCGTCGCCCTCCTTCTCGGCGAGCTCGACAGTCGTGCCAAGCTCCAGCAACTTCTCGTTGCCGTTGCGGACGAAGATGTTCTCGACCCACTCGCGGATGTGCTCGCGGCCGCGGAAAGGGGCATTGTCGCCGTACTTTTCCCGAATCTTCTCGGTGAGCGCCTCTGGGAAAGGTTCTGTCGTGAAGCTCATGATCTCCGGGGTGATGTTGGTGTGAAGGTGCTCATGCTGGGCGGTGTCCGAGAAGCGGATCTGGTGGCTGTTGATGGCCTCAGACTTGTGAGTCTGGGCGGGAAGGTGAGGGGGAATGGGGACCGGCAGATCGGCGTCTCCATCAAGTAGAGCTCTCAGAGAGGGGATGCTGGCCGGCAGGTGGGGTGTGTAGATCCTGTCCAACGTTAGGATTTGAGTCTTCGGCGTAGGATATCAACATGAGCCGTCTCACCAGGTTCCGCCGGGAACGGCTCGTCGATCAAAAACTCGAACGGTGTCGAAAGCTTGTTCCTTGACCAGCGCATCAGTTGCAATGGCTCCGGAGGGACCGGCTCCGATCACGGCGACCCGGCGAATCTTGCCAGCCATCTGGATTCGGCCTCGGTGGATTGATACTTTGGTTGTGTGTGTTTTGACGGGTTGCAGTTGGAATGAGTCCAAGGGCTTGATGCAGTATACAAAAAAGTTTGGTATCCTCCAACTAGCAATGTTTGAGGTTTTATAGAATGGTTAAAGGCCCTTCTTTGAACTACATCGTAAGTTCAAAGACAACCTCGGCGTGATTTTTATTCTGAGAGTCTAGCAACTGGCCCGATTGCGCCACGACGCATGTCATTGCGTCTTCTCACAAGTCGAGCACGCAAGCCGACTCGTTGTGGGTCGGCATCTGCACCGTCACCTCACAAGGGACGAATCGTTATCGGTCGGCAGCGGAAGCGCGTCGGACTGAGATCGGATGCAGGTTTAAGGTGACCATTTTCGGCGGTGACAATCCACCTTCCGGCCAGGGTCTTTCGGCGGTTGGGGATGGTGTCGGAGCGGTCGGGGCCGATGTCGCCATTTCCTTGGTGGAGCCCCCGGAGAACCCCCGGCCTAAGATGGGATCCTGGCGTGAGAAGTCACAATTCTTGGTAAGGCGCGTTGAAAATGCCTCTCTTCGAGTGGAATAGGCGGATTCTTGGATCGGAAACTATGCAATTCTTCGTCCCGGAAGGGTCTGATCTGCCCTGGTTGAATCCACACAGCGCCTCCATTCCTCGGTGTCTAAGCAATGGACTGCCCATCCTCTCCTCGTGAACGAACGAGAGTGCCTGTGCCTATTAACCCTTCATGACAACTGCAACCTTCTCCCCTTCGTCTCCCTCGACGGTTTCAATCTCACACTTGTAGTTCTCAAACTTACGTGCGGGGACACCCTTCTGGAACATATCCTCTAGCTCAAGGTAGCTCCGTTCCTTCATCTCAGGAAAGCAGAAGAACAGGTACAACGAGCATAGAAGCGCAGGGCCCAGGAAAACAAAGGCCACCTTGCCCGCTAGATTTGCACCACTCGGGTTGATTAGGACAGGCATGACTTGTAAGACAACTGTTCCGGCCGCCGTGTTGCTCATGATGGTGATTGAGTACGTCTTTTGACGTAAGCGAGCTGATGCCGTCTCACCATCGACGGCAAATGCCACGGCACCGATCGAGAATTTTTGGTACTGGCGAGCCGCGGTGCCAGTTTCGATCTGGAAGCATGTCGGGACGTACTTACGATGAAACCCCAAATAGCCATGAATGCGACCATGGCAGCCATAGCGTTCTTGTTTCCTTGAAGTACACCTAATCCGCCAATTACAAGCAAAAGGGCGGTCATTGAGCTCGTTCCCCAGACGATAAGTGGCCAGCGTCCAGTTCGCTCGACAAGGAACCACGAGCAAACATTACTGACTAGTTGGATACTGTAACATGCTTGCGCAATTCCAGTTGAGTTATCGACCCCAGCAACAGTAAAGAAGTACCTATCGATGAGGCAGTCTAACGGTCAAATCTCGTGGACGAGTGCGACCAACGGAAGGTAAGACGTTACATACTGCTGCGCCAAGTATACCACGACGACGATGGCAGTCCTGCGAAGGTTAACGCCTTTGAAGCATTCCAAGTATGATGAGCCCTTCTGGTTCAGTTGCATCTCCTTCTCGAGGGTCGCCTCCATAATGGCCAGCGTCTCTTCGACGTTGTAAGTCGGGCCATTGAATTTGCGCAGCGACTTAGCGGCATCCTCCTTCTTGCCCTTCATTAAGAGCCAAGAGGGGGATTCTGGCAGCAGAATACCACCCAAGGTAAACATCATGACGGGAGGAATGAGCTGAACAAGAACCGGGAGTTTCCAACCCCAGTCGCTCCTGATAAAGGAGCCGCCATACCCGACCAACGCACAGGACCACTGGCCGACGACAATCATGGTGTTGATGAGAACAAGACAGATACCGCGTAGGGAGTCTGGGGCGGTTTCGGCGACATAAACCGGTGCTAGCGAATGTCCAAGGCCAAAGCCGACGGTGCTGACGATTTTCCCGGCGAAGAGCATCATGATGGAGGTAGAGAAGAATTGGACGATGATGCCGGCAACGCAGAGCACACAACCGAGAAGCACAACAAGACGCCGTCCGATGACATCGGAGATGAACCCAGTGGTGTAGGCGGCGAAGAAAATGCCTACTGTGGAGGAGGCGTTGAAGACCTGTTGTGCGTGCGTAGAGATCTCTCTGGCGCCGTCGGGAGTTGTGGTACCGAATCTATCGAGGAAGCCCGGCGTGGCAAGGATGTTGCCCACAACAACTGCCTCGTAGCCATAGTTTATGGGTAGGATGAAGATAAGGAGACCTGTTCGTTCCTCGGGCCTTCGTTAGCTCTCTCTCGCATTACGAAAAGCCGATAGCAGCTGGGAGAAATAAGGAAACGTACACCATGGCAACACGTCCTGTTCTTGGGGAGTTCTACCAGGCCAGGGGCCTTCTTTGTTGATGTCGACATGCTTTTGTTGTTACTGCCCCCTTTCAGCTGTACGCTTCGGGGTGTACTTGGGTAAAGTTGGTGTTCAAGCTGCTTGAGACACTTAAAGGAACTAAGAGGATGAAATCGTGACAACTGCAACACATCCAATGGTTGATCTGAAACCAAAATTCCATTTCGTCAGGGATTTTCTTGATTCTTATACCCTGCTCAGCCTCTACATAATCATGAATGTCTCCTGATATCTAGGCGGTAAGAATAAAAAAAAAATAAGAAATAAGAAAATGACGGCTAGACCATCAGAACTACACCTTTTCCCCATGGGTTTCATCCGCGTCGGACTATATTACTCCATAACTCGCCACGAGCTCTCCGCAAACCCACCGCGATGAAGTTGTGATTGGCTTGGCCTAATTCGCCGCGGCGAATTGCTTCAAATCTCGGTTGCCGCCCGCCAGTCCAACACGCGACTCGTGACCTCTGTCAAGTGTACAAGCTCCTTGTTCAGCCCCTTCACCTCTCGCCAGCTCGGAGAATTGCATCCGGTTCTATAAGCAGTCATGTTATCTTTCTCCTAACCCCAATGACGAAAAGGGCATGCGATGGCTGTCGGAGGCGCAAAGTCAAGGTACGATAATCCAGCGCCGAACCCCCAGCGAACTACGGCTTGTATGTCAACCCAAGTTCTGATGACAGGTTTGCAGTGAGATGCCAAAAGCCCTCAATGTTCCAATTGTGATATGTCTTCTTTGGCCGGCATGTACACAGTTCCATCGAAGAAGAGAGGTCCGCCCTTCCGAGCTCGTGGGGACAGACGTCGGATAACATCCAAAAACATCCAGAAATCACCATCAGAAGACGCTGAGACGTCTCCAGAACCTCGACATCTCCCGGAAGACAGTGAATTTGTTCTTCCGTACCCGCCAAATCAAAACAGTCCTATAAACCATCTTTCAATACCACTTGAGAAGAGCAATCGGCCATTCCAGCAAGCTCGAGAAGATCTACTCTCAGCTCTGGGTAAAGCTCTCCCATACGTGCCTCTGGAGGATGTTCTCTCAAACTGCATCGATATCTACATGCAGTGGGAGTTCCCGACGTCTCCTGTTATATGTGAACCAATTATCCGGCAGACCATCACCCTCGTCGTCCCCCATACTGCGGGGCGAGACTGCCGAACCCGGCAACTCGGTTGCCGACCAACCCACGTCGGGCGCCCTGACGATCCGGGCTTTCGCAATGCGGGCTGCTGGAGGTGTCTGCCTTCTGCGCTTTCGTCACTTCCAGCAGCCCATCTCATGCATTCTCTTTGGGCAAAGAGCTGGTCTTGGCCGTTCTTGCGGATGTCGCGGGAAGCCCTGCGGCTGTACCAGGACTACGATATCGAGCATCCTGAGGCGAGCTCCATCATCATCCGATATTTCCACTCAAACTGCCTCCACGGCCTCGGCAAGACCCGTGTTTCCTGGCACGTCGTGGGCGAAGCCCTCCGTCTGGTCCAGGAGATGCGTCTGTACGACGAGTCGTCTTTCGATGGCCTCAAGTGGCCCGAGGTTCATCTGAGGCGGATTTTGTTCTGGCACCTCTACATCGGCGATAAGTCCGCATCGATCCTCAACAAGGTCTTCATCTCGCTGCACCAAATATGCTTGGATGCGCCTATTACCGTCGAGTTTGACGAAACCCAGGCATGTGGGCTAATCGATCCCGCACGGTATCCAGATGCCGTAGCCGCAGCCGTCGAGGGCGAGCTACGGTTCTGTTTCTTCCTCTGCTTCCGTTTATGGTACACAGCGTCAGAAATGATCATAGACCTCAACCTCCTTTCCCGTTTGCAAAGTAGAGGCAAGCCTCCGGGCTCGGCAACCGTGCCGAGCGATACATCGAGTCTGAGAGCCAGCGTCATGCAGTCCTACTTTAACTTCACGAACATCATCCACAGCTGCCCGCCTTGGATCCGTGATCCAAAATTATTGACTACCTCGTGTGCGGACGACTCGGCTGCCGTTTTCCGTATTCGAGCTGTCTCTATCCAAAAGGACAACCTGTTCGTGACTTTCCACACCTTGAAGCTCGTACTGCTTTCACGCTGTGCCGTCGTCGAATGCCACTATCCAAAGTGATGGGTCAGTCAACATTACCATCAACATGGCGCAGACACGGACATTCCAAAACCCCATTATCCCGGGGTTTTGCGCCCGACCCGTCAGTCGTCTTCGTCGACGGCGTGTTTTACCTCGCTACCTCGTCCTTTCACGTCTTCCCGGGCATCCCTATCTATGCTTCAGCGGACCTGCAAGAGTGGAAGCAGGTTGGTGAGTGAAACGGCCGGCTTTTACGTGAGATGGCCTGCATCTGACTCGCCATAGGTAATACCATAACCCGCAAGGAGCAACTGAAGTTGGAGCACGCTCAGATTCTTGTCTTGCCCCTTGACACGGGGGAGTTCATGGTGTCCAGCGGCGGTCTTTTTGCGCCAACCATCCGGTACAACAACGGCAGATTCTACATCATCTGCATTAACTTCAAATTTACCCAGGATGGGCTCTCCGCTGAAAACTTCTACGTCAGCACAACCGACATCTGGTCCAGTGACTGGTCCGATCCGATCTATTTCCCCTTCGACGGCATCGACCCCAAAATTTTTCTCGACGACGACGGACGGGTCTACGTCCAGGGGTGCTGGATGGTCACCCGCACCCAGCAGCCCAGCTGCCCGATCAAGCAATTCGAAATTGGCATCAAGACCGGCGAGGCCCTCTCCGAAATCAAAAAAATCTGGGGCGGCCACGCGCGTTACGACACGGAAGGTCCTCACGTGTATAAGCGCCGAGATTACTACTACCTGCTCGTGGCTGAGGGCGGGACATTCGAGCACCACCTGCTGAGCATCGGCCGGTCCAAGAACATTTGGGGCCCGTACGAGTCGTGCGAGATGAATCCCATCATGACTGCGGACGGGAAGCCGGACGAGTACATCCAGAACATCGGACACGGCGAACTGTTCCAGGACCAGAATGGGGCATGGTGGGCTGCGGTCCTCGGCGTGCGGAACGAAGGCGGCAAACCGCCCCTTGGTCGCGAGACCTTCCTGACGGCAGTTGACCGGCCAGAGGGCGGCTGGCCGACGGTACAGCAGCCCAGAATGAAGTTTTTGAGCGCAACCTGCCAGGCCCGGTCGCCGACGACAGCAAGAAGCTTCCCCCTTCTCCCGCGGATGTGGATGTTCTGTACATTCACGACCCCGATTTTGAGAACTATAAGTTCTATGGCGAGGAAGAAACCAGAACCTTGACGCTCCGCGCCAGCGCAAGTAGCATCTCTGCGCCACGCGGCACGGCCACATTTGTGGACAAGCGGCAGAGATCTCAAGACGCCTCTGCATCCCTGAGACTGGATCTTCCAGAAGAGAGCGCGGGCAGGCCCGTACGCGCAGGATTGGCTCTGTACAAGGATGCGTTTCGGCACGTCTCCGTGTCTTACGACTTCAAGTCTTCGCGAGTGGTGTTGGACGAGACGATAACTTCGAAGGGTAAAAGTCGCACTTCATCGTTCCCCCTGAAGTCCGGCACGGCGTCTCTGGGGCTCCGGGTCGAGTCCAACGCAAAGGAATACAAACTGTTCTACTGCGAAGGGAACGAGGGCGAATGGGTCGAGGCTGGGACGGCACAGGTTGCCGACGTTGTCGAGAGAGAAATGACTGGTCCCATTTTTGGTGTCTTCGCACACGCTTCAGAAGAAGAGGGTGTCGGGCGAGAGGTTACCTTCCGAAATTCCGCCATTGAGGGACAGCCGGCGCTGGTTGCATAGCTTCTTCAGGTTAGAGTCGATATTGTCATGCTCGGAGGAACTTGATGACCGTCAGCTACTCATATCGGTCAGCTGCTCGCGACCTATGACGTAACTAACACTGTGATTCTCCAACGTCCATTCCTGCCTCCCAAGGCGAGGTTTAACCACCATCGCAACAGGGCCCAGGCTGCTTGCCGGCATTATATCACCCTCGAAGTTTTCCTCGATACAAGTCCGGTTCTTCGCTGTTCGACTACATCTGAGAACCTCGTTGGCGTCCCTGCATCCTTGAAAATGAACCCAGCTCAACTCCCACCATGGGACCTCCCTCCTGGCGTCACCTCCCGCTTTGTGGATACCTCACCCATCGGACTAAAGTTCCATGTACTCGAATCGATTCCCTCAGACGTGTCGTCAAGCGATCGCCCGCCCTTGATCCTTCTTCTCCACGGTTTCCCCAATCTTTCGTACGACTGGCGCTTTGTTATGCCAAAGCTGGCGAAGGCTGGCTACTACGCAGTGGCCTTTGACATGAGAGGGTTCGGCCGCACTCACAACGCCGACCTCTCTCCCATTTCGAAAGATTCGATGCGGCCCATGACCGCGGTGCGCGATGTGGTGACGCTGATTCACGCGCTAGGGTACCAGTCAATCCACACCCTGGTCGGCCATGACCTCGGGGCTTTCGCATCTGCGCTCTGCGTGTTGGTAAGGCCAGACATGGTCAAGTCTTTGGTCCTGATGTCGCATCCGTTCAAGGGCTCGCCAAAGCTCCCTGTGGGATCTGCCGCCTCCCCACACCTGGCTTCCGGAATGCCCTCTCTAGCGGGACAGAGTGACCGCGCAAAGAGCACAGCGGACTCCGACATACAGACCTCGCTGATGAGGCTTGACCCCCCGCGGAAACATTACAAATACTACAACGCGTCTCCTCACGCGTCCGACGAGTGGACGTATCCGGTGGGCAAACCGATGCACGAGTTCCTCAGGGGCTACTTCCACCTAAAATCAGCGGACTACAGCCTGAACAACACGCGCCCCCTGAAGTCTTGGACAGCAGAGGAACTGGCGGTAATGCCGCACTACTACGTCATGAGAGCAGACTTGTCGGTGCGCGGCAACGTCGAGCTGGACATGTCGCAGGAGCCGCAGTCGGTTCTAGATGGGATGGCAAGCACACCTTGGCTCACCGACGCTGAGTTGGGTGTCTACGCAGACGAGTTCTCCCGAAACACGTTCGCCCTCCCCCTCGTTTGGTACAAGCTCCTCGTCAACCCTGCTTTGTCTGCAGATATCCTCTGTTTCGCAGGTACAAAGATTGCGGTTCCAACAAAGTACGTCGCCGGGCAACGTGATTGGGGCACGTACCAGGACCCTGGGTCGCTTGAGGCCATGGAGAGCGGTGACAGCGTACGGTCCGACTGTTGGCGCGGGGCAGTTCATGTCTCCGGAGCCGGGCACTGGGTCAACATGGAAAAGGCCGAGGAGAGCGCCCAGGCGATTCTGGAGTTGGCGGGGTCTTTGTAGGCTGGTGGATTCCGAAGGACCATACAGGACGGGAATCACTTGAAGTAAACATGGTTGACGGAGGTCAACATCATGCTTGTTGAAACAAGTGTTGGTGCAAAGCTCTCGTACACACTATCTTTGTCATCCATGGACCCATCGCCCTTGCACTTATCTGCCTTCGCTTTGGCGCAAGTTAAGACAGAGCGTTGGTGTAATGCTGTAACATTTCTTTCCTTCTCATGTCTGGTAGCAGACACAGGCATCAAACACACACAAAGCCGGTGCAGGATCATGAAGATTGCTGCGTCTCAGATCTCGGGACTCCCGCTATGGTCCAACTCAGTTCTCTATCAACTCATCACTAGGCTTCGGTACAAGAACCTAGCCTAGGCCGTCGACCTGCCTCGAAGGCGCCGCCATGCTTGCGCCTCTCACCTTGGTCCCGATTACCGCAGTGGTCCATAGACGTGTTCAGCTGGTCGTACCTTCCCCTGAATCATTCTCCAGTCACATTGTTGCGTCGTCCGAAATCTGCAAACTTCATTGAGTCACGTGGTAACCAGTAGGCACACATTGCCCGTCTCACCGATACCTCGGAGCCACAGGCGCCGGAGAGAGTGCACGACGTGAACCATTGCTTTCTCCCAGTATCTACACCATCATGCGCCGAGACTCGCGGGGTGGCTGTTGTCTGGGACTCTTGGTTCTTATTTTCCCCTGAGCTGGGCGCGCACACCCACGATGAAGACGCTCTTGAAGCAAATACTGACTCACTTGAAGATTCACATAACACTCAAGAGAATGCTCTGTCCAGATGTGCGGTGGTTTCCCTCGTCTGCTAATGCACGGGAGAGGAGAGGCTAAGGGTAGGGAAGGAGGGCAAGGGCAGGCGCCTCATTCAGCCTTCCCTCGTACCTCCTTACCTAGGTCAAAGTAGCCTCGAGGCACCGGAGATACCTCACGTGGGGACCGACTTCCCGTCTTGGTTCAGATTGCCGCAATCACATAAAAACAGGCCTCAGTTGTTTTTCTTGTGTTCTTCGAGACTCCAAAAGATTTCTCCGTTCTCTTGCTCCCTTTTCAACCCTTCCTCTTGCTCCTTCTCCTCTTCCTCTTCCTCTCCTACCTTCCAACAATCCAACACCACTACACACGCTTTCTTCGATATCCTCTCACCTGTTTTTTGCTATCCTCGTTCCCATCGGTTTACTTCTTGGGGCTGCGCCGTACCACTTCGGCCAGAGAGTCAATTTTTTATTTTCTTATACTTCCCTTGCTCCCGTTACACTACCTGCAGCTCCTCGTTGTCGAAAATAGCTTCGCACGCCTGTTCCTGGATCCCACCGAGTCGCCTTTTGTTCTTCACATCCCCCGCCCGTCTGTCTACGAGTCATCCATCATGTGTCGAGCAGAACGTTGGATGTGCCCGGGCTGCGCGAGAGTTCGTTCCGCCACCGTCAAATGCCCTGATTACGACAATGTTGTGGACAAGCCATGCGAAGACTACGACCTCGAACACCCCGTCTTGAAGGACGTCTGGCAATTCACCTGTGACAACATTCACTGTCACTTCGTGGATCCCAACCTTCCGATCGAACCACTCGACCCTGAGCTCGAAGCACGCTTCAAGCTGCTGGCAGACTTCATCAACGAGGAGGATCAGCGCGAGGCACAGAACGACCACTCGGCCCTGCCTATTCAACCGCACGCCGCTTCCGCACAGGCTGTGGAAGCACTAGACGCTACAACTGTCGAAGAAATGGCCGCTCCGCATACCGAGGCAACTCTCGGCCATGTCCCGATGGCTGAGAATCGACACGTATGTGGCAGTCAGCATATCGCTGTCTCAGGTCCTGGTAAGTCTGATTTCTTCCTTTTGTTCTTGTTTAGAAATTAATGAGGAATCTCAGATCGTTCCCAACCACTCTCAAACATCGACAACCACAATGCCAACGATGATGGCTTGTTCAAGATTGACATCGACAGCCAGCTGGACGATTGGGTGGCTCAAACCAGTCATATGGAGGAAACAAACACAAGCGGTAAGTCGTCTCGCTTCTCACATTTCTTCGTAACATTTCTCCGTCTAACAGGACTAGTGAACAAACTTCCTGCGGAATCCGACAATGCTTCCTTCATGGCTTCCACCAGTGCAATCACCGCTTCGCCTTTACCTGTTGTTTCTCAGCCCTCTAAACAACTTGCTTCCGTTCCACCCAAGCCCGAACGATTGTCGAATATCGTATCGCCGTACACTTCCAAGCGGTTCAAACCCAAGAAATCTCCAGCACTCAGAAAACAAGCTGTGATTCCTTCGAAGGCTAGCTCAACACCTCCGATGGGCCACAGTCCTCTTGCCCGCCCCTTGCCTAAGAAGAGCGACTTTAGGGCGGCTCCCAGATTCGGACCCCCAAACGCCATGGGGATTCAAGGCTCATCGAGCAAACAACGGGCATCCTTCAATGGCATGACGCCTCAGTACGCTAACTCTGACGCGTCTGCACCAGTTCAGATTGCCGCATATTCTGTTCCAACTCCTGCCAAGCTGGATTATCGTCAACTAGCTATCCTGGACATGCTGACACAGATGAAATCGAGGCAGGGACCACCATCTTACGTCAACAATCCGTCTGCGTGGTCTCAAGCCACATGGAGCAGCCATGACATGCCGCAGGGCGAGCAGTATGCTTATACTCCTCGGCCGGGACAGCAGATCATACAGCCTACCCAAAGC
Source organism: Colletotrichum chlorophyti (assembly GCA_001937105.1). Lineage (NCBI taxonomy): Eukaryota > Fungi > Ascomycota > Sordariomycetes > Glomerellales > Glomerellaceae > Colletotrichum > Colletotrichum chlorophyti. Next base: position 824,520 of record MPGH01000204.1, on the reverse strand, counting down.
AGTATACAGAGTATGCAGAGCAAAGGGCTCGTCCAACCTCAGAGCTGGCAGAATACGAACAGTGCTCAGGGCCGAGCAAGCTTTCAAGCTACTCGGTCGATACCCCAAGTGCCCCAAGCAACAGCGGACTTCTATGATACGAGACCATCTCGAATAGCGCATGCCGTAACAGGCGATCTGTATAATACAAGATCTCCCCAAAGACTTTCGTCAGCAGGTCATGCTCACCATCTGAGCCTCCAAGTGGACCAGCCGCAAGTCTTTAACGGCAAACATCAGATGTACCATTGGCCCAGCAGGGACGGCATCGAAGGCCTGGGCGGCATGCCAAGGGAGAGCTTTCACTCAGAAGCTTTGCAGAAAGAATATGAAACTCTCTACTCTAGCCAACAGCCCGTCACTGCGCAATGGATTTCGATGGGGCAAGATCGACACTATGTCCAGCATATGGTGCCTCGCGTTTACCAGGACGCCACGCTCAACTCGGCATTTCTTCCAAACATCACGACCCCAGTCGCCAACCAGCTTAATATGCAGTATCAGCAAGCCGCCCCACAGGTCTCTGGAGCTTCATTTGCTTGCTTGCCTGCGAAAGGGTCAAAGAGGTCGCATGCTACGTTTGCCACTGACTCATATGTTTCACACTCCAGCATAGAAGGTCATATTCCGGCAATTCATCGCCCTGACTGGTCAACAGCGATGTTACAAGTCCCTCAGGCAAGTTCAGCTATGGGAGAGCACCGCCCTACCAAAAGACCCCAGAGCGTCGGCTTGCAAGTTGAAAATCACAACAGTGGCCAAGTAACGGCTTCTCAACGTCCAAGCTCTCAGGCGGTGTTCGTTAGAGAACATAAAATCCCCGGCTCAACCACGTCTAAGGAATCCCAAGTTGGAACCTCGAAATCTGATGCGGCATCTTGCTATGCAACCCCCGAGCAGAATCATTCTGTTCTTCAGCAGTCGCCCGAGTCAGAATGGGAGTTCATAAACTGGGAGGGCTTTGAATAAGAAAGCCGACGGACGCGTTATGGGATGGACGCGTTAAGGGAAGATTTCGAACCCAGCTGAACGGTGCAAGTTCAATGATCATGTTAGCCCTGTCTTGCCCACTCAGTTTCAGCCAATACCGCACAAAGATCCAACGGGGTATTCTGTGGCCAGCTTGAAAAAAGAGTAAAACTTCTTTGCCGATTACTAACTGCGGTTGCATGGATAATGCTGAGCAGAACGCAGACGTTGCTGTCACGGTTCTCTTTCAGCTTCCCACTATGGGAGGCTGCTTGCTTATCATACTGTTGGGTGCGTTGGGACATGATCAACTTGGTGGATTAAGGCATGGCCATTTGGGATTCCTTTGTTTCTCCTTTTTTTTTTTTTTTGTTAGTTGGGCGACTTCAAAAAACACTGATGACTGGGCTCCTTGGCATGATAAGAACGGTCGTTATTGGAGCGGGTTGGAACAAGGATAGTCATGATGCCAGATGGCCCACGTTACGATTGCTAGGGAAAGGAGGGGGCCTGGCAGGATTTTGCTACTTTGGAATTCAAGTATCAGAAACAAGTAAAAGCGAAAACCGTGTTTTTCTACCCCTGCAACAAATGTGCCTGCCTGCCTGCTTCCCACGCCCCCACGAACTGCCACCGATACCTTCGTCACCAGGCATACACAACACTAGGAAGTCTCCCCATGGGGAGAGTGCAAGTCCACAAGAACGCACGTTCTACCTATAGTGTACCGGATTCCAAACGGTCAAAAAGGAGAGAACGAGGTCAGTATGCCGAGAAATGTCGTCTCAATATATGGCGCGCCAGGAAGGTTTGTTGAATGATGGATGGGCCCAACAGGCACAACATCACAGATGCAGACGCGGGGAGTCACAGCTCCAGATCATCCTCACATGATTCGAAGCAACAATTTCACGGGGAGTCGCTTGAGTTGGTAGTGGCAGAGATTCGTTACGCGGTATTGCACAGTATTATCGTCTCAACATTGAATCTATCTCTTTAACACAGTAGCAGAAGAATGCTCACAAATAATAGTCATAATCGTCTCAGGTACACTCTAAAACCGTTCCCAATACACCTCCCCATCTTTACGCCGACCGTTCTCCATATACTTAATCGCGCAGGTACTTGAGGATCTGGTCGCGCTCCTCGGGCGGCATGGTGCGGATGACATCGCGGACACCACGCATACCAGCACTCTTGTTGTTTCTCAGCAATGAGCTAAGCTCAGTAGCCAGGTTGTCGGCCTTGACGGCCTCGATTCTGTCCGTGATGGACTTGCGGTTGGCCTCGTACCACTCAGCAACCTCGCGATCAGCCGTGTCAAAGTTGGTGACGCCAGACCAGGACTCGAGGAGCTGCAGGTGACGCTGGCGGGTCTCGGGCTTGGTACGGTCGGTGTTGGGGCCGACGGCGAGCTGGGTGGAAGACATGCGGCGGATGAGGTACTCCTCGTTGAGACGACGGCGCAGACGCCAGTAGAAGTAGCGACGAGAGCTGACCCACTCAAGCTGGTCACGGATAACACCCTTGGCCTTCATGCGGCCGGCACGGTCGTGCAGGTCGGCGAACTGAATGGCGATCTGGGAGTAGACGGGCAGAAGCTGCTTCTCGCGAAGGGTCATCTTCTTCTTGAGCTCATCGGCCTGCTCCTTGGGCAGGTCGGCAGTCATCTGCTTCTTAAGAGACGCGTAGACGGGGTCCAGGCGGGCCATGGTCTCGAGCTGCTTGTCCTTGCGGTACTTGATACCAATGATACCCTCGGGCTCGAGGACACCACCACGGGCATCGACGTCGGCGTACATCTCCATGGCGGTGGGGTTGATGGTGGGGTCGACGACGACCCAGGATCCACCACGAAGCTCGCCGAAGGGAGGAATGTAGACGAAGATGGGCTGCTCGAACTTGACGAGAGCGTCGACGATGTAGGAACCGTACTTCAAGACCTCGTTGTACATGTCGCGCTGGCCACCGGAGAAACCTCTCCAGTTGGCAAGGATCATCAAAGGCAATTGCTCACCGTTGTTGAAGTCGTTGATGGCTTGGGCAGTCTTGAACGCAGAGTTGGGGTACCACACACCACCGGCCTCATTGGTGACCTGCTCGATAGAGTCGGGGTTGGCGGGATCGGCAGGAGTAACGTTCTCGACGGAGCGGGTCTCGACCGCGATGACACCCATGGGGATGCCACCGAGACGAGCACGACCGACAACGACGGTACGAGCCCAGCCACCAAGAGTCTCCACGAAAGAGTCCTTGTCGAACAGGCCAGGCTCGAAGCCGCCGTCTTCGGTGGGGCGACCACCAATCATCCAACGGACGTCGTAGGCCTGCTTCTGAGGAGGCGTGTAGACGACGTCACGATCCCAGCTGTCCACACTGGGACTGACGGGGATGGGGCTGCCACGCTTCTCCGGGATGAAGGACATCCACTCGACAAGCTTGGAGACACCGTCAAAGTCGTCAGTACCCGTCATGTGCGAGACACCGTTGCGGTACATGATCTGGGTACCACCGAGCTGCAAGTTAGAGGTGTAAAGCTCACGACCAAGCACGTTGTTAAGAGCAGGAGCACCAGTCAGGATGATGGGCTGACCCTCAATCTGGACGGCACGCTGACCAAGACGAACAAGGTAGGCACCGATACCTGGGAAGATGTGAGCAATTGCCAGTACAAAGGGGCGCAAATGTTACTTACCGACGGAACGGCACGTCACCAAGGTGATGGTGAAGATGTCATTGTATGCCCTGCTGGTGGCACCAGCAATGAGACCAGAGCCTCTCAGACACTCAACACCGAGACCGTCCTCGGAGCCGATGATGGTGACAATCTTATGGCGCTTCTCGCCATCCTCAGAAATCTCCTCAGTAATGACGTCCTTTGCAAAGCGTTTCTGAGCCTCGTCATCGAGGTAGAGGTACTTGAAGCCACCGTCTTGCTTGTTGACATCGTTCCACGCAACCTTGAAGTGGGGCATGAGCTCGTTGGCGATGCCGAGGCGAGCACCCGAGTTGGCAGACAAGTAGATACGAGGGATTCCAAGCTTGCGGGCGAGCTCAGTGCACTTGTAGAAAAAGTTATCCTCCTTGGGACCGAAGCTACCAATCATGTAGGTAATATCGTTGGCAACGACGATGAACTTGCGTCCCTTGGGGTACTCGGGGGTCTTGGCGTGGAAGATCCAACCAACCATGCCGCAGGTGTTGGTACCAGGCTCGCGGTTGACCTCCTGGAGGTTGTCCTTGTCATCGAGGACGAGCTCAGTGTACGAAACGCACTCGCCAGCCTTGGGCTGCTGAGCACCCAGGGCGCTGTGCTTCTTCACGGACTGGGTCCAGCTGTTCTGAATGGCCTGACGGAAGAGCTCGGGGAAGTCGTAGACGTACTGAGTACCCATCAAATGAGCCTTGTAACGCTTCGGCTGCAGAGGGTTCTTGGTCGCGTAGGGGGTAGAGACAGGAAGCAAATGCATGGGGCCCTTCTCCTTGGTACCACCGATGCTATTGAAGACCCACTCGCCCTTCTCAGACTTGCGCTCAGCGTAGATGTCAACGTCAACAACGTATCCAGAGGTGTTAGTGATGATAACACGCAGAGGATAGGGGACCCCAGTCTGAGGGTCGGTGCAAATGATGCGGATCTCGACCTGGGCGACACGAAGACGCCAAGCACGAGCACCAAAGCGGTCCAAGAAGCCCTGAAGGCTGCTCTCGACCTCCTGGGGATGGAGCTGGAACACGGGCGTGAAGTTGATGAAGATCTGGTTCAAATCCGAGTTGTTGTTGCCGATAATCTCAAGGGCATCGAAAATGTCATTGATGACACGGTCGGCCTCAGAGATAAGGTACTCAGCAGTGGGGATCTCATCACGGAGGCGGCCGGGACGAATGACTGCACGAGTGAAGTAACGCTTGTCGCCATCAACAGCCTTACCGATACCCTCGTAGACGTGGATGTTCTTGTTCTCGGTGAAGACGGGCTTGATGTGGAACTTGGCCAACCTGCCAAGCTCAAGCTGGAAGGCAAGAGCGGGCTCACTGTGACGAATGCTGTCATCCTCGATGTACTCGGGGCCACGGAAAGTGTAGTATCCGGGATAAGAGCCGTCGTTGCGACCGCAGATGAAGGTGATGCGGCGGACGTTGCGGGAGAGAAGCTCGTCCTTGAACTGCTCAACGATAGGGACAATGCGAGAGAGGATCTCCTGATCGCTCTTGCTCTCGGCGTCACGAACAGCGACGTTGATAACGGCCGAAAGCTCGTCAGAGTCAACCTTGGGAACAGCAGGCTTTCGCTTGCCGCTCAGGTCCGGGATGATACCGGGTGTGCTGCGCTTTCTCGCCTTGTCAGAAACGGCCAGGGTTTCGAGAGCCTTGCCAAGCAGGTCCTCGGCATCGTCGAGGTACTTGACAGGGACAATGACACCTTTGCGGTTGGGCTCAGAGTCCCACTTGTGGTTCAGGTAGGACATATCGCTGATAGAGTGAATCCGCTTGAAGTCGAAGGAGCCGCCGCTGGGGGTCGCCGGGGAAGAGGGAGCAGCAGACTGCAGGGGCAGTCCGTACTCGCTCTGACCGATCTTTCGAAGAGCAAAGTCCCAGGTGCAGAAAAGGGGCGTGTCGGTCTCGTCGGCGTGATACTCAATCTGCTTGAGGATGTACGCACGGTAGGCACGACGAACGTAAACCTCAAGAGCGGCTAGAGAGACCCAGGGGTCCTCGTGAGCGAAGAAGAGGGTCAAGACGTCGAACACGGTGTACTTGGAGTCGACGACTTCCTTGATAACCTCCAGGGAGGGCTCGCGATGGTCCCAGGCAGCCTCACCGTAGCGAGATTCGACAACGGATGAGCGGAGGATATGCTCCATCTGGGCAGTGCGCTCCTCCAAAGAGGGAAGAGAGCATTGAATCATGATCTCACGGGCCTTGAGAGACACCTTGGAGGTAGCACGAGATGACTGAAGCTCAGTCAACTCCTGCAGGGCAGGGCGAAGGTACTTGGCAACGTTTCCGACATTGGGCTTGTTGGGGCGGTACTCCTCGAGGATGGCAAGAATGAGCGAGCTCTTGGCACCGACACGGCTGTGGGACAAGACAGTCTGGACAACCTTGCGAATATCATCCTTGTTCTGGTCACGTAACTTGAGGATGACGCTGTCCTCCTGGGTTCCGTAGCCCGTGAACAGGCGCTCGGTCTCGATGTACGAACCGAGGAGGTCCCTGATGACGGTGAGCTCGTGAGCCTTCTGTCCCTCTGAATAGGCGTTGAGAACGTCCGTCAGGGGGGCGAGGGTAGACTTGAGGAGGTCAGCATCACCCGCGGCGACGTTGTCGTCCAGGAACTTCTGGAAGGCCTTGGACAGAGCCTTGGCAGGGAAGTCGGCGTGACGAGTCTTGGCACGCTCGACGATCTGGGAGAACTGGCTATCGAGCTTCTGAGGCATACGGCTGTGCAGAGCAGCGAACTGGGCGTTCCACTCGCTGAAGGGAAGCTCAGGGTTGCGGAGAACTTCAATCAGCTCCTTAAGAGTAGCGGCCATGATGACCGAGTTGTCGAAGCCAAGCAGGATATTCCTAAGGGTGTTGTGCAGCACGGCGAATCTCTGAGCAGGCTTGGTACCGACGGCAACAGGTTCACCGTAGGTAGGGAGTTGGCCAACGAAGGGCTGGGCCTGCTTGACACGGCTGGGGTCATCAAGGGCGAGGATGCCCAGAATGTCACCAGCCTCAAGGGTAGCTCCCGGCTGCTTGATGAGTTGAACGATACCGTCTTCAGAAGCGATGAGCGGCATGTACATCTTCATCACCTCGACCTCAGCGAAGGGCTGACCAGCTTTGACGTGCTCGCCGTTCTCAACAAGGTACTTGACGAGCTTACCGGGCGAGGGCGTGCGGAGCTGGGTAGGGTCGTTCTCCTGCTCCAGCAAGCAAGTCTTGCCGTCAACGGACAGACGCGTGGCGCCAACCTCCTCCTTCCAGTAGACGCTGTGGCTGCGGCCATCCAAAAGAATGAGCAGACCGCCGTCACTCAGGACGCGGACACCGACGGAGCACTTGGAACCGTTGATGAAAAGGTGGTAGCTGTCAGTACTGGCGCGAGTGGCGGTAAACTTGTAACGGAAACCCTCGTAGATGAAGTCGATGGCGAAGACGGTCTTAAGGATGTCCTTTGAGGGAACCTGACCCTTCTCCAAGCTGGTGCGGTACTCGGTCATGCAGTTCTCGCTGGCAAGGTGAGCCTTGGTCACGGCGCCGCTGACGACAGCCAGCATGGGGTCGGGACGCTCAGCAGTGAGCTTCTTGGTGATGAGCTCGTCGAGCCAGCCAGTGGTGATGGTGTTTTCCTCAAAAGCCTCCGTCTCCAAAAGCTTGATGAGGTACTCGACCGTCGTCCTGAAATCACCACGAATGCTCAGTTCCTTCAGGGCAACAACCATGTGCTTACGAGAGGCAGCACGGTTTTCACCGTAGGCGAAAATGTGACCAAACTGAGAGTCGGAGAAGCTGTGGATACTGGAGGCGGTACTGACGGAGAAGTAACCCCAAACGTTGGAGCTACTCCTGAAGTTCAGGTCATGCATGACACCGTTGGAGGGCTTGAAGCCTTCACCCGGATCCTCAGACGTAATTCTGCAGGCAGTGGTGTGGCCCTTGGGTCTCGGGCGACGCTGCGTCTTCTCGCTGCCCTCCTGCTTGAACTCAAAGTCGATCTCGGTAGAGGTCCTGGGGTCAACACCGTACAGTAGACGGATGTCGCGGATTCTGTGCAAGGGAATACCCATGGCAATCTGGAGCTGAGCGGCGGGCAAGTTGACACCGCTGACCATTTCGGTCGTAGGGTGCTCGACTTGGAGACGGGGGTTCAGCTCAAGGAAGTAGAACTTGTCGTCAGCGTGAGAGTAGAGGTACTCGACGGTACCAGCCGAGACGTATCCGACAAGCTTGCCCAAACGGACAGCGGCTTCCTCCATAGCCTTGAACGTGATGTCCTTGGCGATCGTGACGGGAGCCTCCTCGATAATCTTCTGGTGACGACGCTGAACGGAGCAGTCTCTGCCGAAGAGGGAGATGTTGTTGCCGTACTGATCGGCGAGCAGCTGGACCTCCAGATGTCTCGCGTTGCCGGCCAACTTCATGATGAAGATGGGAGATCCGGGGATTTCGCTAGCGGCAGCCTTGTAGAGTTGCTCGAAGCCGTCCTCGGACAGAGCCTTTCTGATACCCTTGCCACCACCACCCTCGGAGGCCTTAATCATGACGGGGAAGCCAATTGCCTTGGCCTTTTCCAGGCCCTCTTGCCATGAAGTGACACAGCCCTTGGCGTAGGTCTCGTCAGCAACGGTGACGATACCTTGGTTGTCGACTTCGACATCGGCGACACCAGTTCCCGACCAGGGAATGCAGGGGACGTCGGCGTGCTGTGCAACAATTGTGGAGGAAATCTTGTCACCAAGAGATCGCATGGCGGAGCCTGGGGGTCCGATAAATACAATCTTCTTGGGGGAGGCGGCGAGGGACTCGGGAAGCTTTGGGTTCTCAGAGGCGTGACCCCTGTGAAGACCGTTGTCAGCGCCTGCAACACACGAGAAAGAGGGGGGAAGTATAAATCTCACCATCCGGCCCACACGGCGTGGACGTTCATGCGCTCAGCAATATCGACAATCAACTCTACGTTGGCGTAGTTGTGGTTGTTGGTACCGCCGGGCACTTCGACATAGTGGTCGGCCATGCGGATGTAATCGGCATTGGCTGCCAGATCCTCGGGGGTGGCCATGACAGTGAACTGAATGGCCTTCTCGTCGCCAAACGTCTCGTAGGCCCATTTTCGCACCGAACGGATTTCCTTGACGGCGGCGATACCGTTGTTGGCAATCAGAACCTGCAATTGAAACCGTCAGCACATGCCAGTCACCCACCGAAGCAGATTTTCAAGGGGAAGAGGGGGAAAAAAACGGGGCAACACGCACGTTGGTGATGACGGTGTGACCATCTTGCTGAGCGACGAAGTCCTTGACCTTGGAGGCCGGGGCGTTGCTCAGCTTGTTGCCACCAATGAAGTGGTCGGCGATCTGGTGCTTCTCGGCGTACGACGCCTTGCCGTTAACTTGGGGTACGGTACGGCCGGTGCCGTTGGCTACTGTGATTTCGGTCATGGTTGCGGTATCTGGGGGTGGAGGAGATCGCGGGTATCTTTAGAAGGTGGTCGTCATGAATCGGGGGAGCTCCAGGAGCTTGATTCGGCGATTATGACGCGAGTCGTTGGGAGTGAGTGCTCAAAGGGGGAAGATTCGAGCAGGTGATTAATTCGTCTAAATCGAGTCTCTGCAGCAAAGAACAGGATGGGGGTATAGGCACAGAGAGCAGTTTGGTCGTCGGAGTTGAAGGACAGAGAGTGTTCGAATCTCTGGAGAAAAGGATGAAACGGCGTCTTGTCAGCTACAAAAAAGTTTCTTGTTGGGAGAAANAGGCCACCACTACGGCCACTTTCACCACTTTCTTGGAGGGGAAATGGGGGGTGGAATGCCAGGGGGTAGGAGGGGGGGATTAGGGAGGGGGGGAGGTGATGGGCGGCGTTGCAGCGGGATGTTTGTGTGCCAGGGAGAGGCAACAGCGGGCTGGTTTGGCTGGGCCTGGCTGGGAGGAGTGCAGTAGCGAAACCTACGACACGACGCGGACATACCTGGATTGGGCTCAGGGAAGCTTGGTAAGACAAATGCTTCCTTCTTCTGTCTGGGGATGGCTAGAACAGAAGTCTATATGAAAATAGAAGTCAGAGAAAGGGAGAATGGAAGGGAGCAAGTGGGAGTAGGAGGTCGAGGGAAAGGAGAGAAGTTGCGAAACGGGGGAGGTGGGAATTGGGGTGTTGTTATTGTAGTCTGCCGGGAACGCGAGAGAGAGACTGACTGGCAGTGAGATAGTGCTAAATGAGTGAGGTGGATGAAGACAAGATGGGGATTGAGATGGATGAGAGTCAAGGCAGCGCAACGCCAAAAACGACAAGGGAGTTGGACGGGTGTTCCGGGGTTGAGGTGAGGTGTGGAATTGGGGAGGTTTTGGTGACCAGGATCAGTGTGAACCCAGCAAGTACCTTTTTCTGGAGAAGGATGTACACAAGAGATGAGAAAATTATGGGGTCCTGTCAAGGGAGGGCGAAGGAAAGGATGTAGTCAATATGTAGTGATGAGTTGAGGGCCAACTCCTTGTAGTTTTTTTTTTTTCTTCCCTGGTGTTGGTGTTGATGATGTTGGGGGGAAAGGGAATGAGGTTCAAGTTAGACAAAATCCGTACTAGAGTTGAGTTGAGTAATTAAAATGGTGTCCCTCGACACTGCCGCCTGCCGGGGAGGCTATTGGTGAGGCTATTTTGATATCTCGCTCACACCCACGAGGGAGGAAATAGGTACAACGACGACGACCGTCGGGCAAGAGAGACAAGGAAAAAGAGAGGAGAGAGGTTTGCGACGGTCCAAACGGAGAGTCAAGGGATCACGAAGGCGCACCTCTCTTGTTATATTCAGGTCAGTTCGGAGTTCCAGCTCACGAGAGAGGGAGGCTCCGAAAAAGTTTCAACGGGAGCAAACCACATAGTACAGGACTCGGAGCTTCAGCTTTGGTGAAGACGGAGAATTCGATCAGGCACGGAAGGCACGTCGGCCGCCAGAAGAGGGTATGGGTACGAGCCAAGGTACATGGCGTATAGACTTGGAATACTTCCCGCGGTACCTGCGCTCATGTCACTCCCTCCGGCCGAAGTATGTTATACGGTCACTTTTTTCTCGGACGGGTGACGGGCCACCATGGCTTTGGCTGCTCACCACCATCGATCTAAGATTGTCCACAGCCGAGGAGAGGAAGGGAAAACTGCCCGTTCAAAGGATTTGAGACCAGCACCAGAGTCAGCAACAGGAGGGACTCAAACCTAGTCTGTGTGTGTGTGTGTGTGTGTGTGTGTGTGTGTCTGCTCACACAATCTGAGTGGCACTCGAACGAGCTGTTGCCCATCCAGCTCCCACTGACCCAGGATATTCCGCGATCTCGCTCACTCCCTCACTCGCTCACACAACTGTGGCACTGATTGCCTTGCATTGCCGAAGGTACCCAGGTAGGGAGGTAATTCTTCCATCCATCCGCACATCCAGCACCATCACCGTTCAGCACAGCTCTCCCAATCGCTCAACCAATGGCCGGGGTGTTGGGGAAGCTCCTGGCCTACGATCCCCAGGTGAGGTAAGGCAGGTATCCCGCCTGCGTACGGAAAGGTAAAGGTACCTTGCCCAAGGACCAAGAGCCCAAAACCCAAAGATCCAAGGGGTGGGCGGGTCAACGGGGCTGCGGGTTGCGGGCTGCGACAGTCCAGTCCTTGTCCAAAGTTCAATACCGAGTAAGGTACCTGCCTTGCCTGTCCAATGTCTCTGTCACTAGCCCCCCTTCGGCCTGTCCATCTGTTTCCTGACGTTACATCTCATCGACGTGTAATTCGTTGGTCCAGCCCAGTCCCGATTTGACAGATGCTAGGTTGGTCTGGGTTGAGTTCCTAGGTGATTTTCCCCAATCTGTTGTCAACGCCAATGCCATGCCGTATCCCTAGCCGTATGGCTGATGAGAATTAAGAGCAAATTAGGGAAGAGAAGCAAATAGAAGAGGGAAAAAAGTAAAAAGCTGTGAGGAAACAGACGTCAACTTGCAGCCCAAAATGCTCCCTTGACCCACCCTCCCGCCCAGGAGAGATACATGGATCGGTACTAGCCATTACCCGGCTTCTCAAGTACCGTTCCCTCCAAGCCAGGTACGCGAGGTACGTGCTGGTCTAAAGAACGAACCTTGCTTCCTTTCGTCCAAAGGATTCTGCCGCTGTGACTTTTTTTTTTCCCCCTTCCCTCTCTGGTATGGGACCAGCAAGGTGTCATTTCCCCAAATCGAAGCTCGCCCTTCCCGCCGTTCGTTCCCGCGTTGTGCTCCTGCGGCGTCCCCCACCTGCAGCTTTCGGGACGTTATCGATTAGCCAGATCTCCTTCCATCCTGGGCCTTCCTTTCCTTTACCTGAGGTACCCCGTGCAAACCCAGGATTTGCTTCGCTCCCTCCAAAGATGTTCGTCACCGTGTTGAAACAAAGAAACAAACGAGGGAAAAAAAATATTGCGGAAACCCCCAGCTTCACCTTGCCGTCATCACCTCCTCCTTCAGCGATAGAGCAAAGCATGGCCTACTTTGATCTCCTTGCACCCAAACGACGATTTACGCAAATGGCGCAAACGATGTCGGCCACTTACGACTTGACGCACCTTTCTGGGTCTCGGGTGGACAGTTCGGGCCAGCCAAGCATTGCCACCACCGAAGCCCGACGGCGTCTCCAAACAATGTCCGAGAGAGGCTACCCGAGGACGAATCTGTAAGGATAGCTCTCTCCTTGGATCCCACGGTCGGGGACAGATCGCAACGCTGGCAGCGCACCGCCGACCGACCGTTGGACACCGATCACGATGCCATGGCCGTATGAATGTTCGCAATCCAGGCCCGACACCCACACTCTATGAAGGCTAGATATGTCCGAGGGAGTGAGCAATGAATGACGATGAAGCCCGAAATGGTCATGCACACAGTCTTCCGTTTCCTTCCCCATCAGGCGTCCCATCTCCATCGGCCCCGGCATGGTTGATGCTCTGGCGATGGACCGGACGAGAAAGACGGGACATGTAATTAGGCCCCTCCAAGTTTCATTGCGCTGCCCAGCACAATCGCGCAGTGCGGCGCTAGACTCGATATCGCAGGCGGTCAGCCAGAATCAACACCTCAACAACCAGACCGTTGTCTCGCTTGCGCGCCTCTAAATTGCCTAGTCTCGCCGATTCTCCGTCCGGGGGCATTGGTCTGACCTGGTTCAGAATCGGTGACCAGCGGGCCTCCGGGAGTTCGTCTTCAGGTCGCATTATTAACGCCTGGCCTGCACGGGGGAGGAACGCTGAACGATGAACGGCGATCCTCGCGACCAGACGGAGAGTGAGCACAGGGCCAAAGCCTGCTTTCAACGTTATGCTGGCTCGGATTTGGCATGAATCCAACCGCCATCTCTGTCTCATTTTGGCTTCTTGAGATGAAAGAAGGGACTAAACCAGCCACGCCGAAATGTCTGGTACCGTCTCAAATGACACATTCCCCAGAGACCAGTGTCTTGCTTGGTCTTGGGAAGAGGCGGTTCAATGTTTGAGAAAGCCAAGCTTCTCTCGATAAGGGACTTGGGGATCGATCAAGCGATACCGATGATGCGCATGGTACGTAGCTCCCCTTCTGCCACGGGAATTGGACATTGGCATCGTTCACGGCAATGTCTGTCCCCCCAACAATTGGGAACTGGAGACACAAATTTGGGGGTCTCCTTCGCTGGGCCCTTTCCAGAAATGCCAGGGGTACACGGTGAACCAATGGCATCTAACCAATATAAACAAGTCCCCCCACTCAAGGAAAAAGAGGTCAACTGCAAAGAGAGAAAAAGTCGCCAACCGGCGCCAGTCAACCAGTCCAGAAGAGAACATCTCCACCCGCAGATCCCCAACATCTTGTCCGTCCATCAGTGGATACCATGCCCGTCCCATCCCATCCCATCCCATCCCCTACCATCCATGCACTATGCAGGACCTTGCTTAGCGGCAGCGCGACAACGACAACGACAACAACAACCACGACGACAACAGAGACCAAGCCAGGTTTCGCAGCTCTCACGCCAGGCTTACATACAATGGAAGTCACGACACGGCCAGCGAAGAAGCTGTCCACTGTGCTGCAGTATCAGCCTACTTACAGCTAGCGCACTTGCTACTTTGGTATCGAAAGCTGCTTGGCTGCCGGACGGACGCAAACGCCTCTTCTCGTTTGTGGCTCCTGCTCTTGCCTAGCCTCAACTCTTTGGGTTCGTACTATGGTGAATCTTGGAAATTCACGATTTGCTTCAGCGCTTCTTTGGTGGCTCCTCTCCGGCATTCGACCAACCCGCGTTCCCTGCATTACCCGGTACACTGATACTGTCACGGCTCCTTGTCCACAGCCTACCGTCTTCATGGAATCGAGGTCTCCTTTGTCGCCGAGGTCCTAACTTGTAATCCCTGTCTATGAGATCGGTGACAAAGCATCCTTCTGTCCCTGTTGATATCATGGCGCGGACTTCCGTTTGCCCATTCCCACCATTCTGCAATACAACATCACTTTCCCCAGCATGACGTTCCCAGGGTTCTGCAAGGTACATCCAACTGCTCCATCCCGAAAAAGAAATCACCGAGCTTGGGCCCCTCAGGTCGTCCCGTCCTCGGCGTATCTCACGGATAGCGGATGCTACACTAGCTTCCTACATAGACGCACTTGCACGCACTAAGCACGGCGCGAGTACATTCCATTCTGTCTAAGCCAAAGATAAACTGAGTGTATTCTGTCGCGCCCACTCCCAATCCATCATCCTTCTTTCCTTGAGACGGACGTTTTTTGCATCGAAACAAGATCCACTTCCAAAGTCCGGCCGGGACTAGTTGGCGCGTACCGTCTCACCGAGTCACCATCACGTCCTGTTGGGGTGGAGAGACGGACGCTGCCCACGTCCCGAGGACAATACAAGCTTCCACTTTGGCTCCAGCCTACAACGCCGATGGACTGTAGACACCATCCGTGAAGCTGTCTTTGGTCATGCTGATGAAAAAGCACAGAGCCGGCAGACATGAATCACCGTAGAAACCCAGGTCCACCGATGTCTACATATACAACCAGGTTCCCCAGGCACGATTCAATGTTGAAAAATGGTTGTCTCCACACCTACGCGAACGAGCCGCACTGGAGGGGGCTGTGCCTTCGGCACGACTACCGGCCGCATGGTGTCTCGAGCGGCTCTGCGTCGCTTTTAGCTCACCCATCTGTACTGAACTGACCTTGCAGGTGTTTACGTCCATGGATGTTGTCAGCTGTTGCCCTGAGACCACAGCTGCACGACATGGCAGCTAAGTTGGGACGGGTTTAATCACGACATCACATTCCTCCCTGGCAGAAGGCCGTGGCTGGGCTGGACCTCTGCGTGATCATCACCGAGACTCGGACGACAAGCCTTCCTCCTATGTCTGCCGCTCTATATGAACCTTGCAAAACATGAGTCTGTTTGATCCGTAAGATCCGAGACATAGCAGGATGTGTCACTGTTTAAGATTAGATAACAGAAGCCGCCCGTCACGTCAATGGTTCACTTTCATATGTCGAAACATGTCTGCATCCAAGAGCCGCAACGATGCAGATGAACGGGACCAACGACGTGGCCCCGGTCCCCCCATTCTGCCAACGCCTCACCGATGACCTTGGGGTTTGAGCCCTGCAGCGGGCATCATGATATGCATAAATGCGGGAGGGTATATTATTGAGACTACATCTCACCGCTGCGTGGAGCTCCGACGGGAGACGCATAGCTTTGTACTGTCTCCTCTCCTTGATGTCTATAAACTCTGGGCGGATGCTTGCAAGATTCTGCGGCCGACTTAGGCATAGCATTCGCGTGACAAGACTAGTTGTCTGGCCTTCCTAACTACGAGACTGCGTCCACAGACCGTACGTAATTTGCTGGCTCGGTGCCTCTCATAAGGCGTCTGGTCAAGTGACCCCATCCACTAGGTAAAAAAGTCTTGTTCCCTACCCGAGATGCCCGACAGAACGAACTACGTCAGAGAGATGTATGTGATGTCCATCCATGTCACGCCCACCCACACCCATGTACCACGAGGTAGTCCACAGGGAACATTTCGGGGCAACGTTTGAACATTCAGAGCGAAGATGTTCATCGAAACTTGCTCTCCGACATCTGTAGTCAGGCGAAATCCCCCTAAAAGAAAGCAAGCGGGTGTCGGGGGATGTTCTCTAGACCTCACGTCCTCGGACTTGTTGCGCATCGCTATGCAGGAGACCCTTGAACGAGATTGTTTGTCATCGGGAATCTGCCCGGCCAGCCCAAGGAAGTCTTGTGCTGATATACCGGGCAGACAGACATCGCGAGTTGAAGGTACGGCTACTCCCGCTTGTTGTTGGACCCCCCCTTCGAGGTGGTACGGAGTGGTAAGACCACACTTCCAAAGGCCAAGTCAGGGCCTCTAGTAAGTCCCTAGCCAACGATCGCACCGAAAAGAATTCACAGGGTTCTTTAGATTTGTACAGCTTAGGGATGTGATCTTTGCCGGGAAAGGTACTTCAGCCCTGGGGGGGGGGGAGGGGGAGCCGCAGAGCAACGCGGCAGGGACATCACCAGATCAAGAGACTTGATCAACATCGAACTACGTCGACGTCCTCGAAGACGTGTATTCGCATAGGAGCCCTGGAATCATCTCAGAACTGCCCAAACATACAGCTTCATAAATTCTTACTTATACCCCTCCTATCATGAAAACGTTTTGCCCTTGCATGAAAAACCTCACGCGTCAAGGAGCTAGTGATGGGCTGGCCCATCCCTGTTCAAAAGTACACTCTCAAAGACAATGTATGCATCTTGGATCGCGATTCGGTGGACAGGATAAAGAGATGTGTTTTTCGAAGGGGAAAGAGATTACCTGTTTAGACCGAGATCAAGCCCATTCATTGCTCGCACCACTTTACTTCCCATCCATTACTCCGTCCCATACTTTTTGCAGCTGAAGCCTCACACATGGAAGTCTCGGGTCCCTAGAGACGTCACGAAGATATGGACGGCAAAATATACGGTATCACTCCTAGTCAACAACACTTCTGCCCTACTGTTAGATCTGAGACGAAAGGCGGTAGTCACCTGCCGGAGTTCGGAGCTACCTTGGCACGGGGGGTAGTCGGTCGGTCGACCCCACATCGGACATCCATTGCCGGCGCCAGGGGTAAGCGTTTCATCCAACGCCGAATCGCCGACATGGTAGCTCCCGCGCCGGCGGTCTTTCCGAGCCTTCGTCGGTCCCTCGACGCTGAGCTACAACACCGTCACCAAACCAACGCACCCGTCTCTTACGCAAATATCGGGGTTGCGACGCTGGCCCCCACATGTACCTACCCTGTCACGAAGTTTCGAAGGAGTCGCTTAGATGATTACAAAAAGATTGGGGGATTATAATCCAGTATATTCAGACCAAAGGTATTGTGAACGGGAATGGACAAGTTGGAATCAAGTGCGTAAAGGCCCACGAAGCGTAGTGTGAACCGGAACACCCGGCACCGCCAATGCTGTCCCATCCAAACTCATAATCATACCAACGCCCTGATGCCATGTCCACGCCTGCAAAACACGCCCCCTCCCCCATAATCATCGAGAAACAATGGACAAAGAAAAGGTGAAATGACTGGCTATCTCCTGTGACGGAGAGAAAAACAAAATGTGAAGGGGCTTGCTGTGCTCGCAGCATCTCTGCCCCCTCATGCCTGGCACGCAATGCTTGGGTAGGTCTAGTAATCAAAAAAACAACAGTTCCGCCTCCTGTGGTATCAATCCAGCGCATCCGTTCGGTAAGAAAGTGTTGGGCCTAGTCAATACGTCTCCTCCTCGACAAGGTCTTGGGGTCCGATTCTTGAGCTTCTCAAGCCGATCGAGCTCCGCCTCCCTGATGAGACGACGCTGCCTCCGCTCTGACGACGCGAGCTCGGCATCGGGATGCTGCTGGTAGGGGCAGGAATGCCGCTGATGGCGCTCTCGGCCTCCATGCGGGAGAAGGTTCCCCTTCTGCTGGGGGTCCTATATTCATCATCCTCAATGGCCTCTTCTATGTCCGCCCTGCTGCTGATGCTGGCTGAGTGTCCATGGTAGCTGCCTCCCAGAGAGCTGCGCGGGCGGCCTAGTGGTGTGCGGGCCCCGGTCATGCTTGTCCGACTCACTGGACGAGGCGGTGCCATCTCAGCACGGCTGGTCGGTCGAGCGTACGACGAGATGCTAGCTCGTGAGCTGGGCCGGGACACCGTAGACTCTGATTCTACGCCAGCACCGGCACCACCAACAGCACCGGGAGTCCGATTCGGGAGCGGGCCAGGACCAAAGGACAAGCGGCTGACCCCGGACGTGCTAAGACGGGAAACATGCCTTGACCTCGTGCTGGCGGAAAAGCTCGTATTGGATGGTGTCGTGTCGGAGCCCCGTACTGATGATGACAAGGAGCCGGTTGGTCGCTTGCGGGAACGGATCGTAACCGTTGAGGTCACGCTGGCTACGCCATTGACCGAGGATCGGGGTGATGCTCGAGGGGGTGTTGTGACGGGAGCGGGAAGTTTCGATCGTGCATTGTGTACACGCGCTTCGAGGCGTGCCATCTGGGCCGTGAGGGAGCGAATATGGCTGAGCGAGTTGGTAGCAGGCACACGCTGAGAGGTTGACCGGGGTGCAGTGCGAGGAGCCGGCGTGCGAGTGGGAGCAACACTCATACTTGACAGGCGGCTTCCAGGTGTTCTGTTCGTAGGTGTTCGGTTCGTGATGGTTGTGGTGAAAGACCGGGGCTTCGGTGTGATGCTGTGCTCGGCCGATGGGAGACGCGACTTCCGCGCAGCTGATACCGGGGTCCTCGCAAGAGGCTTCCTCGGCTTGGATATGGAGACGTCGGACATGGGCGGAGAAGGGGGTTCGTGAATCTGAGATTTCTTGGCAACGGGGAGAGCTTCGGAATCTGGGGGAGTCGACACCATGGGCGAACTTGCTGTTGAGCCGGGCGAAGTTCCAATTGTCTTGTCGAAAATAGGAGATGAAAGGACGGATAGATCAGTGGAGATATGGGACAAATGACGGGCCTCTTGCTTCTTGAGCTTTCCGTTGAGAAGTTCGGCTTCGATTTTGAGGTCGGCAAGCTCCTCACGCAGACGTTGCGTCTCGATGCGCAGAGACTCTCGCTCTTGTTCGCCAATCTTGATTTCCTCCTCCATCATGACCCCGCGCTCGATCGCAACGTTATACTTCGATTCAAGGTCCTCAAGGGACGAGGTTGTGTTTCGTGCCTGCCGTTCAAAATCATCGTTTGCGACCTCGATGTCACGTAGCTTCAGCTGCAAAGTCCTGTTGGTGTCGCGAAGTGTTGTAATTTCCTTCTCGAGTGTGTTCTGAGCCGCGTTCGCCTCCTTCTTGGCCTGGTTGTATTTTGACTGTAGGGCATATGTGAGTCAGCGCTTGAAATGGGCGGAGGACCGCTTGGTATGGCTGAGGACGGGAGCAGCGAATGTGAACTCACCTTCCACTCTTCAACCTCGTATTTGAGGGCCTCGGCCTTTTGCTGGAGTTGCCGTTCCCTCTTCTCAGCTGCGTCGATATCCTTCTCCAGTTCCGCCTCCAGCTCTTTGCTTGATTCTCGGAATTCGGCCAGCTCCTCCTCTAGCGATTCGTATTGGGTCTTGTACCAGGCAAGGGCGTCTTGGGCGCTGGTCGCCTCGCTGGGCGGCGACGACGGTAGGTCAACCATGGCTGTTGTTGGTGTTGTGTCGTCGGCGCAACGTTTATGCGGATGGCATGTGAAACTCGGGGGAGGGTTTGTTGAGGGTGAATGTGTAGTCGCAAGGGTCGCGAAGCGGGGGCGGTGACTTGCGGTCGCAAATGGCGGTGGTCGAAAGAGATACAAATGGAAGTTGCGATGTTTGAAGATAATGATGATCGTAAGAGTCGTAAAAAAAGGCTCCTGTTTGGGTTGTCGTCAGTTCCTTGTATCCCTCCCAAACCCAACGCGATTAAGCAGGCGGCAGATGGGACGAAGGCGGGCGGGCACGTACCGACTGGCAAGTCTGTTTTGATGATTTCTGGGTTGGGGTTGTGTGTCGCAACAGAGGTGAGAAGAGACGAGACCAGAATAAATAAAGCAGAAGCCGAATGAAATGAACTTGTTTGGTCGTCGCGGTGTGATTTGTTCGCCGAATGTTGTATCGTTCGTCGTCGATGTTGACTTACCTGGCTTACCGGAGGGGGAGTTGTTGTGGTCGTGTTTTTAGGCCGTAGTCATCGTTTTGTCGTAGTCCTCGTAGTCTGTCGTCGGTGTCGAGACGTATCGGCGAAAGAGGATGCGCTCGATTTCGATTCGTGACACCACAAGGACGGGACTGTGGACAGCACGGGACTGGGCCGACTAAGGACTGGTGGTGTTGGTGGTGCTGGGCATGGCTGGGACAAGATGGGGACAGGAAAAGGAAAGGCCGGTGCAATGTTGATGGTCGGTCAGGTGTGTGGATGTGGTGCTGGTGTTTGCTATTGCGGGTTGCCCCCTGTCTCCCCTTGTCGTGGCAGTGCGCCTTCCCCTATCGGGCTTAGTCTGCTACCACGGGCAACCCCAAGGCGTGGCTGGCTGCGTGATTATGTAAAGGGCTTGTGTGACCAATCACAGATGTGGGAGTGCACCGCAACAGTGGACAACGAACCTTTTTTTGGAGGCTCTGAGGAGGGAGCACCCACTGCTGGAGAGAGTCTTGCTTAGGTAATACGGATACGTATCGCCGCACCCGGTGTTTTCACTCAATGTTGCTCACGCCTTTTGCGTCTTTTGGCTGGTGTCGTCTAGTCCATCAGATCCATGCCCCCCATCCTTCCGTCATTTCTTCATAATGCAAGCCGAAAGGAGTCAGGGTCTTCCCGTCTTCAACAAAAGCTTCAACCACCCGAATTCTATCACTCGCCAACCCAAACCGAACCAACCCAGTCCTGCTAAACGTTGAAGCCGTCCACTTCTTCGTTGGCGATCATGAATACCCGACGTCAGTGGGACCCTAGTGCCTTACCTTACTATGCGCCACGCGACACCGACCCTCCGTGCATTTCCAATAGATGCTTGATATCGGTACCCAGGCATTACAGCATCGGCCTTCGCTTGCGTGGTTCAGTGCCCTCTCGTCTTCGGCAAATCGGAGATCTCCTTTGGCAGTATGATAGTCCCACCTCTTGTTTTCCGACTCACTGCAAACCTTTAGCTCTAGCGGTTTCGAGAATGTATGGGTATGAACCCATCGGACAAGTGAGCAAGATTAATTGGAAAATTCCATCCATCACAAGCGTACTGTGGACTCCCAACCTGGGACGGGTGACGACGTCAGGCTCAGAACAGGCTGCTCCCCGACAGTATCAAGCACCGCATCAGGGTCATCCTAACCTTCGCTTCATGCAGTGCACTGATCTCCTCGTCTCGGTCCATTCTTATTGCCCCCTGTCGGGGTGCCACTCCAGCATCCAGAACCCAACCCAGTGGTGCTGTGCGATAGAATCCCAGCACAGCGTACGAGGTGCTCTGCGCATTTTAAACCAGGGATGGCTTCTCTCGGTGACAAAACAAATAGGAAAAAGAAAGCAGGATACCGTCAAAGGTCCTGCTACCGTTATCCTGTTGTTTCAGGCGCTTTCACGTCAAGGGATCAGAGTTCTATGCGCGTCTGCATGGTGATCTCCTCCCCTCAGTCTTATCTTCGTTACAGAACCGAGGCATAGTTCCCACTGATGCAGCTGACGCCAAGCAACTAAGCTGGTTAATCAAGACGCCCGGGAGATCTTCCTGTACTAATTTCTACTCACACAGCTGCCAAACCCCGAGCTCCGTTTCGGCTAATGCGTGACAATCTTCCGTTGCCAATCTCTGTCCGGCCCGCGATCGTCGCAGCCGTCACAGATACATCTAGGCCACCTCCGTATCATGTCGCTTCCGATCATCGGCCATTCGCGCCGGGGCAGACGAACGGAACCCAACTCTTCGAGCTTCGGCGGGACCCTTGCACTTGAAGACCTCAACCACGGCCTCTTGCCTGAATACAGGTTGCGCACCGGCCAATGTTTCACGCCATCCGCTCGGAAGTGGCGGCCATAGTGTGTGCTTGGGCACACTCTTTTCATTAACAGTGCTACCAACCTCTATTAGAATTCCCCTAGCCTCCCTCCCCCACAACTGGATATTTCATCGCCAAAGAACAATGAAAATCAGGGGTCCATGGGGCTCATCTAATGGAAAGGAGTTTTGATCATTGCCCCGACTCGCAATGAGCCCTCGTATTCCTCAGTCCCCGAAATTACAGGCTTACGCCTTGCTTCTGGAATCATCCTCACAACTAATTGCTTTATGTTGGCCATCGTCATCATGAGCCAAGTCTTGACTGCAACATGGAGCAATCTCGGCCTCCTGTGCATGCACGATCTGTCGTTTGGGCTAAGCAGGTTCAATATCCCACTATTCGCGGAGGCTTCCGAACCAGGCAAACGTTGCTGGCTCGACGATCATAATAACATGGAAAATCCATAGATCTAGCCTCTGTAGGCTTCGCGCTTGACATGATACTTAGACGAGGGCGCGCCGCCACGCACAATAGTTCGAGTTCCGTCAGGGAAAAGAACATGAGCCTCAGCGTCCTTAGCGTCTGGGCTTTCCACCAATACCGGTTCAACGATGCCGCTATCTCGCCATCGCAGTGACACGAGCCAGCCGCCTTTCGTTCGGATACGTGCGAGGTCGCCCTGGGGCCAGCTTTCGGGACATGATGGAAGCAGTCGAATCTCAACGACGCTCGGCTTCGAAGAATCTTGCAGAATGCTGGATTGGACCAAACACTCGAGGATACCCGCGCAACCACCAAAGTTGCCGTCAATCTGGAACGGCGGGTGATTGTCGAGCATGTTCGCCAACGTCGAGCTTCTGAGCAGGAGGTCCATGTGCTGGCTGCAACTTTCGCTGTCCAACAACCTAGCATGGAGGTTGAGCAGCCACGCCCTGCTCCATCCCGTATGTCCACCACCGTAGGCCGCCCTCCTTTCCAAGACCTTCTTCGCCGCAACTGCCAATTCTGGCGACCTTGCAGGGCTGATGCTCTCTCCAGGATAGAGTCCGAAGAGATGGGAGACGTGTCGGTGTCCTGGTTCATGCTCCCTGTAGTCTTTCAGACCCCATTCTTGAATCAGGCCATCTTCGTTGATTGATAGCTCGGGCAGCTTTTCTAGAGCCTCGTTCACCTTGCTGCGCAGGGGGCTGTCTCTGTCTAGGATGTCGGTGCTCCAAATGAACTTTTCAAATGCGATGCGGATGATGGTGGTGTCGATGGCCGATCCTTCACAGAGTATCCCAGTCTTCCCCGATTCGGAGACAAACGTGTTCTCGGGGGAAAGCGAAGGGTTCGTAACCAAGTACTTCCCACATGTCGAAGGAACCAGAAAATCGAGTAGGAACAAGATGCAGCCTTCCAACACGGCCGCAACCCTTCTGTGGATTGTCTCGTCATACTCATACAGCAACATCTCCAGCACGTCGACACACACCCAGACCCCTCCCAGCGGCCAGATAGTCGACGGCATCCACCGATCTTGGGGATCCGTGTCCGCCCAAATGTCCGTATTGTGGTGCGCGCACCATCCGGCACAGCCGTACATGGTAGCTGCCGTCTTCTTCCCTCTTTCGGCCATGCGTTCTAGGAGATCAAGAACAGGAGCAGCGCAGTCCACAAGGCTGCATGGTCCCGCTGGCCAGTAGTTCATCTGGAGATTTATGTTGATGGTATACTTAGACCCCCATGGCGGTGCGAAAGACGGGTTCCAAATACCCTGCAGAGTTGCGGGAAGAGCCTTGTAGGAGTTCCGGCTGCAAGAGATGAGGAGGTACCGACCGTAATTGTGATAAAGAGCAACGAGACCTGGGTCTCTCGCCGCCCTAATCCTCTCATCTGTCGGGAGGTGACTGGCATCTGGCCACATGCGGAGCCCTGTCCGCTTGTAGAGGCTCTGGTAGTCAACATGGTGACGTTCGACCAGCATAGCCCATGGACTCTTTAACGCGGCCAGAACATCGTCGCTGGCAACCGCTTCCGGCTCGGTCGTTCGATACGTCGTGTGAGCCCCAATGGCGATCGTACAATTTGAAGACGTAATTATGAGGGAGTTGCCGACAGGCTCCACGGACCCCTTGCCATCGTCGTTGGCAACTTCCAGGACAATCGACAACCGGTTGCTGTTCCGCCCGCCTGGAGTAGCGTTGAGAACAATACGCCGACCCCTAATGTCAACGCTGTCGAGAAATTCGTTCGTCTCCCATTCGATCTCACTGCCTCGGTTGAGTCGAACCACAAAACGCGTGGGTTCGGAGGCCGAGAACCTGACAGCCAAGACATTGTCTGGGAAGCTGGCGATGGCGTCTCGTCGGTAGGAAACTCCTTTGCATCGATACTCAACCGTTGTCTGCGCGGTGTCGAGGCACAAGTACCGGCAATAGTCTGTCACGTTCTCGAGGGCGTGGCCGAACTCGATGGTGCAAGTGCCAAGGGGTTCATAGTGCCGCATGCTCGCCGGCGAAGCGAAAAAGGCCTCCCGCACTAACGCCTCTGCTTCGGAGTGCTTTTCATTTCTGATGAGTTGTCGGAGTTCGGGCAAGTGGCGCAGGGCATCTTTTGGGGTTCTGTCTTGCGGGCCGCCATACCAGACCGAATCCTCGTTCAACTGGATAAGCTCGGTGGTCGTTCGCCCATATACCATAGCACCTAGCCGCCCATTGCCGATTGGTAGGGCCTCGGACCATTCCGAAGCGGGGGACTGGTAGTGGAGACGCGAAGAGTGGTTTTCCTCGACGGAGCCGGATGTCTCTGAGCCGTCGAGATAGAGCATGGCTCTGGGAACGTCGTGCCGGGACGCCTGTATCCGGAGTAGTCCGCGTCTTGGGGAGTTAGTGTGGCTTTGCCTGGATGCCTTGGCTATTGTCAAGGATGGAAGTCCTGTAATTGGTCTACCGCACAATACTGTGTGACAGTACAGCGTAGTCCAGTCGGTGGGATCTCTGGCTGTCTGATGACCTTCGTTGTACCTAATGGAAGGGAAAAAGACGTCGAGATCTAGGCGAATATAACCCCAGAGGACCCCCCGGGAGGGGTCCGGGGTAGGATATGCGGCCACCGTCGTATCATTTGCGGAAAATTGCTCGGGAGTGTGGGGTAGCCGGCCGGCCGCCTCCTGGGGCCAATCGTCACTGTTCCAAGGAGACTGAGAATCCTCATGCCGGGTGGAGGAGTTGGCTGGTCTGATTTGAACTGCAAGTCTACAGCCGCCAGACCAATCACAGCGATTCAAAGCCGCTGCCGACCGGGTGTAGACTAGATCTCGAATGGCTGTCTGGAGGCGGACGGACGAAGACAATACTCGAGTTGGCTCCAAGTCTGCGAGCCCAATGTCTCATGTGAACAACATGGCCAGTTCGAGGGGTATGGGGGTTGAATCCCTCCTCGTGATTCGCGGCCTAGCCGTCGGATGCCCAGTCCGCGACGAAGAGGAGGGTAGCAATGCAGGGCGAAAGCTAGCATCCTTTGCTCTCACGGTTCGACAAGATGCAACTTCTATATATCCGCACAGAGGGCCACTGCAACCGGATCCCTCCGACCCAGGGACTCGGGCTTCCATCAGTTCATCTGTTTCCTCCTCCTTATTGCCCTTGAAAGAAAGACGACACAGCACCGTTGACTCCCAAACAACAATTGACCTCGCCCATCATGGCGCCAAGAGACGAGGTGGACCGCACCGTCTTTTACCACGACGATGTCGCTGAGGCGAACAAGATCGGCGTTGTCGTTGATGAGGTGGCGGCAACCCGTATTTCGGAAACTGATCTGATGCGCAAGTCGAGCGAGGCCCTCACGCTGCGCTCTAAAACAGGTCTTCGGATCCTGGGCTACATGCTTGTCATGGGCTGCAACCAGGCAGGGTAAGAAGAAATTTCGTATTATTGCTACAGCACAGAAATCAGGTGTTTGCGGACAAACAAAATTTTGCATGCAACACAGTGTGCGACGCAACACACGAGGCCATCGTCAACTGACCATGACTAGTTACGGCGTGGATTGGGGAGTAATTTCTAGCATCAACTCCATGGACCGGTGGCGTGACTTCTACGGTTTCGAATCCTCCGGCGTCATCATCTCGACAATCAACGCCTTGATGCAAATCGGCGGGTTCCTGGGTGCTCCCTTTCTCAGCTCCGCCGATGCCCTCGGCCGCCGCGGCGTCAACTTTCTTGGCAATTTCCTCGTCGTCATCGCCGCCATTATGCAGGCCATGGCTCCGAACCTAGCTTGCCTGATGATCGGCCGTTTCGTTCTTGGCTTCGGCACAGCGCTGTGCACGGCACCTCAGTACGTCGCCGAGGTCGCCCCCGTCCACCTTCGCGGCCGCATTGTCGGTTTCTTCGGCGCCTTTTTCCAGGTTGGCTCGCTGATGATCATCGGTATCATGATGGGCCTGTCCAAGTGGGATAGTGACTGGCAATGGCGTGTGGCCTTCTTCCTCCAGGCTATCTTCCCCGCCATTGTGTGCATCACCATTTACTTGATCTGCCCCGAGTCCCCTCGATATTTGTACATGCGCGGTAAGAAGGAGGAGGCTCGCCGCATGATTGCGAGGTACATGACAACCGACAATGATATTAACCATGAGGTCGTCGACCTCATGATCCAGCAGATCGAGGAATCCATCGAAACGACAAAGGCTGGCTTCCGGGCCACCTGGGACTTCCGCGTCTTCTTCACTCGTGCCGTGTGGTTCCGCACTGTTGTCCTGGCCGTATATGCCGTTTTCCAGCAATGGGTAAGATTGACCTGCACCTCACTTGATGTCTTGACTGTTAGCTAACCAGGCACAGAATGGCGGTGGCATCATCGGTTACTACCTATCCCCCGCCCTCAAGACCATCGGCATCACCGCAACACTCGATCAGCTCGGCATTAATCTCGGTTCGACGGCCATCTACTTTGTCTTTACACTTTTCGGCGCCTACATCATCGATTACTTCCGTCGCCGCACTCTCATCTTCGCTGGTCTCATCAGCATCATCATCATGCAAACAGCCGTCACCATTACCTCGTGGCAGTACTCTCTCAACAAGCAGAAGACAACGGCAATCTTGACCGTCGTCTGGATTTACCTCTTCCAGGTCTGCAGCGCTAGCTTCATCGCCACGATGCACAACCTCTATCCCGTCGAGTTGCTCTCGCTCCCGCTCCGCGCCAAGGGCATGGGTCTGTTTGCCATGTTCCAGGCCATCGCCGCAGTAATTCACAACTACGGCATCGGCATCGGCGTCGGAAAAATCGGGTACAAGATCTGGGCCGTCTATATCGTTTACAACACGCTGCAAGTCGCGGCTTCCTACTACATCTTCCCTGAGACGAGCAAGCTGAACCTCGAGGAAATCGACACCATCTTTGAGACGGAAGGCACTCAGCCCGTGAAGCTGAGTATAAAGATTGCGGATGCCAAGAGGGCTAAGGAAAAGCTCGACAAGCAACAAGCTCGAGGTGTTTCCAGCTTGTAGGACTGAGTGTTCGACTTGTGCATGTCTGGCTAATGGGTTGAAACATATCTGAATTCGTTTGAGATAATTCGTCAAGGCTCTTGATATCCAATACAGTCCGTATCTAGCTTGATTATAAACGTGCTTTGCCGTTCATAACTGTCGGCATGCCATGTCCGTAACGAGCAGAAAGAGTTTTAGACAGCTCATTGTTCGAGGTTATCATCTTTTTGATAAATGCGTTATCCACACAATGTGATTTCGCTTGGGAGACTAGACCGACATGCCTGTCATGCATATGGCAGCGTTATCTGTGTGGCGTAAATGAAGCTGCGTTTTCTGACAGTGCTTACATGGATATTTTTTAAGTTAACCTCGGTCAAGGAAGCTACTGGCTGTCTTCCCTGAACCCACTCTTCTCATGTAGCCAGAAGCATTAGGACCTTGTTTCTAGGCTCTTGCTTCGATGGGTTTTCCGCTGACTTTGGTTACTTCAAGAGGGTTGTGCCAGTATGATTCAGCAGGTGCAACATACCAGCCACGGGCAGTATCCAGCCGTCCAACGCGGAAATTGATGTACACAGCAATCGATTTGCAACTTAGCCTGCGTAACACATCTCATCTCCCACTCTACACCGTTATTGGGGGAATCAAATGGCATATCGTATGCCAGTATGGTTAGCGAAGCCCCGGAAGAAGCGGGGTGTAGGTGGTCATTAGATGCCGCCTGAAGAGAAAGACCGGGGAGCGAAAGACAATGAAACTTAACAAACTAGTCTAAATCAAAGCACCTGTTTATATTCTCTAGAGTTACGAGACTTGTTATCGAGGCGTCGGCAGAGATGTCTGAACATATGGAACAGTTCTTGTTTTCCTTCCTGAAAAGCAGGAAGAAAAGGTGAAAGCCATCAAAAATGCTCTCTAGGAATTCCATTAAAATAACATACGGTATAGCGGCCTAGCTTGATACCTTTGTACTTAGCACACCTATCGCATAAAGTCAAAAACGTAATGAGTCGAGTTAACGACTCATAGTT
>MPGH01000204.1:628614-796243 GCA_001937105.1 Colletotrichum chlorophyti | reverse complement strand
TGACAAGAGTGGGNTCGAACCCACGCCAATTACTTGACTAGCACCTGAAGCTAGCGCCTTAGACCGCTCGGCCATCTTGCCTTATCCATTGATGTCAGTCTTGATGAATTTGATACTCAACATGGGTTGGGAATGTGGGCGGGACCCTAGGTGGAGAATATCGTTCCTTGAGTGTCATGGATTGGCTGTTTCTGGCCCCATTCTTGGGTGGAACTGGATGCTATCTGGGAAGTTTCTGACATGAAAAAGTGTAGAAAGGTTGGTACCAAGAGTAGGAGGTTGTAGGTAACCTGACCATGGTCAGGTTAACTGTAGTCTCCAAGAGTAGTTGGGGGTTCAAGAACCCACATGCCAACTAAGTGTGAATATCTAATTCGGGAAAAGCTCCTCAAGCTTGACGACGAAACAGGCTGAGAACTAAACAGCTTAAAGACTTTGAATCAAGATTAGTTTCTAGAGACTCTGGGAGTCCTGGGACACGGAAGAGGAGGCTACACTCCAGTTGAATACTTGAATTAAACACAGTGAAACCAAACCTGGTTAGGGGTGGGATTTTGGAGCATTGGTTGCTCTTCCTATCTACACGGTCGATCCACCAAAGTGCGCTTCGCTACATTATAAGTTGTGTTATGTGCCATTGGAAAAGGTCAAGCGGCATTGGTGGTAGGCACCTTACTTCCTTCTCTCTTCCCGAAACAGGAGTTTGACAGGTTCAAATCGGTTGAACATACCTGTTGATCCTTGGGGCTTCGTTTGCCTTGGGAACAAAGCCGAAGTACAATTTACCCAACGCTATGTAAAATACGAGACCTACAAGGGGCCATGCGGGACGCCCAGTGACTTTACGTCAGTCGCCGGCCCGACCCTGTGGCACCGGCGTCCATGTGCATGGTGGGCAGCGGGAAAAGTCAGACTCCCGGGCGGTGGTCACAGGTCGCTACGAAACGGAAAGCAGAGGAGCGTGAGATTGCGATCAAAAGATAATGAACAAAGACAAAACAACGCCAAAGCATCGTATAGGGTCATACACCCCAAATTGTTCAAGTCGAAAGCAACAGAGTGCAGCTTTGATATAGATGCGCGGTGTCTTCTGAAGATTTAAGATATCTTTTCTGCTGCGAAGGCGTTTTGGGCAAGTGTTGCAATCGCGTGGCAATGGATACACCCTCTACATCTACAGCCTTGGTATGACTGCGCTATCTTGTTGATCGTTGAATTTAATGTTGGGAATTCTACATGGCGACATGGAACGGCTTACCATCGCCCTCATTTGCCGCCGGGGAATAACTATATCTTGGAGATTAGGTGTTCCACTCATCACTCATGCAGTGCTAAAGTATGCCAACCCTGACTTTTGAGACGAGACTGCACAAAGCTATTTGTCGGATTAGTGATCTTAGGCCAACCGACTTCAAGGCGGCTCAAATATCAGACTGGCAAGGTTACCCTTGATCCTGAATTAAACAAAATCTCATATGCGTCGCATGTTCCGATGTCAGGTTTCATGTACTAAGTGAATCAATACACTTGTGTTGCCTAGAAGCAGCTCGCATTCGCTGGTAGGGAAACTGCCCTTCTTCGTAAAGAGTATCTCCCGGCGATCATCGGATACGCAGTGAACCTAATCAACGAAGCACGAACTAACATTCTTCTACCAGCATACATTGATCCCGACCGGTTGCTCTGCGGTAGCAGGTGGCAGACGCAACACCTTCAGGAAGATATCTAAGGACACAGACAAAGAAGACATTATGATAAGCGATTAGAGCAGTCTAAGCTGATGCTGACAGAACATCCAAGAAACCTAACCAAAACGTTGTAAAAATCTATAAAGACCACTGCAAGGTAAACCCGGTTTTGTAACCTAGCTTCTACATTCGCTAGATTAGTAAGATTAACTGGATGATTGATTCTGGATCTGCGAGTCCGATGATTCATGTGGTAGAGAAAGACGGGAGTTTGAGGGGTCCCGGGACTCCGTGTTTGAACCGTGTAAGGTTTTACTCTGCCACTGTTTCTGATAAACTTGCATATCCCCTGCGTACAGGCCCAAGCGCGCGTATTTTCGTGGAAAATGAATCAAGTGTTACAACTGAGGACCCTAGGTTACCACCATGTACGTACGGCTAAATGTTTGAATGGGAACCAACTACTGCAGTTACCATATATATGTCGTATCGGCAGGGGCGTCGTGATACTTGTACTCCTCATTTTTTGGTCCCTAGTTTTGCCTGACAACGGCCAATCCACCGCCACAACAGCGAACCATTACGACCATGCGGCTCTCTGTGTTTCATATTGCTGCTTTATTTTCTCCCGTTGTATCCGGCCAGTTCGTTGCTCAGCCTGCAGACCTCACAACTGTCCAAGGAGCCGGAGGAGTCACGGTCCGATTCAAGCAAGTTCCCAACGGTGTGTGTGAGACAGATAACAATGTGAAGAGTTTCGCAGGCTATGTAGACGTGAGCCCGACTCAGCATATGTATTTCTATCTGTTCGAAGCGAGGAAGAATGCGGCTACAGCTCCGTTGACGGTCAGGCTGGATGGCGGGCCTGGGGCGTCGTCAATGAATGGACTCTTCGCCGAGATCGGCCCTTGCACTGTTGATGCCAGGGGAAAGGTTGTGAACAATCCAACCTCGTGGTCAACCGTGAGCAACTTACTGTTTGTCGATCAGCCAGCAACCGTCGGGTTTTCATACACTACCTTGGTCAACGGCACTGTAAACCCAAAAACCGCTGAGATCGTTCCCCAGCAATGCACGTCGGCAGACCCACGGTGCGGGACCTACTCGTCAATGGATATCTCCTTGACACCAAACTCGACGACCGAAGCCGCCAAGGTGTTCTACCAGGTGATGCAAGGAGTTATGGGGGCCTTCCCCCAATATACGGCGAATGGAGTGCACATCAACGGCCAGTCTTACGGTGGTCACTATGCCCCCGTTTTTGCCGACTACATCACTCAGCAAAACCGGCTGAAAACACCCGGCACCGTTGAGATCCCCTTGAAATCCGTTTCTATCGAGGATGGATTCATGGATACCCGAGTACAGTTTGCCGCGTATTTCAACTACTCGGTGAACCCAGGTAATCCATACGATTTGAAGCCGTTCAATGATAGTCTCCAACAACAGCTCTTCACCAACATGTTCGGTCCCGGCGGATGTCAGGACCGGCAAACAGCTTGCAACAGCAAGCCAACCGACAAGGTCTGCGCCGAGGCAGACGACTTTTGCATCCAGAATGTCGAAGATTTCTGGGACAACAACGCGCGTCGTTCTGAGAACGACATCCGCTTGTTGCTGCCGGAGCCATACCCAGCCCCATACTTCGTCAAATACCTGAATAGAGCTGATATACAAGCAGCTATTGGGGCCTCGAACAACTTTTCCCAGGCGTCGGTGCAGACAGCCATTGCCTTCAGCTCGACTGGCGACGACAGCCGCACAGGCGAACTCATCACCCAGTCCATGGCAAACTTGCTGCGACAGGGCATCACCGTTGCTCTCTTCACTGGCGACGCGGATTATGACAGCAACATGATCGGTGCGCAGGTCGTTGCAACGAACGTCGGCGCTGCCAACTGGGCCACGGCCGGGTTTGTAAACTTGACGGCCAACAGCGACGGACAAATCCCGGGCGAGGTAAAGCAAGCGGACAATTTTTCCTTTGCGCGACTGTACTTTGCGGGCCACTTTTCTGCCTTCAATCAGCCGGAGGCCGCGCTCAGAATTCAAGAGCGTGTTATCAGAGGCGTAGATATCGCGACTGGGATGACGCCCATGGCATTCGGAAAGGGCTTGACCACAAAAGGTCCGCCGGAGAGCACGTTCAAACAGGGCCCGGCAACGGTCCAGATGAAAGTCGTGCCGATGGGCGCTATATACGATCCGCACACGCATCTGCCCGTGATTCCCGGACAGGCGGCGGCGGCAGATGGCGGCAGTGCCATCTTCAGGGCCGATACGGACCAGGACTCGGCACTTCACCCGCTTGCTGGTTTGACGGCGAAGAACATAAGGAAAATGTTGGGAGATAGGAAGGAAAGTCAATGACGAAATGAACTCATGTCTCGCTTAACCACCTGAGATTG
The DNA here is from genome assembly GCA_001937105.1 of Colletotrichum chlorophyti. Lineage (NCBI taxonomy): Eukaryota > Fungi > Ascomycota > Sordariomycetes > Glomerellales > Glomerellaceae > Colletotrichum > Colletotrichum chlorophyti. The sequence goes on along the minus strand of MPGH01000204.1, from coordinate 792,147 downwards.
TCCAAACAAGGATGTTTTTACTGGCAAAGGCTCTACGGAATTAACTTGGATTTAGTCGATTCGACAAGTTGGACACCTCTATATATGCCAATGCGCAAGAGTTCTGGTGTTCGCCTCGATACAAATTAGTCAATCTTTACTGTGACTTGGCAGACACCGGCCTTACTGAGTTTATATCCATTACCAGCCGTGAGAAGACCGCCGAGTAGATTAAGAATAAGTGGCCCTCGAGTATCTTGATGGTGTAAGTTCCACTCAAATTTCACATCTTGATCATTCCTAAGGCCCATGAGGCGTTGACTTCAAAATCCTGTGCGCGCTTCGCAAGCAACAGGAGAGAACAAATGGCTTGGCACGTTTGAACAAGCGCGAGTTCGATAACAGGTCCAGATTTCGCATTAACTCTACCAGCATCTTCCGCAAACCTCTTAACCACAAGGCGTAGTAGGAAAAGCCCTACCAGAGTCAGCCGCAGGATGATACAGGAGCAGCTCAAGTTACCTTTATTGTTGTGAGGAGCTCCCTGGTTGGTGACGCCCCAACCGAAAGTCGTTTGAGTAAGTAGAAGTGATGGAAGCTCTACCCAGTGAAGAAAACGTTCAATTAAAAACCTGCAGACTGTAATTTCCATAGGTTGTCCATTACGTTGCGAGTGACGATCGCAGCAGACGGTAGAATAACTACTCCTCGTCGGCAGGGATAAAGCGGCCCACAGGTAAACACGTTGAAATCTCTCTGTACCTTGAACCAATTTCCTCGTCATCCGTCGATTAGATTCGTCAATGGGCCCGTGGAGAGAACAACTGATACACACTATTAATGAAGTGGCCTGTTGGGGCTCCGTCGGACATCTTGATGGGGAGGGAGTTGGCGGGCTTCAGGAGCGGTTAAGTATTACCTAAGGGAACGGATATGAAAAAGAATGGGCTTAGAGGAATGATTGTACAGGTATGTGTCTTGCTCAAGACACTTAAATTATATAGCTTACGAGCCTGTCCTCAGCTCGAAACCGAATCTTAGCTTTTGACTTGAGCCAGCCATGCCAAGAACTCAAACATGCCTGAACGATGGTGGTACAGGCTACAGGCCCCGGACCAGGGCCTCATTAACAGATATCTACATGGTCAATATGTCTTGGAGAATTCTCTCTTGATACACTTACTTCGTTGCCATGAGTATCTAGCATATGCTGAAACAGCTGAAACAGAAACTCTCCAGAAACACGGCCACTCCTAGTACTGCCAGGGTCTTGTACATTACCTCTAGCGTAGTTCTATTCCAAAATGATTAACCTCGCCAACTTTATACAGGCGTATCTCCCATTTTCCGAGTTTTGTAGGTATGATAGGACCGCATATTTGGTTTATTTATCGATGACAAAAAGATCTATTTGTTCTCAAGCGCCATTGCTGCTGAAACTCGATTCGTTTTGGGACCTTTGCGCAATGCAATCGCAAAAGCCATATCAACATTGGTGGCTACTGGAATGTTGCTAGAGGACGCCTGAGCGCTCTTATAAGGACGAATAGTCGAAGCTATGCTAATACATACAATGGAACGTTCCACCACATATCCATTGCTACTGAGGCTTTCTTCCCGTCAGTATGTCTTCAAAACACCCAAGGAATGAACCGTGCGGTCGAAGCATGCCATCGTTCCCATTTCTCTCCAAACTCACCCCGTAACATCCGTTCCTCCTCGTAAACCCTCGTCCAAACACCGAACAGGAAAACTGAACACGCAGCCGGAGCCAAAAACCATTCAAAAGCCCTCAGAACCCGATGTATATCGGGCGGGACCCAGCAACTGAGCACTCCATCAAGTCTCGCCAGCAGGGCCACGTTGGACAGCACCAAAACCATGACGCCGGTGTAACTAGGGTGCTGCACGTAGTGGTAGATTCCCGTCGTTTTCAACTGGTCTGGTTTTGTGAGCTGGAATGTGAAGTTTTTGCCGAGGGACCGGTATGGCCCGAGACGGAGTGGGACGCCAACAAAGAAGAGGAGCGCCAGAGGGAGGCAAGTCGACAACGACCAGGTTGTGAGCGAAGTGCTCAGTCCGTTTTCGGCGCCATGACGCAGGACTGATGGCGGGATATTGGGATAGTAAAAGGCAAGGGCCGCAAGATGAAGGGAGAGGAGTGCTACAGGCAGAACGATGGCCTTCGGCGTGTGTCGGTGGGTGAGATTTAACCAGCTTATCGAATCCGTTGGTTGGGATTGATGGTGGCCGGAGCTGCTTAGTTGCTCTGCCCGTTCAGGGTTGGGATTCTGCAGAGCAACGTAGGTTCCAACGATTGAGGCCAAAATGGCGACTGAGAGTGAGGCCTGAGATAGCGACATAGTCGGCTGCAGCTATGTTGTCGCACAAGGTGAAACGGGGTGAAGATGTTTCAAGGTGGCAAAGGGAAACCAGCAAGGAAACTTGGCCGTTGGCGGTCCGTGTGACGTTGCGGAGGGGAAGAGCGGCGACCATCAATCATTAGCGCAAAGTACATATTGAACCCCAGTTTTTAATACGCAAAGCCGCGTAGTGCTGCTAGTGCGTTAGCATTTACGAAACTGACGTTTTGGTGACCACATCTCGCCGTTTGAAGGACTGCCATGCTTTTTTTTATATCAAGTTGCTCTTTGCTTTGCTTCAAACCCACCCACCCCCTAATTATCAGAATCGAGGTAAACGCTGCTGGATTTAGTGTCATTTAAAGAGCGAGAGCGATGCATATAAATGTAGAAGTAATCTGTATTCTATATCAAGTATACTATGTCTATTAATTCAGGTGAGCCATCTTACGGTCTCTCTAACAATAATACCAAGCGCCTTTTAAATGCACATCAACTAGGCTTCAGGTACTATCTTCACCTCCGGGCCCTCAATCTTCTTGACCCTCCGACCTTCCCACCATGACATTAGGCCCGCAAGCATAGCGACACCACATCCCAAGCCGATGAAGGTACCCGTGGCCCAGCTCTATTGCTATATGTCAGCGTAGTTGCGACGAGGATGCGACAACATGAGGCTTTCCATATTGAAGCAGAGCATGTTGCTTACCGGTCGGTCAAGGCGGTTGTACCCCCACATGAAGTAACACAGCACAGCTTGCAACAGCGTGTTGATGACCATCATCCAGACGGTGAACCCCAACTTCCAGAGAGCCGTCGGCGGCGCCTTCTGGCCCGTGAACGTCTCTGACACCTTCTCGCAATCGACGGCCCAGGCTGGAGGTCGGAACCAGCCCTTGTTCTGTTCGGCCAACTTGTGCATAGCGACCAGATCTTTAAAGTTGACGGCACGGATGTAAAAGTAGAGATCACGAAACCGCCAAGGGGCGAGACCGAAGCCCGTTACGCAGAAGAGGGCGTTGAGGATTTGACTGCATATCTCGAGCCATTTTTTCCGGGGAGAGTTGTCGTCGTCGGCGGATGGGTAGTTCATCGCTGGGGCTGCATTGATGAGAAGGAAGAAAAGCATTGCCTGTAGGGGTACGTCAGTCCGACTCGTTCAGCTCTGATGACGAATTTCACCCTGCACTTACACCCCAGGCCTGCATTGTGGTTGTGTCAGCGAATCCGCGGTTCTCACAGCAAAATAGTGAGCGATGACTTACGACAATGTTCAGACAGTAAAGGGTGATGAGAAACCCCGATGGGGTGAGGAAGAACTTCCAAAACGCCTTCAATCCATTCATAATCGTCGGGCCCCATGGTGCCTTTTCTTGGGCCATGTGTTTTTCGTACAGGCTCTGTCGTCGTCGAAACTGCTGGGTGTCGCTGGGTATCAGACTTTCGTGTGTATCAGGCCTGTCATCCGATGTTCCGGCCATCACCCCATGTTGCCCGTGCTCATCGGCCTCCCTGATGTTCTCAGATTTGTCGTTGAACACATTGCGGAATGCTGGCTGCTCATCTCTAGGCGAGGGCAGAGTTCTCCCGGTGTTGGATCTCACGAGTGTGAAATCACCACCGGGCTCCTGGACGGCATAGCGCGCCGAGTGTCCCTGTGCTGTGAACGCAATGTTGTCGCCGCCGGAATCGGGGTCGCGAAGCTCGGTGAGGTTGGGTGCCTGTGCGATTGCTGTGCCGGCGGCCTGCCAAATGCCCAATTGAGGGTTCGAGTTGATGATTGAGAGCGATGCGCCCCTCACGCGGCCGGCGATACCGCCATTGTTAGGATTATCGCCGGATGGCTCGGCCATTGTCGACGAGTGTTTCTGGTCTTCCTTGGTCTGATGTGTCGGATGCCGCGGAGTGCTCATCGGATTCGTCTAGAGAGACTTGCTAGTTCTGATGATCTGGTCGACGGCGGCTCACTCTTTACTTGTAAAAAATTCATCAAGGCCATCGGGACGTGTATGAATTCAAGTTTAAAAAGGATATTCTCAACAAGATAAGATCCAGCAAGGATTTATCGACCCCCGTGACATGACGCGGGGGGGCGCCTTCAGAGTCCGCGTATTCAGTACGATGACCGCGCAAAACCTTAAATTATTTTGGCATTCCCCTGCGCCGACTGCGGATTCTACCATAACACTCCCAAGATTAGCAGGAGGCCAAGGGAAGACCGGAATTCGTTTTTGGTTTAGCTTGCAGGCATATCGCGTTCCCCGAATCTGGCCCCCCCGCTGTTTTCGCCCATGAACCCGGCTTGGCTGGACTCTCTTACTCATCTCCCAGGCAAGCTGGGCCCCAACAATGCCCTGCCTGAGTCGCGGATTGTTGTCCCTGCTCTTTTTATTAGTGAAGCGCCGCCCAGTTTGCAATGCTTTTTCTGTCTCACAGGTTTGCGGTTATTGCTGATATCGGTGTCCGGCCTTAGAAGGATGCGTATCAAAAATGCTGCATTGGCAGACTTTTATAGCAGAAAGATGTAGTAATTTGAAGCGACTTATACGTATTTGTTATATCTGCGCTTGTTTGCTGGTCTCTGAATTGTGCCTACTTTTCAGGGTTGTCGCGCCTTGGAAGATCTTGCCCCCTGTCGTTGTGGCTGAGAGGGTCTAGATTGACTGTGTCGTTCTTACATGGGTTGTGTGCGTGTATACTACAGGTTAGATAGAACGTTCGACCGCCTTAAGCTTCTTTGTCACCTTCATGCCTTCCTTGATTCCGGGCAATTGACGAGTCGACTTGGCACTTGAATAAAAAGTGTGAGGATCTTTTTCTTGGTGAGATATGTCCGTCAACACGATCCATCCATAGGTATGATGCAAATAAGACACAATAACCGTTCAGCTTAGTGCTCTTGCACCCGACTGCAATAACCTAAACGAGAGGCTCGTGCTAAAACCAACCCCGGGTTTCGCGCGTGTTTCTTCTTTTCCTTCTTTTATATAATTTTTTCAAACTCAATGCCACTTAAACTGATGTAGCCGGGTTTCTCGCGCAAGGTCCCGGAGAATGGATCGTGGCTAAGGGAAGCCCTCCAGACCTATCTTATGCTCAATTGACAGATGTCATCGTGTTATTGTCTACTGAGCTGTGCTGCTCGAGTGTTTGTTCAATACATCCTCTCTTTCTATGCATTAGTCAAAAGTGACGGTAGCCACCGTCTGGCCTTTTGAGGAGGCAGCCAGAACGTAAAGGGACGTCAAGGGAACCGAGTGAGCCCGCGACAAGCTCAGCCTCAATTCCATGACTCCAATATCACTGCGGGCTATACCGGGCCGTGATTCATCCCGGTGGACACATCCCCGAGAGAACTCGCCTTATCCTCAGGTAGGTAGTTAACGTCATTATTTGCAGTCAGTGCTTTTTCAGCTCCTGAGCTCCAATACGTCGAGGTGCCATTCCATAGGGGACCGCAGAGGAAAATACAGTATGAATCGTACTATATCTATTAGAGACAGCTTGGCCTTTACTTCCTTGTTATACTTCTTCGATCTTCATCTATACTTAAGTAAGTCGTAGAAAAGTTTGATAAAGTCTGAGTATAATTATTAGGGTGCTTCTTCGAGTTATATACAGTTCTATAACTTATCCATTAAGATTCTCTAGGTCAAGTAGGGTGTCCATTATTTTTCCTGAGGTAGCTTGAATAGCACACTGTAGAGTGGTCCTAGACGAAAGATTCCTTACCGTACCTTATGTCCCAGCTTACCGCGCCAAGCGAGATAACATCTCTTGGGGGCAAATGGCAACGTTCTCGATTGTTTTTCCGACTCCCGTCAGGATTTGTGTCAAGCTCCGCTTCATCTTGGTGCTCAGCCTACTTGTCTGACAATTTGAATTTCGGGTTTGAGATCGACTAGGAACCGTTTCCACCGCGGCCAAGACAACCTTTCAGCAAGGATCCATGCAGATCAGTGATTTGGGACACAGGGAGACTGTAAACCCAGCCGAAAATGGCAGCTTCAGCAAACACTCCGAGATTGACTGACTTCCACTGCCACGGTGTTTCTTTTGGCGCTGATTGCTATGTTTAATCTGATGCTCCCCCTCCCGTCTAAGGGTCAATCCGTGAGTCACACTTTTCGGACTCGATAGAGTTTTCGATTTGTGGTCTTGCTTTCTCTGTAATCGCTTGTGACCAAACAAATCAGATGAGGGATGGGGATACTGTAACAGCGTGAAAACAATAACTAGGATCGCCACGAAGTACTCAAAGCATGGTACAAGCTGGGCTTTTGCGAGACGTCTTTTGGTAAGAAAATAAAGACACAGAGAACGTGTTGAAGCCTGCACAACGATGTTTTAGCGCCGCTTCAAGGCAAGGGTGCGCTGTTAACAAAATGGCTATAGGTGCACAAATACTCCGACACACCGTATTAGAACAAGGCGGAGCGAAGACATACGGTTATAGCTTACAGATAATCGGAGTGGAACTTGAGTTAAGTGAAACAAGCCTGGAAGTTTAATTATCTGCAGGCAGGCTTAACCTTACACTCATGGACATATGCCGTCTGTTAGTCTTTTCGTCGAAATAACTCTCAATGGATTTGCTTCTTGGGTTCAGACGAAAGTCATCACCCTCACTACAGCGAAGGCTATCCTAGATTTAGATGGGCATGCAATGTGGCGGCCAAAAGCTGTGCCCCTAAGTGTGACAAAATGGGTGATTCTCACAACGCAACATGTAACAATGATTCTGTGCTGAACTGCATACCCCTGGCCATCCGTCACTTTGAGCCGTCGGGCGGGATCTGAACACAGTTTGGTGCCGGTCGATGTAAGTTACGGCGGGAGAGCAAAGATACACATCAAGGTCGACCCTGACGTGATTCCCACCCTCTCCCGCGCTTCGATGTTTACGAATAATACGGCAACATTGTACTGACCCGAATTATTTCTCGTAGAACCGTTCTAGATTTTGAATTCAGATAAGCGCAAGGTTCGCTCGGTCTGCGGTACACGGGTAAAAGATGATCTCGGTTTGTCCGGATATGGTTATGAAACCGCGAAACCGATTCCCAGGATCTGATTGACCCGCAAGCGCTGAGACGTTTCGAGTAGGAAGGCAGACGCCGAGAAAAACCATGCCTCATAGCTGCGATGAGGTCTATGCACATGCAGAATTAGGACTCCACGCGTAGTTACCTAAGCTTGGTTGCCAAAGTTTCCGGCGGGTTTGACATGATGTATCGAAACCCAATGAACAAGAGTAAGGCATGATTATATGAAAGGCTTCAACGCCAATTTACTCAGTAGTACGAGCCCATCGATACTTTGCGAAGCTACACCCAGTCATTACATATTTCCGGCACTTCACTTCAACGCCTGATTCATCTACCCTTCTTGTGCCTAAGGCACGAGGTGCATACTCAGCTTGTTCACGATGCTGGCTTCATCACTTTTTGCCTTCTTGCTCTTCGCGATAATCTCATCTTCAGTCGACGGACAGAAAGTGGGGTTGGTCCAAGTTGAAAGTGTCTCGGCCGTACCACAAGGATGGAGACAATCTCGCATTGCGGACCCAGATCATGTGTTTGAAATCTCCATCGCAGTCGACAGAAGTTTCCACGTGGAGAAGGCTTTATACGGAGTATCAACACCAGGCCACGAGTTGTACGGCAAGCACCTGTCAAGAGAAGAGGCTCAGGCGTTACTGACGCCTGACAATGGAGCGCGCGAAGCGATAGTGGCCTGGGTTGTCAGTGAAGGAAACGTCAACCCGTTAGATGTCGTTGACGACCAACACTGGATCCGATTCAAGACCACTGTGGAGAATGCAAACCGGCTGCTTGGCTCGAAATTCACCTGGTTTCAACATGTAGAGAGCGGGAAAGAAGTTCTGCGGACTCTGGAGTACTCGCTACCTTCGGATTTGAAGGCGAAGATATTGTTGATCTCTCCAACAACGAGATTCTGCTCACATCCAGTGATACATCAACAGCCGGGGCATGCGATGGACGAGCTCCGCCGGCGCAAGAGAGGGTTCTCAAGAGTGGTTCCAGAGCTACTGTTCTCTTCAGAAGCTGGGAATATCGAAGCAACGTCAGTCTCTGCTGCCGTTCAGGAAGTATCCCGCGCCCAAGTCGACCCATTTTGTAACATAACTTTTACACCTAGCTGTGCCAGGGCGCTGTATAATGTGCCCCCTAACTTGAACGTCAGCAAGGCACGCGGCCTCGGTGTGTATTCTTCCCAGTTTCAAGTGGCCAAGTTCGCAGATTTCGAACTATTCGCCAAGAATATTGACCCCCCTTCGACGGGCGTGAACTTTTCTTTTCTCAGCATCAACGGTGGCGTCACAGACCAAAACCAGAACAAGTTCTCGAATGCCGAACTTGACTTTGATGTCCAGTATACCGCTTCTTTATCGAATCCGGTCCCGAACATTGTCACCGCAGTCGCTGGGGACGGACCCATCAAACTCGAGCTGGGTGGCCAGCCTGGTGATACGACGGAGCCGTGGTTGATTTGGCTGGATGCTATGCTCGCCTTGCCCGATGACAAGCTCCCGCACACAATTACAACGAGTTTTGGTGAAAATGAGCAGTCGCTCCCTGACGGTTACGTCCAGCAGGTCTGCAACCAGTTCGGTGCTCTCGGCGCTAGAGGGGTCACCATGCTCGCTGCGTCGGGCGATTCTGGTCCTGGAAACACGTGCGTCACCAATGACGGTACTAACAGCACGAGATTCAACCCCGTATTCCCCGGATCATGTCCGTTCGTCACAGGCGTTGGGGGTGTCAGAAACATTGCGCCAGAGCGTGCCGCTGACTTCTCGAGCGGCGGTTTCTCGGATAAATTTGCTCGACCTTCCTACCAAGACCAAGCAGTACCGGCCTACCTGAAGAACACCGTCGGAAATCAGTTCAACGGCCTCTTCAACGCTTCGGGGAGGGGAACACCAGACGTCAGCGCACAGAGCTTCAACCTTACTTTCTTCACCGGCGGCAGATTCAGTGGATTTCGAGGAACGAGTGCCGCAGCGCCAATCTGGGCAGGCATGGTAGGGATGGTGAACGCAGCGCTTATTCAGGCCGGAAAGCCACCGATGGGATTTATTAACCCGTGGTTATACGGAGCTGGAATCCAGGCTATGAATGATGTCTCCACGGGGCAGACCGTTGGTTGTACGGGCACGACTGGCTTTGGAGCTCAAAAGTTCCCTCCCGAGTTCGGGGCGAAGCTGGTTCCGAACGCTGGTTGGCCAGCTGTGTCTGGTTGGGATGCTGCGACGGGGTTGGGCACACCCGACATTGGTAAGATGTTGGCGTTGAGGATGGCAATGTAACCATGAGGTGTATGAAAGTGCACGTAGACAGACCAAAAGCTTTCCCTTAGGATTCAGAGCAAGGGTCATGGGCGTCCCGCGTTAAGTGGTTCTGACACACACGCACGTTTAGCAGCCAATATGACCTCAGCGACTATCTTCAACTAACGCCGCATTGCATTATTATCTTGGAAGTCAAGAAGTGAGTTGCATTTCCTTGTCGGGTTGGAAGAGGTAAAGAGTAGTGAGAATTATACCTGCCGTATCTTGTTGTTACGTAGGCAGCCGAAGCCACCTGGGTCGCCATACGTCATCTGATCTGATTCAAGCCAAGTAATTCTTCATATTATAGCGTGTTGAGAACTTGACGTTGAGGCAGCAATCTTGGGCCTGATTAATTTGTTTGTAGTTTTGGCTTGATAGATAGGCATTTTGGCAAGACGCCATCATGCCGTCAACATTGCGGTCTCTTAGAAAGTTAATGGGAAATCTCTTATTAACTATTCAAATTATCCCAAACTTTCATTCCCCCTTAACCCACAAACGCATGCCGTTGATCTGCTTCTGTCTAATCGTCGAGATTCTTTACTTTTCCGACCCTAATTCTGCTTTCATCAATAGCCTTGTCTCCATAAATCAATCGTGCATCCAAAATTGGCTTGCTCTGGACCCAAGATTGAAGTGATTTCATGTCACGCCACTTCAAGCGATAGATATCTATCTGTAGAGCGGTAATCTCCCCCACTGAACCCCGGCGACGCTCGTTTTCGTAGAGGTCTTCTTCTCTCTCAAACCCCAGAACCTGACCGGTTGGACGTTGTTCATTGGTAAGAGTGTGAATAGTGTTTGCGGCACGATTCTTATTTTCCTGATTTTCTTCTACCCAGTGTGGTAACATGGCCTTCCTATCCATTCTGAGATAACCCCGAGGTAGGTACGATTGTCCACTTTTCTCCAGGTCTCCCTGATTCACCCAAACTAGTATCGACCGACGCATGATGTTACCTATACTGCCCGGAGGAGGAACAACTTCGAGTAAATAAAGGTTGGTAAAAATTGGTGTGTATGAAAACAAAGAGGAAGAGTTCGATAGAGAGGAAGGAGCTATGTATTTATACACCCGAGTTTGCCCTCGAACGCCATGGAATGTTATAGAAGGCCTACCTGCACCACCTGACATCAGTAGTAAAGCTCCAAGGCCTATTAATACTTTGCCAGACCAATACAACGCACACTAAATATGCATTGTAGGAACGTGACCATCTTGCAAGGGTGGAATCCTGCTAAACAGTCGTAAACTAGCCTATGGGCGTCCTGCTGTATACCAGTCGGGCGCAGGCAATGGATGATGGAGGGTGGGATTGGGCGTCAGCTTCAACAAAGGCGCGACTTAGTGACCGCGCCATTTACCTCGTCATAACGATTCAGGTCACGATTTCACGTGATCGCGCGAAAATCACACATGTGGCAAGATCAGATTGTGGCTTAGCTTAAAAAGTAGGTAGGAAAGCAATGTGACCGTTTGTGGCTGGGCACTGCTTCAATTTCCCCCACAGCAAACCTGTCGGCCAGGTCTGTTGGTCCCTAGTGGTATCCGACATGTGGGGCAGATGCTGCCGAGCAGCGGGCTGTGGTTGCGGGGTGGCGGACTTAATTCATGTCCCCCATGTCACATCCATTACTTCAAAGGCTTAACGTAGGAATAACGCATGTTTATGTACGCTCTTCGCAATCAATCCTAATGATTGGTTCCGGCAGCAGCAGGAATGTTGGTGTAGCGGTCGTAGTCATGGTGTTGGTGATGGTAGGGGTAAGGGGTGGTAGTGGTGGTGGTAGTAGTGGTGTTAGTGGTGGTGACGGTCATGGTACGAGTGCTGGTAATGCTTAACTGTAGTAGAAACTTTCGCCTTGCAAAATGAAACAGCCCTAAACCATGGTCAACACCCACTCCCACTTCCACCTCCACCTCCACTAGTACCAACACTAATTTACTATGATACCTATACCACAACTATACGCAATCACTGCTATCAACCTTGTAACAGCATTGTTGGTCCAACCTGAGCCAAGAATCTGTCTTAGTTCCTCAATTAGTTTTCATGTCTCTTGTCTTCAGTACTGCGTGCGAACGACTCCCCCATGGCGGCCATGTGATTCGCAGTGGTCGCCAACCTTGTGGGGTAAGATTGTAGAATCTCAGTAGCTAGCTGACGGAGAGTTTTGATCTGTATCATCAAGTTTCCGCTTTTAGAGTTTAACTAAGCTGTAAGTATACAATATCAGAAAGTCACGTACATAACATCATCCGCTTTCTTTAATAAGGCTATAACGAGTAATGGGGAGCCGCTTGAGAGATCAGCCTATCGCTTGCTGGTCCTAATAAGAGAGAGCACTTGACTTCTCAACGGAGTGTCTGGCGGATGACCTAATGTACTTATGTAAATATTAATTGCAACGGTGGCGCTTTTCTTTTCTTTTTTTTTTTTTTAAATATGCGTCCGTTCGGTCGGTCAAACTTGATTTTGTTTTCTAAGGACGCTATTAACCTAGTAAGCTGCACGTGGCCGAGCCTGGATGTCATTGAGTCCGAATCGGCAATACACTTGTTCACTTCCATAAATGCATCTACCTTGGCAATTCGGGTTGTCAGATAGAAATTTGACGCCCAAGCAGAGGGTTGTACTCGTTGTGTCGTGTCCAGCAACGTTGAAACCAAGGGTCTACGTGAGTTGGGAACTGGTTCTGTAGCCACCAGAATGATAGCAAACTTACCTCATCTCTCATAGTATTTCTCCAGAAGACAGGATTTCTTTCATCCTTCTTGGCGAAGGCACCCTTCCTTTGCACCATCAAATCAATTGCAGATTTGACGTAGTCATCATTGCGCACTCCCTCTTGCTCTTCGTATCTTCTCGCGGCTCCTAGAATCTGATCCTTTAGAAACGCATCCATCACGCCCCTCATGCGCCGCACGCTAGGCTTCAGGCCAAGAAGCCACCACGCAAGAGCTGGAACCCCAGTGGAAGCCACCCCGGTAATGTTATCGACAGACCCCAAGACAGCCTCGAACGCAGGAGAGATAGGTGCTACGGCGAAACCAACAGACTCTTTCTCGCCGGCGGCCTTGCGAAGCCGCTGGAGCTCGCACTCGCTCATCGATGGGAGAATGTTAGTCTGCGGGGTGAGAGCTCGGTCTTGCACAGCATCCCCGAAGCCAAAGTCAAAAACGGCGTCCAGGGCAGCATAGAAGATATCCATCTCTGCGTTAAGAGACTTACCGGCAGCAATCTTGGCCTTCGTCTTCCAAAGGTTCAACAGACGGACCGAAGTCTTGTAGATATTCGGGGCTGCAACACCATGAAGAAATTTAGGCGTCATCAAGTCTTGCAAAAGACGGCGATAGGCCTTCCATTCCGGCCCCGTCTTCAGGTTAATGTGAAACGACCGTGCCTCGCCCTTTAGAGTAGAAATAGCGAAGTCAGATCGGTCGAACACCTTGCGGCGCATAAGAATATCTTGTCCTTCGCGGAAGTCGGTGATGAGAATGATTGGCTTCCGAAATGGTCCGAGGAAGAACTGGACTATAGGACTCCCGTGTCGTCGGGCTTGACTAATCATCCACCCCAACACATTGTCTCCGGATTCCTTTTGAAGGCGAGGAATGTCGCCGAACAGAGACTTCGTACCGTCCTCATTATAGGGTATTCCAGGGATTGGTGTAGGGAGAAGATATCGATAAAATGAGTATGCAAGCATCGAGAAGATAGCGGCTGTTGAAACCAACATGCCCATTTGTTGTGAAGGCTCTTTAACGGTGAAGTCTGTCATGTCGAAAGTGAACTTGATTTGGTATGTGGAGCAGGTCAGATGCGAGGGCATGGTCAATTTCGCGGGTTTTACGCCTGGGACCAAGTGCGCCAAGCATCGCGAAGTTCTGTCCGCGGAGACCGTAGACTTCAGTTCGGCGCCACGATGACGTGAGCCCGGCCGCCGCGGGTGGGCGTAAAACGGACTACTCCGGTTCACATAGTTTCGGCAGACAGAACGGGTCTTGGTAGATCCACTAGTCCGATCCCGCTCATACTACCGAAACGGGTAATGATACTTCGCAGAAAGTTCAGACAAGCGACATGGACTCTTGGCAAAGCCCGAATGACCGGCGTAGCTGCTTAAAGTCGAATACGGAGTTTCGTGCAGAGAAAATTTCCTCTCCATCACTCTTGTACACTCTCTAGTGCTGTACACAAGGGCTGGGCACTTTCACGCAATCATACCCCAAGGAACAGTTTTGCCCCATGAGTATTGGGAGGTTACCTTATGTGGCATCCCACACGAATACTGATGAGCTGAGTGCATGCCTAAGCTTTCTTGGAAGAACTCTAGGCTGCCTCGGTTCAAGTGATGAAGCATATAAATGGCGAATTCGCCCATCATTAGAGCTTACGGTTCAATCAACCACTCAATCAGAAATTCCAACACAGGGCTCATCAATCTTCACTCTAAATTTACACTACGAAACATGGCTTCAGGTTCTAGCAGCACATTCTCAGGCAATGTAATCGCCGTTACCGGTGCCGCCAGTGGCATCGGTCGTGCTGTTGCAGTCTACCTGGCAAACCGAGGCGCAACTCTAGCCATCTCGGACGTTCAAAGCGACGCCTTAACTCAGCTCGTCGAAGAGATTTCCACCTCCAACCCCGAAATCATAATTGAGGCTACAGTTGTTGACGTGTCCAAGTCCGATCAGGTTCAGACTTGGATCGCGCAAACAGTTCAGAAGTTTGGACGCCTCGACGGTGCAGCCAATATTGCCGGCATAGCCGGGTCCAACAAGAAAACTCTCGATCTGCAGACCGACGCAGACTGGAAGTCCGTTCTCGATGTTAATCTTTTAGGGACCATGTACTGCCTCCGTGAGGAGCTGAAGTATCTTAAGAATGGAGGGTCGATTGTTAATACCTCGAGTGTGCTCGGGCTACGAAGCTCGCCCTTCCCCGGAGAATCCGCTTATGTTGCGAGCAAACATGCTGTGCTGGGTCTAACCAGAAATGCGGCGAGAGAGCATGGTTATAGGAACATCCGTGTCAACTGTGTCAATCCGTACGTAAATCTATTCTTCTCACCAAGGAGATGTTGTATCGCATCTTCAAGACCGCTAACTATAGAAAAATATAGAGGCGCGATTAACACGCCCATGATGCGGCCAGAGCCGGGGCAGGAGGAAGCTGACATGGCCGCCATTTCTCCGCCAATTCCTCGGCTCGGGCATCCTGAAGAGGTGGCTGCTGCGGTTGGATTCCTTCTCGGCAAAGAGTCCACTTACATTTCAGGCACAGGAATCGTTGTTGATGGCGGACTTGTTTGCTAAGAACTCAGCATCAGGGAGTTTTCCACATAATTCCGAGTTCAGATGTATTGGGAATGAGATACAGCTCGGGTTATTCAGGGAATGCGAGTAGATTCCCGGTGTCACACCGCTTCCAGAAACTTTACATCGCTTTTAAGAGCTCTGTAACACACCTTGTTGGGATCAAATTTGACCCTGACTTATTCATCAGGAAGCAGCTATTCAACTAGTTCTCAACACCAGTTGAAGAATTGTCCTCATAATTGCATCTACGACAATGACGTTTCTAGACCCGTTCCTGGCATTCTTCAGTAAAAACTGCCTTCCAGCCGGTGGGGAAGTTTCCCGACAGCCCACAAGTCGCGGTCGACGCAACTTCCACGCGGTTTCCGTTCATCCACGGCCATGAAAAACCGGACTTGAGCATGCAGTTTTCCGAGTAAACGAGGCCATCGGGGCCGACAACATTGAAACGGCATCCATTTAAAGCGGCCGCTCCAGAAACAGCGAGGGCGCAGACGAAAGGGAAAGAGGTCTTCATGTTGGTAACTGTTGAAAATCAGGTATTGGACCTCGGTTTGATACATTCCTGTGCTAAAAGCGGAATGCTGACACCTGCACTCACATGGCCTTCGTAAAAGGTTAAGGTCTGCAGAGAGCTTATCTTTTTTCTTGCGTCTTTCGAGAAAAACCGACAATGAATCTAAAGAAGAAGAAAAAGCAGGTTGATCAGAGTATTCAGCTGAAGATAACGAAGAGACGAACAGTAAGACCTTGAGAATAACTGTGGTGGGCGGAACTGTTTAAGAAGTAAACTATCGTCTCGGCGAAGCCATAATAATTGCTGACTCGTCCAGAATATGATTTAAATTGCCAAGAGTCCCGTAAAGTCTTGCTGTTCCGTATCCTCAGCCCAGTATCAACTATTTCCAAAAATAATTCAGATGTGCTGAGGAATATGCGGACATGTTCTCCGACAGTGCAAAACTCTGTTAGATGAGAGAAACCCCCTTATACCATGTAGAGCTTTCGGTAATTAAACAATATCTCACTAAATAGTCATTCAGCCGATAAGGGGGGGTTCCGATAAAATCTGCATTTGCGATGGCCAGATTCGTTGTCGAGCCACGCTGTTATTAGTGCGGAAAAAAAGGCACCGCGATGGGATTCGCGCTACCATCTGCATTCGCGTACAATCACACTTAGTATTCTTTTTATTCTCAGCTCAAGAAATACAGATCATGCCCATAAAAATCGGAATTTTCTTTTTTATTTTAGAATAAATGAACAGCAGCTAACCTCAGAAGCGTACTAGGTAGGGATTTGACATTCAATCTTGACGAGCAGGGGACCACATGCTGCCCAGTCCCTTAGCAAGTTTTTCTTGAATCTCTTTCTTCACTTTATATCGCTGCTTGCGTGGACAGCTGTGCCAAAGCTGACATGACACTTTCTCCCACAGGCCTTCGGTCTTGGTTACTCCACACGCAGTATGACAGTTCTTCACGCACCTAATATGACGATGACCTGGAGTGACCAGAGTGCATCTTAACATATCTCTATTTCCTTGTTTGTTATAATAACGTGGGCTGTTTTTGTCATGCAAAAGTTAGAAATTGCCCGCCATCTAGCTCGACCACGGCGTTTGTCGTGACATGTTCGATCCCTGCTCCAGGCGGCGAAACTCCCCCAATACATGCATTCTCGAGGACAGCGGCCCCCGACTCGAGTGGGGTAGCATTCCGCCTGCTGAGGGACAGTCGTTCAGAGTGATGAGAGGACGTCGGAGCGGGCGGCAGTGATGGCAATCTCGGGATTCTCCAAAAATTCGGCTGAAGCATCCTGCTCGAGTGTTCAGATATTCGTCTCCTTCACCAGCAGTTTCGACTCCCGCCGACCCCGCGCCGACGATGACACCGGGTTTTGTAATCGAAAATACTTTCCGGGAATCAGTCCAAGCCTGTCTTAGATGATGCGAGTCGCGGTTCATGCCTACAAGAGGAGAAGGAGTGGCTGCGCCTGTTCCGACGATCAAAGTGTGGCATTTGAGGATCTCATTGTTTTGCATGTTGGCCAGGTTGACAGCGACAGTCCAATGGCTGTGATCTAATACGGAAGCGGTGCCATGAACAAACTGAAGTGTTTATTTGTGACAGGGCTCAAAAGCGGCTGGAATATCGACAAAAAGCCTGTCTTAGGGGAACACAACGTCGGATATCATGGCTCAGGGGCTGGCCGGTCGACATAACTATGGCTTGTGCTGAGGAGCTAACGAGAACGATTTGGCAGCCCTCTTCAGTCGGCGGATTTGACAAAACGTGTGCGCTTGGGAAGGTAATGAGCTATTGAAATGCCGCCGTAAGGCTCTGCAAGAATGACGATATTTCTCGGCAGTAATGGATTGGTGATTTGAGGCATTGTGGTTTATGCGGCGTTCGTTTGGACCCTCCAGTAAGGGTGGCTGGGCCTTACTCTAACACGAATGCTTCGTAAGAATTTGAAAACATTCAACGTCTCCAACGAGGAAACAAGAGGTAAAAGGACTTTCCGCTGTCGATTTACAGTTTTTGGTAATTACCTCCATGGACTGTTGCGGACGGACGAACATCATAGTTTGCATGCAAGGTCCGGCCTAAACGCGGACAAGCAACACGCAGTCATGGTATGAATGCATGCTCTGAGGAAGCGCCACCGGATCATGAACTTTGGAAGGGAGACGATGCTGAGTGGTCCCAATCCTACTTCTCATAAGAAAGAGGTTAGAGCGGTTCGTTACCGTTACCTGCCTCGGTATACCATTAGTCGACTTTTCCGCGCCTTTTCTCTAGGCTACCATGGGCGATTTCGTTCGTTAGAAATACTAATTTCGCCATAGCCATCTAGGATCAACAATTTTTCGTCTCAAAAATTTCCCCCTTTTATGTGTGTACAACTTTCAGCTCGTCTGTCAAGTGCGAAAGTGACCTGGTCCTGATAACGCCTGGGTCTGACAATCAAGCCTATATCTCGCCGCACGCCAGCCAAGCTGATCCTTAAATAGGTAAGACTGTAGCTGAAGTTTTCCATCCAGCAGCAACCTAAAAGAAGATGAAGGGGAAAAAAAAAGAAATAGAATACTGGTAGCGACGTCAGCTTCTGATTTAGGCATGTGTCATGTTTTGTCTCCCTTATCTTTGCCACATTCTTAGCACGTGGTTTGTTGACAGAGTCGGGCAGGAACAGGACAGCGATAAACTTCTTGACGTGAAGTTCATGACTCGCCATGAGTGCAATAACTGAGTTTGACAGGAAAGGAGGTAAAGGGTGCAGGGCATAAAGAGAAAATATCGTACTGAACCCCACGTGCTTCATGGTCAGTACAGGACCCGTCGAAAGACTGAGGGAAAGTGTCAGGAACTGCTCGGGATGACATAATGGCAACCGGCTTGGAGGGGCAAAAAGAGAAAAAATTAGAATGGTCCCACGGCAGGCGGCGTCGGTGTGGGGTCGACCGTAGTGCTAAAGTCCCTCCGAACGTGCCTGGGTGTACCGGTGAGGACTTCGGTCAGCGACCGGCCTTAGTCGGTGAGCGGATACCTTCGGCGTTGGCGGGGTCATTTTTCATTTCTCGCACCATCCCACCAGGGGGATTGCGTTTCTCTTTTCCACACCCCGGTTCTACGTCAACCATCTCTACTACCTTCGTGGGCTGAGAAAAACACCCGGCCGACTGTTTCTTCTCTCCTGCACACTTCTAGCACTTCACAACCCTTTCTATCGTTCCCCAACATCAGTAACGCAACCATGGGCGACGTCAAATCCATCAACGCCACCAGGGTGGCTGTTACCGCCCACTCGGCCACCGAGCTGATTGGCAACACACCTCTTGTCCGCCTCAACAAGATTCCCCAAAGCTTGGGCATTGAGGCCGAGGTTTACGCCAAGGTTGAGCTTTTCAACGCCGGCGGCAGTGTTAAAGACAGAATCGCTCTTCGCATGATCGAGGAAGCCGAGAAGAGCGGTCGCATCAAGCCCGGTGACACCCTCATCGAACCTACCAGTGGCAACACGTATGTTTTCCTTTATGTCACCCTTACCGAGGAGGAAGTACTAATTCATGGTATGTATAGCGGTATTGGTCTGGCCCTCGTTGGCGCCATCAAGGGTTACAAGACCATTATTACCCTCCCTGAGAAGATGTCGGCCGAAAAAGTCTCCGTTCTCCGCGCCCTCGGCGCTACCATCATCCGCACACCAACCCAGGCCGCCTGGGACAGCCCCGAGTCGCACATCGGTGTCGCCCGCCGTCTCGAGAAGGAGATCCCTAACGCCCACATCCTCGATCAGTACGGTAACCTTGACAACCCGCTCGCCCACGAGTTTGGCACGGCTGAGGAGATCTGGACCCAGACCGGTGGAAAGATCACCGCCGTTGTTGCTGGCGCCGGTACCGGTGGTACCATCACAGGTCTGGCTCGCGGCCTGAAGAAGCACAACAAAGAGATCAAGGTCGTTGCGGCGGATCCCCACGGCAGTATCCTTGCCCTGCCCGAGTCCCTGAACAAGGAGCACGAGAATGAGCCGTACAAGGTTGAGGGTATTGGCTACGACTTCATCCCTGACGTCCTGGACCGGAAGTTGGTCGACAAGTGGTACAAGACCGAGGATAGAGAGTCCTTCCAGCTGGCACGCAGGCTGATCGCTGAGGAGGGTCTGCTCGTCGGCGGCAGCTCCGGCTCCGCCATGGCTGCTGCCGTCCGCGCCATCAAGGACCTCGGTCTTGGTAAGGCCGACACCGTCGTCGTTGTCCTGCCCGACAGTATCCGCAGCTACCTCTCCAAGTTTGCAGATGACGACTGGCTTGCCGCCAACGATCTTCTCCCCGAGGTCAACGGTCTCGAGACCCATGCTACCGCCAACGGCGATGAGAAGGCCAAGTCAACCGACCCCTACGAGGGCGCCACCATTAGCGCCCTCCGCCTGAAGCCCGTCATGTCTGTTGTCTCCACAAGCCCCTGCTCCGAGGCGTCAGAGATTATGCGCGACAAGGGCTTCGACCAGCTCCCCGTTCTGTCACCGAGCGGCAACAAACTTGTTGGCCTTGTTACCCTTGGAAACCTTCTCAGCTATATTTCTTCTGGTCGCGCTACGGCATCCAGCCCGGTTAGTGATGTCATGTTCGACTTTGGCCGTCTCGATGAGGTCGTCACGGACCCCAGACAGGCCGCCAGCGGCGAGAGCAAGGAGCAGGGCAAAAACAAGAGGAAGTTTGTTGAGATCACCCTCGACACTCCCCTTTCTACCCTCAGTAAGTTCCTCGAGTGGAACAGTGCTGCTGTTGTCACCGAAAAGGCCGAGGGCGCCAAGAGTCTGTCCAAACCTATCGCTGTTGTCACCAAGGTTGACCTGCTCACCTGGGTTGTGAACAAGAAGGCCTAAACCTTCCTTTCCTTTTGTTTTAGTTCATAACATGGTGGTCTGCTTGAATACAGATAAAAAAGGAGAGCATATGAGACAGATGTTCGGCTGGGCACGGCGTTTGGAAGCGGGCATTTCGCAGGGGTGGCAGGGGCGAATCTTGGGTCGCATCAACTGGCCCCGGTTGGCAGCGTTTGCATGGATATCTGGGCCGGGGTAGACTCAACATCTACACAGATAGTAGGGCACCCTGCTCTGCATGGATAAAAATCACGGACAACGTTTAGCACATTTGAGACCAGCTTCATCGACCGAGACCAATCAAGTGCTTTTGTGACTATTACTTGCCCTATATCGCAGGCTTCTCTATATCCTCTGGGCAATCCAAGACCACCACTTGTCAGCGCCGGAGCCGCTTCCGTCAACATTGCCTGCAATGATGTCCACGTCGACGTCAAACTCGCGCAACTGATCGAAAGTGAACTTCTCGGTACCGTAAGCGCCCAACCAGTCGTCGTGCTCCTCGGAACCGATATCGTCGATGCCAACACCAGAATCCAGGAGTCCTTTGCTGCGCGATGAACGTATACGCGAAATTTCTGCCTCAAGATTCGACTTGACCAGCGCGCCAGGCAGCGCCGTGAACAGATCCGTCTTATTGGCGGCAACGAGAACAGGAATAGGTGGGGGAGGCTTTGAGGACTTGCTCGAGGCGGCGCGCTTCTGAAGGCCAAGAAGGACATCGTAGAGGTAGCTAGCGGTGGGCGCGAGGACCTCGTTCTCGCCGATGGCGGCAGCGTCAACCATGAAGACGATGCCCTTGACCTTCGACTTTTCGGAAGAGCCGCCAGCAAGCTTGCTCATCGCATAATTGCGCAGCTTGCCGTGGCCAGGAGTGTCGACGAGGAGGAATTTGGTATGAGTGCCGGTCGTGTCGTCGTGGTTCCGGAAGCTCTGGGCAGTCTTGCTATCGCGCGAAGCTGTGAGTTCGACGGTCTGGGGACGCTGGCTCGTGTGGGTAGATGCGGGGGCATCGCCGCGCTCGAACAGGGTGAGGAGGGCGGTCTTGCCGGCTCCCGCAGGTCCCAAGAGAAGGACAGAGGGGAGGGTCGTGTAGGGCGTGGATTTGATGAGAATGTAGTGCAAGAGCACGGGAAACAGCAGGACGATGGCGGCGCCGATGAGGATGACAGGCGTGGAAGGTGTCATGATGAGCTCGAAGAACTCCGTGAAGGAGGTTACGGCGGCCATGGTTGCGGATTCTGTAGTTGCGAGATGTCGCCTCGAATCGATTCTCCAATACGGAGGTGTGGGAAAGGTACCCTGCGCGAACGACCGACTGGGGTTGGCGATGGGACGAGTCGTGGTCGTTGACAGATTTCCAAAAGAAGGGCTACGACCAAAGTGAAATGCCGTCAGTGGGGAGAGGTAGGTAGTGGCAGCCGAGGTGGGGCTTAGCAGCGACCATCAGCCACACTTGCTAGATTCAACGGACGAGGCTGAGATAGGCTAAGGGATCCGACTTGCCGGGGAAGCGATGCCAAGCTTTGGGGCGCCACCATTTCTCAACCAATCACGGGTAGCGCGGCAGGTGGGCTCACAGGACCCTCTTTGTCAGCTCAGCCTCGCTTGTCCCAATTTAGGGGCAGGGTGCCGGCGATCCCTTCCTGACCTCCAAGTCCCCCAGTCTTCAACGTCGCCCAGCGCCGGAGCTGACGACACGCAATTTCGTCCGCTTGGCTCTCCCGGTGACCTTTTTTTCCCACCATTTTTCTCCCCCTTCCGTTTTCCTTCCCCTGCCAGATTTTTGTGTCCAGGATCCGTTTCTCTTCTTAGATAAGCAATGCGACGCTAGCTTTGACCTAAAGTTTAAACCTCCGAGATCCCCTTCCGTCACAGCTTCCACTCACTCAACCCTCCCTTCACAAACACCCGAGACATCGCGAAGCTTGGCCCTCTGACCGACCGCCGCTTGCCGACCCAGATGGACAAGTCTACCACACCAGGCAGCGCTTCTGCTGCTGCCTCTGTGGCCCCGAATCAGCCTGCCAACAAGACTAGTGCCGCCGCGCCGACACTGAACAATGAGGTTGAGATGGGAAACATGGGAGGCGACGCGCCCGGCGCAGAAAACGACATTATGCAAGTTGCAAGAGTTGGAGATGTCCCAGCCATGGAGAAGCTTTTTGAGTCAGGCGAATACGACGCAACATACACCGACGAGGAGGGTATCACCCCTCTGCATGTACGTCACATATTTGCTTTCAAACCCTGCACTCACGGCCTTTCTGCCGCTTGAAATGCAACCACATCGCGCTAACGTCTTCTAGTGGGCAGCAATCAATAATCAGTATGCCATGTGCAAGTTCCTCCTCGACAATGGGGCTGAGATCAACAAGAAAGGGGGAGAATCTGTAGCGACACCTTTGCAATGGGCTGCTCAAAGATGCCATTACTACACCGTCAATCTCCTTCTCCAGCGTGGAGCCGATCCCCTCATCACCGATGCCCAAGGCTACAACACTCTTCATATCTCAACCTTCAACGGCAACACCCTACTACTGGTCCTGCTCCTACATCAAGGCATTCCCGTCGATGTGCTCGATAGCTACGGACACACGGCGCTCATGTGGTCGGCCTATAAGGGATTTCCCCAGTGTGTCGACCTCTTCCTCCGCTGGGGTGCTAGCGTCCACACCACCGACGAACAGGGTTTTACGGCACTCCACTGGGCTCTGGTGAAGGGCTCCCCCGCTTGCATACAGAAGTTGATTGAGTACGGCGCCGATCGATTCGCGAAAACACAGACCGGCAAGACCCCAGCTTTAACAGCCAAGGAACTGAACACAACGGGCGCCTGGCACCGGGCTCTCAAAGAGTGTGGGTACGATGAGGATGCCCAGCCTATTGAGCCAAACTTCCCTGGTGCGCGTTTCTTCCGCCAGGATAAGAGGGGGTTCGTCACCAAGTTTCTCTACTTTTGGCCGTTCCTTCTGGTCTGGGCCGTCATCACGATCTTGGGAAGCATGCCTATTTTTGCCGGCCTCTTCTTTGCCCTTGTGGTTGGATACTCTCTGCAATGGTGCGCTCAGCAGGTCATCGAATATGCGCCGCCCGACATGCGCCACTTCCACAAGACAGTAAGTTGTTGGTAGCACATACCTTGGGATTTCGGCTAACAGGTGCAGCCTTGGCTAGCCGGCATCTTCTCCGCTTCGGTGTTCTGGGTTGGCTTGAGATGGCTGACTACCATCCTGCCTGCGACCACAGGATCTAAAGGTTGGTGTAAGGAACTAATCGGTTTGGAGTACAGTTACTGACAAAACGTAGCTGGTACCCAGCCGCACTGGTGGTTGAACCTCATCTTCGGTGTTTTCCTTTCGCTTTGCGCTTATTTTTACAGCGCTGCTATGCGTTTCGACCCTGGATTTGTTCCCAAAATGAATGGCATCGCAGAGCAGAAGGCCGTCATTGATGAGCTCCTGAAGGAATGGAAGTTCGATGAGACCAACTTCTGTGTTACGTGCATGATTCGGACTCCTCTTCGCAGTAAGCACTGCAAGCGATGCCAGAAGTGTGTTGCGAAGCACGACCAGTAAGTTTGTTGCACACCTTTCGAAAGTCAAACTAATTTTCCTCCTTAGCCACTGCCCTTGGGTTTACAACTGTGTCGGTATCAACAACCATCGCCATTTCTTCCTGTACCTCATCAGCTTAACACTAGGCATCATCTCTTATGACTTCCTTGTCTATTACTGCAAGTAATCCCACATGCGTTCTCTACCAGAGATGCTAATGCTACCCTCCAGACTTCACCGACATCTCGGCACAAGCCTCCGACAGCTGCAACTTCCTCAGCCCTGGACTTTGCAGGGTCGTTAACGCTGACGGCTACACGGCTCTTCTCACATTATGGGCAACTCTTCAGCTTACTTGGGTCGGTATGCTTCTCTTCGTCCAATTTGTCCAAGTTTCTCGCGCCATGACGACCTACGAAAACATGTTTGGTGTACAAGACGGCACCGCCACCTCTGCTTTTACATCGACCGGTACCCCTCTCGACCCTAATCACCCGTCATTGACACCGCCTGAAGCTCACGGGGGTCATGGCCACGGCCACGGCCATAAGCACAAGGGTGGCTTGCTTCAGCGTTGGGCCCGTTTGTTGGGTGTGGACCCCTTCATCGAGACTATTCGCGGCCGTGGCGCTGCTACTCAGAATAAGAGGAGGAAGAAGAACCCCTACTCCAACGGGTGCGTCGCCAATTGCCGCGACTTTTGGTGCGATCCTGCCCCGACCTTTGGTCAACGCGAGAATGGCTCCGCCATGCTCGCTGGTGAGCCCGTCAACTACACAGCCATGTACGAGAGCCCGACTTTGATGAACATGGGACGAGGTCGGAGGAGAGCTGGTGGCTACGAGTCTGTCGCTGCTGAGGAAGTATAATACGCTGTTTTGATGAATGATGGGAACGCGATGCATCTGACGTCCTGTCGCTTTCACGGCCGGTGGGAAAAGAACAGTTTTGTCTTTGAGCGATGACTTTTCTGAAGAAAACTTACGACGAGGCGAGATGATAACCCCACGATAGAGCGGCGCAATCAGCAGTTACTTGAACAGCTGCATAGCTCGCTATACATTAATTGGTTACATGTAGAGATATGAACCTTTATAAACTTTGATGGTTGACGGAACTTTTCCGTATGTTGAATTGAGGAAGTCGATTTAACGATGCATCATTGGCACTGATTTCTCGTTTTCTCCTCGTTTGCAAGCTCAGCTGCATCATTGATCCATGTCGCCAGAATCAATACAATCTGTGAGCGCCAAGGGAGTCGGATAGCCCGAAGCCCACCAACTCCAGAGTCAACACAGAATACTAGTTGAGGTAGAGCTATTGATCTTGGACGAAAATTAACCTACTAGTTGAGCATATGAAACTTACAGTCAGTGACCAGGTTTCTCAAGCTGTTTCGGACAATATTGAAGTGCCGAAGTTGGCAAGCGAGGTAACAGAGAGACTACTACTGGTCCAAGGGGTGATTCACGCAGCCATCACTTTACGGGTAAGCAGCGTACCTGGATTCCTTCGTCGCCAAATTCCGTTTGAAGCATATTCAACGAATTAAAAGGCTAAGGACATGCCTCTTGAGAAGTGAGCCTTAATGATTACGATGAAGTGATCCGGCTAAAGGTTGCTCGCGCGTGTAATCTTCATAATGCATTTGCCTCCATGGAACTTGACTATTTCATGCTTCTTCTATCCGTTACCGGAGTGATTGGCCGTAAAAGACAAGCCACCTTTGCCGCAGCCATCACTTTTTTGGATTTTTCAGCTTGTTCCCGTTCGACGTGACCTTCGTGGAATAGCCATCGACTTAACACAAATACTAGACACTGGACATTTCCCGGAAATTCTAGCACAGGGATGCCATGTTGAGAAATCTTAGTGGCCAGGGTATCCACTCACATGGATCTCAAGCAATCCTCGAAGGATTCATACTAAGTACCGGTGTGAACATCACCCAGTCCATTGTCTGATAGGTGTTGGTCAACCAACACGTTCATACGAGAGCACCGCTCCCTCACTACGCGAAGGATCCTTGGTTCCAATACCACTCCGTCATCCCGCAATGCATCCAAACAGCCACCAGCAGCCAAAACATCCTATCAAGAGGCCAAAGAAAACCCCCACAAGCAACCGTCTGCTACGATAGCCAAGGAGATTGTTGACCAGGCAGTGTTACAGAATATCTTGCTAATCTTTTCAAAGTCGGTGGATGACACGGACCGCCGAACAAGCATGACGGTTTTGACTCACTCATGAGCTAAAGGAACTGTATTTCCAGGGTTTGAAAGACTGATCTCAAGTATTGGAATTACGTGTTAGTGAATGTGTGGCATCTCGCAGAAGTCATTCTTCAAAACCTGGTGAAGAACAAGCGCGAAGCTACTTGACAGGGGCATTCTCTTGCAGACCTTGACTTTATTTCTTTGCCGGAGTATTCGGTGGATATGGAAGGTCGCTGAGTTGGCATCGGCATACGACGCAGTATGAGCCGTGAGGATCAAAGCAAACACCACTGGATGTTAGGTCGAAGAGTCCTCGAGAGGTCAGTTCGAAGAGAGGTGTACGTGAATCATGATGAAATGAACAAACTAGACAGGCCACTCGGATTAATCTTCAAATTATTCTACTCAGGCTATTAAGACAATCTGTAATTCCTCAGGCTCACTGATAGCTGCCATCGTGTTGTTTCTAGAACCGGACTGAGCAGACTCAGCTGACAGAACCGAGATCGCTTCTTTCGATTCCCAGTAATTTACTTGCCTCGAAGTTTAGAAGTATTATTTTTCTGACAGAACTAATTCAGATATTAAGTGCAGCACTATATGCTATGATCATCCCCTCTTCTCTCGTAACTAATGCTTCTCATTGTCTCAACGTCCGAGAAAGTGTCTCTCGACGAACCGCAAAGGTACGTAGAGAAGAGCGCTCAAAAAGAATGCAATCTCGAAGCCAATGTCACCCGTCGTCGCCGCAATCGGTCCCGTGAACCAGACCTGTGAGATACAGGGGACAATCAAGCCGAAGCTCAGAACAGAAGCTCCGATAGCCGCGGCGCCTGATGGTAACTTCGAAGCCACGTCCCAAATCTCGACATCGTACGCTTTCGGGTTGGCGCGGCGGAAAACGAAGTGCTCAGCAACCACGATGCCTACAAACGAAGCCGACCAATAGCCGATAAGCGCGATGAAGTTTTCGAGGCTGAGGAAAAAGTCGTGGGCTGCTTTGATCGCGATGGGAATGATGATCGCAGTTACCACGATGGAGAAGATGTATCGCGGGATGCGGAATGATGGGATCAGCGTCTGGAAGTTCAACGTGATCGCATACATTGTGCCCGAGATGTTTGCCAACAATGTGAAGGCTAGGAGGACAAGAATGAATTTGCCAAAGTTGCCGGCCGGGGCGAGCATAGCGCCGAGGACGCCGCCGACAAGCGTGGTGTCGAAGCCGGTCTGCCACTCTGGGATATTGCCCATGGCCCCTCCAATAGCTGCGCCGAGCGTCATGAGCAGGATTGTGGGCACAACGAGCCCAAGAAAGCTGTAGGCGAAGATTCGGTATCTAGATGGGTTAGAAAGCTAGATCACCGAGGAGGATTGCGGAAACTCACGAGACAAGCCGCTTGGTGGGATCGAAGTAGGTTGTTAGGTCAGATGCGATACACGCCCACGGGATCATGTAGGACGCAATGACACCTCCAAAGCTGAGGACCTGAGCTGCCGTCGCCGGTTCCGGCGTAGCTTGCAGCTTGAGCTGCTGGCCACCGCAGCCAACAGCAATAATGATGGCAACCAAGGCCGGCATCCAAGCGTATCCTTCATAAAAATGCAAGATGTTGAAACCACAGAACGAGATCAGCAGCGCCGCAACGGCGATCAGCACGATACCCAAAGCAGTGGAAAGATCGCCCTCCGAGACCGCAGAGAGACATTGTCCTCCGATGACACAGATGATAATGCAGAAACCGGTGAGGGTCGCCAAGTTGAGGAGCACCGGGATATACACCAGGTAATAGCTGCAAGAGACACGTTAGGCCACGGTCTTGTTTCTCACGGCGCTGAGCTCTGAACGACTTACCCAAAACTGAACCGAGCCTGGATCATTTGACGCATGCCAGTCTTCGGCCCCAAAGTTGACAGAAACGCAGGGGCAAGAGTCGACAGGAGGTTGAAAAACAAGATGACCAGGGCGGAGTCACGAAGACTCAATCCAAACGACACAGGACCAAGCATACCAAAAGTGATCCTAAGAATATAGCCAATAAGCCCCTGTCAAACAACACAGAAGAAACGAGGACAACCTACGCCAAAATGTTGGTGTTAATCGAGCACCATATGGTAAAAGCATTGAAATACTTGGTGTTTGTCCGGGCTTCGAGAGGGATGGGCTCGATTCCCCCTTCCTCGACCCGCCCAGCCATCAAGACTCTGCGCGCGAGACTTTTAACGCCGTGGCCATCCTTTTGGGGTTGTTGAGCGCCGTGGTCCTCGGTGACCTGCTTGTCATGATCGAGTTGGCCCCGTTGGCTTTCCAAGTTGTCGGCCATCTTCCAACAAGGTTCCGTCCTGTGGGGGAGGAGGAGTGGTCTGGTGGGCGGGATGAAGGATATGGCGAAACACACACACACACACTGGCCCGTGAGGGAGCAATTATGTAGGTAGTGTAAATGCGGCGAATGACTCCGAAGTTCGCCTGCTGAGAAATCGTAAAAATTTATTTGTCGCAGCGTCCGTGCGTTACGTACATTATCGCGCCAAAATGCGACCTGACTGAATTAGTCCTGTTTTTTTGCTGAAAGTCCCCGGTGAGCCCATCTTTTCCGCTGCTTATGGCTCATAGGATTGGACCACTGTTTTGTGGCAACGGTGACCGCTTCCCGGGGGGATCTCTTTCGGTTAAGCGGGACGCCCGTTGCATATCAGCGCAGGTGTAGGTATTTAGTGGCATCATCAAGTTGCCACTAGACCACGGGGTTGCTGAGAAGCCAATCTGACAACTAATGAATGAAAATACTTCCCTAACTGGCCCTTGAGACGACGTGAGAAATACGAGAAGCGAATTATTGCCAACTGAATGTTAGCTTTTGTGTTTCTATGTTATTCATAGTGATTAAGAGTCATACGTGCCGGGGCCAGCTGCCAGGGTTTAGAGCCAAGCCTATCTTCATTTCGATGGTTATCCTTGTAAGAAGACGTTGAATCTAACGTAGCTTAGCATCAATGCGTTGGCTACGAACAGATCGACGGGGTCATCATCAGCCCTGATGCTGATATACCAAAGTTGCGACATAACGGAAGTAATAGAGAGAATCAAAACGTTCAACGATAAGAACCGTTTTATCGTGAACCATGGGCAAGCATAGACGCCCGTCCAAGGTTTGTGGATGACTTGAGAGAAGACATGTCAATGCGTCGGGTTACCATGCCAAGCACATCAGTAGTTTTTTGCTACGTGATCAATGTATGATATAAAAATACTTTGTAGAATATATCCAACAGTAGATTGTCACAAGTTCTTCTCGTCCGTGACATCCTTGCGCATTTTGGAAGCAGAGTGAGAATAACTCGCACACCCGGCTTCATCCATTCTGTGTTGATGTGACAAACCCAATTCTTCTGTTTTCCCTCTTCGATTTTGCTGGTTCGGTTGCTTATTTCAGGCGTCTGGGTCTATCATACACTCCTAGGCCACCCATCGGCAAACTTAGGCCTCAAGGAGAACCGGCATCAGTCTTGCCTTTTGCCTTCTTGCTTTTTTTCTTCCTCTTCTTTTGCTTAGGCATAGTTAACGGCTTCATTCCTGGTTCAGGCTCAGGTTGCTTGCTGCATATCTAGGGATGTTAGCTTGGGACACCCAATAATAGTGCCTCGAGCTCACAGTCAATGACGCCTGCGTCTTGTGGCCGGAGCACCTTATCAGCTTTCGTAGCATTTGGCCAAGCGTGTCTTGATAATCATACTATTAGCTTTTGACACGGCCCGAAACTTGGGCAGTCGTAAGACGGTACTTACTAAAGCCTTTCTTGACCTGTCTCCAAGAATGAGTCTCGCAGTCAATGCCGAACTTTGCCTTCCATTTGTTGACCTCATCAATCGGCCACAACTCGTACAGCCAAGTCCTGGCGCTTATGTCCTTGGCACCGGGGTGGGCCACCAAGATTCTGTCCACCGCACCATTTCCGAGTAATCCTTTGATAATTGGTTCCTCAAAATCCTGGAGACTGGTCAAGCCAGAAGGGTGAAAACGGTGTGGGGGGAGCGGCAATAGGAGCGTAACCTGGGTTCCTTGGGCGATAAACCAAGCGAACAGTGCCGACGCGCCTTTCATGAAATTGCTTCTCTTCTTTTTCCGCTTCGATTTCTCTAATTTTACCAAAGGCCCTAGCGCCGTGGTGAGGGTTTGCAATCCGTTATCATCTGCCCATCTTTGTGCCTTTTCACGCTGCATGCCACTCCATAGAACCTGAGAGTTTCGCTTCCACGCACTGCTTTTGAACTGATCGCAGATCTGTCGAGCTTCCTTCTGGGTTACATATCGGGGACAAATGATGCCGAGAAGACCAGCAAGTCCCTGTGTGTCCTCGATTCCCATTCTTGCTTAAGCACACCTGTACTTCGGCTTGTAGAGCGAATGAATGTTTATGATAAGCCAGAGGAGATAAAGTGTTGAGGATGTTAAATTTGACAGTCAATCGACTGGAGGGAAAATGGACGGTCAGAATACCGAACAGATTGGTGCCAGGGCTCCTTTTCAATGCAAGTACACGGAATCGTTACATCCCGGTCTTCCACGTACATATGTTGATATTGTAACAAATCACTCGTTCCTTTCGACTTGAGATTCGCGACATTGATTTAAGCTATGACAATGCATAAGCTCTATGTGACTGGGCCCGTGATATCAAACGACACTGGTTCACTTGGCAGATGCCCTCTGATTTCATTCTCGGATCCGCGACCTTTGCAGGCCAAAATTCAACATCATGTTGTTCAGCAAACTGAATTTTGGTAGTGAGCTTTGCTATGATTAAGGTTATGTCTGCAACGTAATTATGTCCCGACGGTATTTGGAGACTCGAAAGTTGACTTACGGGAGATAAGTGCACGCAGTAATTACGGTTTATCACGAACTGCAAACACAAAATCTCCAGATATTGACTTTAACTGCATCGCTTCATTTTGCCCAGTGCCGTGAAAATTCTGTGCAGGTATCCCGCATAATCAGGTATGGACGTGTCAGCGATCGAGCTATGAAGCCGGCCCCGTAACAACCTCCGTCATCGGCATCAACAGCCAAGGCCTCCTTTGATGACTCAACACGGCTGGCTGTCCGGACTCCAGCATCAGCATCATCGATTATAACAGTAGCACGATCCTCCGCGTCATCTCGAATTATACATTTTGGGCGATATGGATCGATCAAACTTCACCCCCGCAGATATCGTCGAGGAAGTCTGGAGTTTTCTCGGCCTGCCCGAACAAGCTATCTCGTCGTTTAAGCTCGAATGCAGCCCTGGCCCCGCACTACCCTCGTCGTTCAAGATTGGACACATCGCACAAAGTTCCATCGCACTATCAGCTTTAGCTGCCGCACTCGTCCACTCCACTCTCAACAATGTTTCCATACCCAGAGTAACGGTACCACTTCGCCATGCCATCGTAGAGTTCAAGTCTGAGAGGCTCTATGCTATTGACGGCAACCCTCCGTTATCTGCTTGGGGAACCGTAGGTGGCCTGCACAAGACTTGTGATGGCTACGTGCGTATTCACGACTCTTTCCCTAACCACCGCTACGGTACACTGCGGCTCCTCGGCCTCAGACCGGATGCCACTCGCAGCGATGTTGCTTCCAAGACGGAAGGCTGGCGAAGCATCGACCTGGAGACTTCTGGTCTCAAGAATGGGTTAGCCATCTATGCACTACGTTCCTACCAAGAGTGGGATGGTCTTCCGCAGTCGAACGCTATCAGCAATCAGCCCATTTCGCTAAGAAAGTTCAACGACGGGCCCCGAAACGTCCCCGGTCATCTCATCAAAACTTCACGGAGCTGCCTCCGGGGTCTTCGTGTCGTGGAGATGAGCCGCGTGATAGCTGCCCCTGTAGCAGGCAAGACGCTGGCAGCGCACGGCGCAGACGTTCTCTGGGTAACGTCTCCCAACCTTCCCGACCTCCCTGTGTTGGATCGAGAGTTCAGCCGCGGCAAACGCACGATCCAGCTCGATATTCGGAAGGCATCTGACAAGGCAAAGCTTCTTGAGCTGCTCCGCACAGCTGATGTCTTTATTCAAGGATATCGACCTCAGAGTCTGGCAGGAATGGGCTTGTCACCCGAGGAACTGACGGCAACGAACCCAGGGCTCATTCTCGCTAATCTTTCTGCTTTCGGTCCCGATGGGCCATGGTCCACTCGCCGTGGTTTTGATTCCTTGGTCCAGACCTGTTCCGGAATGAACGTGTCGGAAGCCGATCATTTTGGCGCCGGCGAATCTGCAAGACCGATGCCGTGTCAAGCCCTCGACCACGCGGCCGGTTACTTCCTTGCTACAGGTGTTTCTGCTGCAGTTTATAAACGTGCGACAGAGGGCGGCTCGTGGATTGTTGATGTTTCTCTGGCCCGGGTAATGAAGTATCTGAGAAGCCTCGGACAGTACCCAGGTCATTCTGGTTTTGAGTGTCCGGACATCAAAGGTCCTGCGGACGTCGAAGAAAGCCTGTTTGCAACGAGCGACACAACCTTTGGAAAGATGAAATACGTGAGGCACGCAGCAGAGATTCAGGGTTGTAAAGTTGGCTGGGAAATCATGCCGAAGCCGTTGGGCACTGATATTCCGGAGTGGAAATAGCGAAAGACCTGAGGCTACCTCTGAAGCATACTATACTTGAGGAATAACAGGTCATCATCACAGTACCGCAGCCACTTGACTAAATTGCCCTCCTGATCCAAAGAACTTCTCAACAGCCTTGTCGACTTCATAATAG
This sequence comes from Colletotrichum chlorophyti, assembly GCA_001937105.1. Taxonomy (NCBI): domain Eukaryota; kingdom Fungi; phylum Ascomycota; class Sordariomycetes; order Glomerellales; family Glomerellaceae; genus Colletotrichum; species Colletotrichum chlorophyti. The sequence goes on along the minus strand of MPGH01000204.1, from coordinate 759,198 downwards.
TACATCCATGTACTTTTCTTCTCGCCAGCTCTCCTGACACGCTCCTCAATTTCCTTCTCGACGGGAAGGTTCTCAGCCAATAGGGCAGAGTTGAGTGTAGCAAAATTGTCCAGAACTTGATACAGGTCCCGGTAATGGGGAGACCTGATCTGGTCATACAAATTCAAGGCCTCGACCAGACCCTTGCCGTTTTTCCGAGTCCAATCAACGCTCCGAGTTAGGGCGTAGACGTCCTCGAGTGCAAAACCAGCACCTGCGCCAAAAGCTCCGGACAGGGGGTGCGAAGCGTCTCCAATCAAAGCCAGGGCGTCGTGTGAAATAACGGTTTCCAGTCGTGGTCCGGAGAAGAGGGCAAACTCTTCCGTCTTTCCCTTGGCCGCCAGCTCAATGACCTTGCGAACCGGCTCGTAAAACTCGTCGTACTCCGAGGCGACGGTTTTGAAATCAAAAGGGCGACCCCAGCTGACGTGCTCCTGCCCCTCGATCGGACGCCGGATACGCGCCGTAACCTCAAAATCATCTCCACCAAGGGGGCAGGTGAAGACGTATTTTCCGCCTACATTCTGCCAGAAAACAGGAGACTTGGGGATTCCTTCAATCTTGTCGACTTCCGCCTTGGATATAATAGTCCGGTACGCAGATTGTCCGTTATACTTGATTTTATGAGACGGGAAGGCAAAAGATCTCACGAACTGTTTTCTGTCAGAGTCTGTTCTCGACGGGGTTGCTCTTTTGCGTGGCCATACCGATCGAATTCCATCAGCTCCCACAAGCAAATCGACCTCATCAGTGAAGCCATCCTCAAACCGAATTTCAATCGTGCCACTCGGAAGCTTCGAAATGCTTGTAAGCTTCTTCGAAGTTTTTACCCGAGACTGGTCGACTTCTTTGAGAAGAGCAGCCTGTAACTTGGCCCGGACAAGACGGCAGCTTAATTGTTGAGGCGGTGTGTTCTTAGGGTGACTGCTCAGCTCCAAAAGCTTTCCTGTCCTTCCGTTCCTGATGACCATCTATTAGCCGGTGAACGCATCAAGACTAAAGGTCACGAGACTCACCGTTGCTGTCCACTCGTTCCGTCAGGAGCTCTGAAATAATCGTCAGGATGAATGTTTTTGGCCGCTCCGTTCAACTCCAGCAACCGCCACGTGTGACGTTGAAGACTGATGCCGCCACCAGTTTCACTGATCTGAGGTTTTTTCTCATAAAGCGTCCAATCGACGTAGTTCAACTTGCCAAATTCAATGGCCGCTCCGAGACCTCCAGGCCCTCCGCCAATGATGGCAATTTTGAGGGGCTTTAGGGCGGTTTGGTCGTTGGTGGTCATTGTGGCAAACGGCACTTGGTATTTAAGACGTGATAAAGGCATAAGATATCGCTTTGACCAGACCTGGGTTTCCCTGATAACGGCTGCGCAGAGTCGCTCGGCGTTTTTCTGCGGCATACGATCTCCAAATCACAGCGTCGTTTGCGCGGCATTTTATGCTTTCAATCGGAGTCAGCCATGGCCCAATGGGTTCTTTCCGTCAAGTCGTCTTGCTGCATTGCTGTATTGCGCCATCTCGGTAGCGTATTGGCAATCCGACCGCGGCCGATACAGGACTCCAAGCCCCAAAGAAGAGGCCCCCCATCTGTGGGCCGCGCTGTTAGTAAGTTGATTTGTAAGATTCCACTGCAACATCACGAGCATCTCAACCAACTCAACAGGACCGTTTTAAGATATCTAGTTATCAAGCGATACTCAACGAGCAACAGCAGATTTAAGTGGGTCCAAAAGAAGTATGATGCAAGCTTCGAGAGGAAGACAACTTTGAACGCAATAACTCTCGGTCACTTTCAGGTACTAGATATATCGAACGTCCAGACAAACGTAGGTCTAGTCGGAAGTGGAGAGGCTGGCTGGAAGCTGCAAAGGCAGAACGGGCAAGAAGCACTTCGTTTTGACCACATATGTTTGGTTGTTTAACAGCGTGTATAGGAACCCAGGCACGGGATTCGATACTGCATACCAACCTGCCCACTTCTTAGGGTCATTCATGTCATTGAGCGATGATGCGCATACCTTCAAGAGCCAAGAACGCAAAAGCCCCGGCCAAATAAGATTCGCCCAAAGCCGGTCAACGAAATGCATGAAGCCAGCGATGAATATTTGGAGTTTGCAATCATATGAAGGATAAGTACCACAGCCTGGAAAGAACACGATTGAGCGAACGATCAAACGCCAACTCGGTCACGCAGTTCGTGAAGTCTATGGGCGACGAGAATAGGTTAACATTGACCATCAAATTGTAATTCAGGCCGCCTCAAGATTCAGTTCGCAGGCAAGGTTTAGGAATAGCCGTTATAGGCAGACAAAGCAATGCAAAATCAACATGAGGTTTTCATGAGAGCAACAATGATATTGGTTGTGGTGATTCCTGATCTCCTTGCCACCTGAGACGAAATCAACAAGAGTCGATAGCCTCATGAAGTGTTATTTGTATCATTCGTGTCAAGCGTCGACTCCTCAATTAGGAAGTTCATGTTTACAGGTTTCCAGTGCTGCACAAGCCAGTCAAGAGTTAGCTGCTGCGGCTATACAAAGCCCGGAGTTGAGTTACCCCTCCAACGACCTCTCGTCTACCGGCAACAGCCGAACGGCCCGCTGGCTTGTCTTCCGGCACTATCTTGACGACCAGCTTAGCGACGTCGGCGGTAGTCTCAAGCTCCCCTGTAAACACCGACTAGGAGGTTAAGGCGCCATATCGCAGGCAGGCTGTCCCAATACACCTTCAGATAGCAAAGGATTAATTCGGTTCCTGATGAACTTTATCTCAATCCCGAATTACGTCACCGGCGCATGGGTGACATTCGTGTTTGCAACCAACCAGTCGTTAATTGATACTCCAAAACGAACACACCCTTTCTATGATCTGGCTTCTGACCCAATACCAGCGTGAATGACAACGCGGACGGAGCGGTGGCAGCTCAAGCAAGCGTAGTTCAGATTGCTGGCAGTCTTATGACTTCGCAGTTGCCGAGTCTCATCTTGACCGCATCGGCTCTCGGTTCCTCTCACTCCCTTTTAACGCTGGTACTTACAGCTGACATCCTGCGATGTGTTGACCCCTTTGTCCTTCACTGTTTGTGACGCGGAAAACGGGTTATTGGATTCAGCTTCACTATTCAACTTGGTGGCCTATTTCAACACCGCCATCTCCGCCACGTCTTCTTCGACGTCTTCTACCGCTTTTACCGCTTTTAACGCTTCTATAAGCTCACCCTGTTTTGTTTCATCCTCTAGTTCATCTTTCTCCAGTTCATCCTGTTCCAGCTCGTTCTTGTTGAAGCAGCAACTGCAACCTCCCTTCTGCGACTACAGAGTCTTTGCGTGGCTAGATCTGAACCGTGGTGCTGGAAGAAGGGCATCACGATGGCGTTTTCTGACGCTCTTGCTGTGATCTTTGCCGCTTATCTTACTCTTTTCTAGCACTGGAACCAAGTCCGGAACCAAACCTTGTACAAGGTAACTAATGTTAATATATTGACGTAAAATTATCTACAACTAGTGTTTCAAGCCGGAACAATGCGGCACTCCAATGCAGACTGATTTGAGCGTAAGACTAATTAACACAAGGTAAAGTTAACAATTGGTTACTGAGCTTGATGCGCGACTGCACGTTAGATATATCCCACTGACCCAAGGTCCCCCGCCTTAGTGTTCCACTGAGATCCGCTTAGGAATGATTATCATTTTTGGGTGTTGACAGAAAGGCAAACATGGTATGAGAGGCCGATCAAAACACTCCTTTTTAGGAAAACTCGATATGCAACTATCCAGGGCTATGTAGAGTAGTGAGGGGGCTATGTCACATGTAGGTAGAAAGCACTTTAGCACGCACCATATCCCTCACGAAGCCCCTCTTGATCGTGGCGTGTCGAGTCCTCTCCACGCAACTCTTGCAGTTCTTGCTGTTCGGCCTCCTTCTTCCTTCGCTCCGCTGCCTCATGAGCTTCCTGCATGCTTCTTTCAAGCTTAACGTTCCACCCAGTCCAAGCCCCAATCGAAACGAAGAACTGTACTATCAACATCGCAATGAATAGTCTCTGGGGCAGATCACGCTGCAGAGCTTCGCGCACATTACCGCGCCAAAGAGCTACCATGGCATGTCCAAAGCCACCCGAGGCAAAAAAGACTAACACCAAATATGAGCCTTGCCGATAGACGATGACTCCTGCACAGATGATCAAGACCGCCACGACCAATACAAGAGTTCCGGTGGAAGGGCCCCAGAATCGTCCCATAATACTTTTGAAAAACCAATCCAACGACTCCATCTCTTCTTCTGGGATTCCTACGAGTTCGTCAGCGTTAAGAGTCGTGGTGAGAAACGGCCACGGGGCTGCACCGTTATCATAGGTAGCGATGGAGTATGCCGCCATAAAGCTAATAAAGATCAACAACCAGTTTTTCCCAGAGGTTCTAGTAGATTTCCTCCCATGTGGACGTAATGCAGCATCAGGCTTAGAATCCGGTTGCGATGCTGAGCTTTCCCGCTGGCTTTCCTCCTCCTCTACCTGAAGTACCACATCGCCGTTCTTGGCGCTAGACGAGTCTCGCTCTCCATTGCCGGTCAGGCACACATTTCCAGGCTGGTTTGCGGCGGCGGATTCGTTGTAAACTTCGAGCCTGGAAGATCGCAACCGCATGAGAATAGCTCGATTGAAGGAGTTGGTCTGCTCACCTATCGTTCGACTCTTCCCCATCTGCCAGGGATGTGATAGATTGCTGGCTCATCAGACGGTGACTATCCGTTGGGAACTGTGTATGTCTTTTCAGGGGTTCTTCTTAGAAGCCGCGGTTGTCTAACTTGACAGAAACTTCTATGTTGAGCCCAAAACCTTTGAGTCCCACATCACAGTACGGTGGCACATCTTCTGGCTGGGGGAACGACCACGGTCCAGGTCTTATCTTTCGCCCTCTTCTTCGGATGCTGTACCCGCAGGTAACGAGACCAAACAGGTGATATTTCCGGAAACCCGTATTAGGACCACGTCATGCACGCCAAGAAAGATCTTATTTCAGCTCGCGCCCGGCGACGGGCCCCCTCAAGCCCTCGGCTTGGAGATGGATTGGCTGATGTGAACATTTCAGTGTTGAGGGTGGCCAGGGCACGAACGTGGCCACTGATAAGTCAGGAAGTAATCAAGCAGTGCTTGGCTACAGGGCCGAGAAAAGTTGGTTTTGCGGCTGCAACTGGGAACTGGAAAAAAAAGGCGTAACGCCATATCGGTCTGCTTATGATTACCAAGGTCACGCGCCGTCGAAGGTCCTGCAGCTAACTCAAAGAAGAAAAGCCACCACTCAATTCAGAGTACGAATTTTATCTCTAAGCACGCCTTTATGGTAACGAAATTCGCACCTAAATGCAAATGATGCCGGGTGGTCTTTTTTGGGCACAAAGGGTTTCTTCAACCAGACGAAACTCTGATTCCTTAGCATATATTAGCGAGCCTATGAAGTTTCTTTTGTAAGCAAACAAGACGTCGAAGATACAGAAGCACCCCAAGGACCGGTGTCGCGTGGAAACTTGTTTCTTTAGTTTCCTGCGCAGAAGGACCCGGCAGCTGTGCCATACCCACCACTAGACATATCAATATAAATGGACAGACTCTGGCCAACTTATATCGTTGGCTTCAAAAGATTGTCGTGTGGACTAACAGGTATTGCCTCTGACGATGAATTAGCCACATCTTGAGGATCTCACGCGCCGTCTTGCCAGTAAATGTTGTCTACGAATTCTGTCACTGAGTTCGTGCTGTGGTTCAACGCTTGGTTTCAGCAGACATAAGTTCATTTCATCCCCTTTTCAGATTTGACTCGTCGTATTCTGGTAGGGTTTCATCATACCTCATCATTGAAGCTCATAATGTCGCAACGGTCTAATCCTTCCAGCGATTTGATGTCTGGGATTCATAGCCCAGTTGCAGCTTAGCTTGCGTTGAAAGGTAACTTAGCCTCGGGTTGTGAGGCAAGTTGGAAAATTTCGGATTATTCATTGCCGATTACAGGTTAGAATCATCATCAAATTCTCCTAGGGGCCAGCGTTGGTCTTGGCCCCAGCAAGCGTCGTAGCAGACGGGAGGAATGGTTCGCTATCTTCTTGTGAGAGAAATAGGGTAGATGGACCATCAAGTTGATGGCTATGTGACGATTGCAGCATTCAGACCCATAAGACCTTCGAAAGTCGATTCACGGCCCTGTAGTTACTGCCATTTCTGTGTAGACAGCAGTCCCAAAATCGACTGAAAAAAGCAACATACTGAAACCCAAAGTCGGTTTATTTCAAGATATCAAGACATGTATACTGAGGAAGAGGAAGGGCAACATCAGATAAGGACGCAGCATGGCGGTCTGATGTGAAAACACCGCTGCAGCAAAACCCCTTACCAAGAAGAGATAGACAGATTATTCACGTGCGCCAATATGACATCGGCACGGTTTGGTTGCCTCGGTCTGAGTCTGGTCTTAAGGGCAATCTCATGGAGTTCTGTGATTGGCAATATCCGATTTATCACACAACCATTATCTAATAGAAGTCACTCCAAGAAGCCCTGAAGCCATGATAGGTTGGCAGAATCATGAAGGGACATCCGATTTCCTGGTATAGGAGGTGTTAATCAAACTCGCGTTCCCACCTCCTTGTACCCTGGCCATACGAAGCTGCAGCAAAAGACAACTTATTGATCGTCATTACTGAGATATCCAGGTATATCGTGATGGCACATGACCTGTAGCCCTTCGAAGCAAACGCCAAACGCCGAGGAACAAACTCCGAAGAGGGTGCGTGGAGACTCAAGTATCAACTCTAGGCTCCTTCGCCAGTTAAAGAAGTGGACAAACTGCTTGGTACAAGACTTAAACAATGGGCGATATCCATCCAGAACGCTCAGGGCATCATGTTGAACGCTTGGTTCGCAGAACACTTGCGCGAACCCTGGTACAATTCAGTTGAATGAGGGCTTCTGTCTTCCACCAAGTATATGACGTCGTCTCACAATGTATTCTCCATCTCATAGCGAACGTTCTCAAACAGGCCACAATCGCATGAGACGAACGGCTTGACTGAAAAGGGTTCCCAAACTATCTGTTTAATCTCCTCATCATTAACTTGCTCAATTGATCTAAAGTATGCTCGCAGATGCCTAAATTCCGTTCATTTGGTTTAGATGAAAGAGTGTTTGGAGCTACCTTCTACCTTCAAGTTTCGCCATATCTTCATTGGATCCGAGATTATTTCCAAAGAGGGAAATATTTGAGAAGATACAAGGTCATGATTTTCATTTGCGGTCAAGGTTTTGTTTTGTAAGATTCAGTTTCGTGTTCTTTCAAGAAGAATCTCGGGCTAGGGAATGTGAAAGCTAACTTACTACAATGTCTCGCCGTCCGAGCAGTCTTCCTCCGTCACTTACCACCCATTCACATTATCTGGTACCATTCAAGCAAGTAAATAACACGAGAATAAGAAAAAGTAAGCCTCTCGACTGAAGACGCGGAGACGATAGTTGGGCCAGTACTGGAGCTGTGAACTGTCATGGTTGCCGAACGCGGCGTCCGGGAGCAGGCGAGGCAAAATCGCAGCAGCACAGGTGACAATCATGATGAGACTGTACGGCGTCATGGAGCTCCAAGTTAGAGAAGGGATTTTCTTTTTAAACCAGGTCTAAATAAAGTATTCGAGTGCCGTATTAGCACGATTGCTTTGTTAGGTTGGCATGTGAGCGACAACCGACCGGCAAGTATAGTGGCGTCTAAAGTATCAACGTCCATACAGGCTGGGTTCTTCAATCAGCGTTCCTATTTTTGCCATTTTATTTTTATTCTCGTTGTCTATGGTTAGATCAACATGGTTAGAACTTATTAGATGGAGACATCAACTTCGTCGGTTTTACATGAGAACAAGCCAGGCCAATGCGCGTGTCTGGGATCGCGGCCATATCTCCGCCCTAGCATAGAGCACGTCGATAGTGGTTTCTATGAATTGGACAGCAATTTTGCCTTGCAATGCTGAGAAGGCCTAAGCACACCCGCTACATTGCCTCTCTTGTGATTTCGAGAGACTTCCACGCGGCTGAGTTACATAGAAGTGTCACATAAACCGTGGTTGAGAGCATGTTGACATTTAAGCTCACCGACAAGCAATCTCCGCTGATATCTGCGATGTTGTTGGGCGGCCTCCGAAATCGCAATTGAAAGGACTTCGGTTGGCCCCCACGTTAGGGGTGGAAGTGAGCACGTTCTGGTTGCTCATGTGTAAGCTGCATACGTATCGCCAAGGCTGGATTCAACAAGAGCGCAAGGTAGAGAATCCCACAGCATTTTGACTGTTTGGGCAGATGTTGCGATGAGAGTATCTCCCTCGGAGTAGAGGTGACGTGTAAGCCGGCGGCGTCGGTTGCGTGGATTCTGCCGCATCCTTCATTGGGCATCTCGGAGACTGAAGAGTGTGAAGTCCGACAGCAAGACGCAAAAGCAACGGCAGCGCGTCTATTGACGGCCGGCTTAGGTGGCGAGGGCGGGCGCCAAGCGATGGTCAACAAACGAGAGAAGCGACGCAGCGAAGGACCTGACGCGTCTGTAGTGGTGGGATACGTACATTTGCGTACGACACGGCGGCCATGAGCCAACAGAAACACCGAGGGGTAGTCCATAAGGGGATTTGACTTCCACATGTTAAGGATTCGGGGACTGGGGGGTGTCTCGCGTTCAGTTATTAGGAGGTGTGGATCATGAGGGGAGTGAGTACTCAACGTGAAGAGCGAACGTGCAAGTAAGACTGACCAGGCAGGCAGAAGTTCAAGGTGAGCCGCATGGGGTGACCTCGGCGGAGGCTGCTTAGTCATTGAAGGTCTGGCCTCTAGCACTAAGGGCAGGAGCCACGACGGTTGCCTGGCGATGGCGGGTTGAGCAAATGGGGAAACAGCGGTGTGGGTTCCTTTTGTTTTTTTTTTTTTTTTTTTACAAAGAGGTTCTGGCGCAAAAGGCCCAGTGAACTTGCCTGTGGTGGAACATGCAATAGTGACTTTGTCCCTCCCATCCTCAGGGACAAACCGTCTGACGATGGCTTCCCATGCGAATTCAACCTCGTGGCCAGCCCACGCCCTTGCAGCAGCAACGATAGGCCCGCTGTGCCTTACTACTGCTAGAACTGAGGAGGAAAACAGACGTTATGACGAAAGGTTTCAAGCGTCCTAGGCTTGCCGTCCGCAACAAACAAGGCCTGGTTGCATCGGTTGTTCCGACAGAGAGGCAGGCCGTGGTGGCGGAGCTTCGTTCTTTGCATAAGGAGCCGTTAGAGATGTGCACAGCCCTCACACCCACGCACTAACATCTCGCATCGTCCAACATTCTCCGACTGGACCGGTCGGACGAACAGCTTATCCTCATCGGCATGGGCATCGCATGCACAAGCATCGTCACCATCGTCGCGAGTGGCTCCCCTTGCATCTCTGGCATCCTTCGTTCCGGCCACCACCGTAGCGATCCCTACTACCTCATCAACCAACCCGACGGCGGCGGCCACAGTACCCATCACTTTAACTGTGGCTGGCGCCCTCCTCATCGCCAATGCCTCCATCGTGGCCTCATGCACACCACTGCGAGTCACTCGGAAACAGTGGGTATGGACCTCCAAGCAATGGTCCACTGAGACGAGAAACATTACGACCTGGTGGGAGGACAAACAAAGAGCTTGCATGAGGCCTAGCGAATCGACCAGTGACTCAGGCACCACAGGGACCACACTGCATCATTCGACACCTTCGATACACCATGGCATTTGGTCATGGTTTAGGCCTTATCCTGGTATCGATGCGGTGGATACACCACTTTGCGCATCCAGAGATTTTGATGATCCCAAACACTTTCATTTTGTTTCGATTGCCGCTGCCCATGTCACCGTCGCCCTTTCCCTAGATTGCTCGCGTTTCTTTTTGTCCCGGGCCGGCAAGGTGAGATGGCCAGGGGAAAATGGCCAAAATGGACTGGGTGACGAGCATCAAAAGACTATGCGAAAAATAGAAACACGTTGTGGGAAGTCTGCCCCTTTCCAGTCAAGCTCTGGATTCGACATCGGCCAGAGAAGGCTGCGACAGCACCAGGCCATCCTCTCGACCTTTTCCACCCTTGCCATGGACGAACGGACGGGAGGGATTGTCCGCAGAAACCAAACATGATTTACCGCTGTCATCTAGCCAGTCGGTTCCCTCTCCATCCTACGGATAGTGAGCGCATCACCACCGTCTGTGCGATAAACCTCTTACCACCACCCCCACAACCAACCACACCTCGATTCCTCCTCAATGCGAGGCCAAACGACAATGAACCACTGAGGGCTCACGATGTTCCCCGCCTGATGCTTCTCGTCTTGTCTGGCTAGTCGAAAAAGACCTTGGCTCCCTCCAACACCTTCATTCGACAGCTTACGGCCACCCCCTTGCGCCCTCCACAAGTGTCACTCGGCCCACGCTCAGCCCCAAGGGTCTCCAGGAAAAGAGGCTGTAAGGTGCCGCCAGATGTATCTCGCAGCCAGGAATGTGTGCAATAGTGACGAGATTGAACGAGGCGCGGCACCCAACTTTCCCAACTTCGACTCCCCCCTTCACCCCAAGGACACCCTAGAACTACGAAAACGGTATGGTAAGACCCAAAGAGTTACTCATCGGCCACTAGCAGGTCCTTGAAGGCAGCAGTGGCAGGGGATGGGGCATGGGGGACATGCATCACCCACCCTACAGGGCTTAATCTCCACCATCCTTCGAACATGCAGCCGCTTGGCCAATGGGTACTTTGCAGTGCGCTTTCATTTTGCTGTCAGTGATAGGTATCTTTATTCATGGCCCTTGGTCTCACTTTCCCACCACCATGTCGAACGCGTCTGAAGACCGGGACGATATTTAGTTCAGACACGGAATACCTAGGGACTTTGACTTCCTACCTTGTTCAACGTCTCCACTAAGTTTTTCTACTTCAAAATTTCACTGACTTGACTTGGATCTCAGACGCAAATCAACCGGCCTAGTTGATCCATTCCGTCAGGCAGACACTTTTGTACTGACTCTGGCCTGTTGATTTCACACATCCTTTCTCTTCTTCCGGTATATAATATCCTTCTCTCGATCTGGTGCCTTTCTCCAAACGCTCCCCAGATCACTTACACGCCAAACATTCAGGTCACACACAACAGTACTCGAGCCTCCGAGATATATATCAATCTGTCTGATCACCACCGACACATTGTCTTCCAACCGCGCGCCAGAAGCTCACTACGTGGACAACATCATCGTCTTCAAGCACAAGTCTCGTCGTCCTACCAACACCACGCAGGAACCGAGACCTTCTCCTCCCCCAGAGGCCGAAACCACTCCTCACTCGACTACACCTGTGAAGCGAGTTCACTTCGCTCCGCAGGTCGTTCAGCCAACGCCTCCACCGCAGCGCACGCCGCGCCCCTATACGGTCGAACAAGGCACCATGTGCACCACCGACGTCTTCACGGACGTCTACCCCGACGGCCGCATCAACCGGTATGAGCAGCCCAACTTCTGCTCTTCCTCCCGTCACGGCCATCTCTGCGCCAGCCCCGTTGTTTACAACCACCCAGCCCGCCATCTCGCTTACACCGCGCCCTTGCCTTTTGCCCCCGCTGCTCCCACGTACTCTTTCCATCAGACGGTCCCGCCAACCCCGCCTCGCGGTCCTTCTGCGTCCGACACAGAACGTGCCCGCCGGGACTCGTCCTCAAGCGATAGGAGGCACCGGCCATCTGGTGTATACGTCAACGGGCAGAAGGTACTCGACTTAAACCGCAAGACCCGGTCTCGCGCTGAGCGCATTGTCATTGTTGACTCCCCTCCCACCCCGCGCACGCCCCCTAGACAATTCGCAACACCGTACACCGCGCCGCCCTCGCCCAATGTAGGCGGTGACGTTCCCCAATTCCGCAACAGCTACATGCCCCGCGAGTCACTCCGCCCCGTCATCGTTGACGAGCGTCCTCGACCCAAGGTGGAGATCGAGGTTGTAGATAGCAGGCACCACCGACACCAGTCTTCCGACTCTCGGTATAGCCACAGCAGCGCCGAAAACGACGACCGCCGCCGCCGACGTCGTGATTGGGAGCGCGAGGAGCGTGACCGCCAGGAGGAGGAGCGCCAACGCCGAATGCGTGCTCGCATCGATGAGCAGAACGAGAAGATCGCTCGACGCGCCGCCGTACCTCTCAAGCGTACCTCAACGGGCTTTGCCCCTCCAACCGCCGACCAGCAGCGAGAGCAGGAGCTCGTTGACGCTGTGCGTCGGTTGGAGATCAACCAGCGCGTTGCTGCCGACCGTCGGGCACGTGAACGCGAAGAGGAGGATGAGGCCCAACGCCAAAGACTGATGGAGCGCATGATGCCCCGCCGGAGGGCGACTGTGGGGCCCGGCAGCAGGCGGCACCGCGTCCTCTACGATGACGGTGTTTACCGATGGGAGTAAATGCCGCATTCCTGGAGCATAGGTTTACTATGCCTTTGATTTTTGATGTGATTTTACTATAGATAGCAAGCGATTTTGGTTTATTTGCATGTACTTTACTTATACAAACTGGGCAACAGAGCAGGACTCGCCGGGATAGCGAAAGGATGATACCACGACAGCAGGGCAAGGAAGTTTCGAGTTGAAAATGCTGTAGCAGAATTTGCACAAACATGAGCAAGGGGAAAAACATATTCCAATAGACCAATTTTTTCTACAATTCGGCGTCTAGCCATATCCCAAAGACCATTTCTCGTAAAAATTCGACAAGGTGTGGGCGCGTGCCAATGCATGTCTCACCCATTCCTTGGTCCGAGACCATCCTCGAGGTCGTAGACGCGAGAAAGGTCCGCCACCCTCAACTGTGAGGGCCGAGACATTGCGGGAATCCGTTTCTGTGGCGTCACATTGTTCTTTCTGTTGGTGTTAGGCCAGAAGAGGCGGGAGGTGGATGGGCTGTCGAAAGGGCTGCGGTGTGATCTGGCGCCGGTGTCGGTCTGAGTCAAGACGCACCACCACAAGACAACAAGACAAGTCGATGGATGAGATTCACGAAACGTGTTTTGCGCGCCGCTGGGAGGGTGCTTGCTATTTCCAAAACCGTATGGGGGTTTGCTTGTTCCTCCTTTCAATAGCGCGGATGTAATGCGTGACGGATATTCTCATCAACGTATGAGAGCAACGTAGTTGAATGAACGTCATTGAAATGCCCGGCCACCGCGGGGCATCGCGGGGTTCCGTCGGCGCGGCGCATGGTCTCGCGTCTCTGGTGATTGCTGCCTGGGCACTGACACCGAATCGCCACGACTAAATCTGACTTTGACGGCTTGGCATGTCGTCGCCCATCAGTTGACAGCTCGCGCTTACAGCTGTGTAGCCTCCTGCGGATGTACGGCGGACGACGGGTGCGCTTGTGGGTTCGATGCCTGCGCTCGAACGCGGGGTCGGATAGGCAAACAGGCCGTCCTCACCTTTATTTCCCCCACCCCTTCAACAGGACAAGACTTGACTGGGTCGAACGTCTCCTGGGGTGAGATTCGGAGTCATGGGAACATCCCTGTTGGTATCCCGCGGGACGGGCCTGGGGGTGTGGGAACGGCGGCGCGTGCACACCTCTTCACCTTGGATGTCCGGGACCGGTGTGGCTCGGTCGAAGGCTCACCGCACAGGTGAGTGGTGTGCTTACGCCAGCTGGAGACGCGATAGCCGAGTGTTTGCAGTTAACAGTAACGCACGAGGAAATCGACACCGACGCATGTATTCTCACCACAACAGGCTACATCTCGACGGACAGTTGTTTGAACTACAAGGAAAAACACGGGTAGCTCCCTACACCGAGTCCGCCAGTGGGTGCAATTGTCTGCTTACTCCTGGTGGAGCACAGATCAGCCCCGTGATAGTCATGCACGACTACGAAGGCCAAACACACAAACATCCTTGCGTAAGCCATCGCCCACTCCGGGTTTCTAACCGGCGGTAGGTTATCATGACTTAGGCACCACATTGGTTGCGAATCATCTCCGAAGACCGGCTCGCTCAACTTTGGCGTTGAAGTTTCGTCCAGTTATTATTCTGTTGCCTCGAAGGGAGGGCTCCTCTGTTTTTCTACGCATTTAGGGAATCGGCACTGGTGGAAGTGAGGTTTTCCATCACTGGCGGGGGGAGATTGGCCAATCGTCTCTGTTCTCCAAGCTGTAAGATGATCCCCGGAACCAGGCCGCGCTGCCGCCTGTTCTCGTCTGGACCATGACGGTGTTCTTACTGTCGTTCGAGCTGATGGTTAAGTCGCCTCCGCCTCATGTATGAGGTTGACGATGTACATTCAAGCTTACTTTGGTGCGCGTCAGGGGACGGTAGTTTACGACTCAAGAACTGCTGGCATCACTTGCATCCGTGCAGAGATGATGTCGTGTCCATCATTTGACACGGTGCGGTGCGCATTGTGAAGTCGGTAGTCGACATTCCAGGAGACTTAAATGGCACTCCAATGATCACCCACAAGCGGTACATCACCACCATTTTGCCCTGGACAGTGTGCAAACAAGTACAATGAAAATATCAAACAGAGTCGACAAGCTTCCTTATTTTGAATTCAGTGAAGGACGCGCCATCAGCATCTCATAGCTGATATGGGACTCCGTGGTCCATACAATTGGTGATATACCATACCCAGAGGTCCCCTCCTCCGTCTCTATGGTATCTCACCGGACACATCAAGTCATTCATCGTCTTGAAAGGACCCTCGCTCATCTCCTCATTTTCAGCAAGTATCGTTATAGCTGTTTTTTTGTGGAGCGCCGCTCTTTCTCAGTTCCTACCTAGACTGTGGCTAGCCCAAGAAGTTGCTTACTGACAACCGGTTGAAACCGCCACCGTGATACAAATATTTTTTTTCCCAAGAAGTCTGTTTCTCCTAGAAGTCGATATGTCCTTGCCTTGTCGGAAATCAGGCGGCAGAATCGGACCAAATTCCCGGGTTTGCTTAGGTGCAGACGATGGAAGATCTACACCCAGTAGCTTATGACCCTTTCGCATGGGCGTGGTCCGCCTTGACAGTATTTGCGGAAACATGGCTCATTGGGTACTTCTGCTGCTGATAGAACACTCAGACAGCCTAATAAGCAAGTGAATGTCGGTATTTAGGCTCAGAATGGCGTGTCTGAGTCCGTCTGGCGACGTTGCCAGACCTGTATGACTGGCGATGAGTTTCTGAGCGTCGAAAAGTCTAGTCTGTTGTTTTGTTAGAATTCTCTCAGCGTCTTCGCTTTAGGAACTGTAACATAGAACCGTGGGCGTATTCATGTTCATGACCTCTTTGATCAAGGAGAACAAAACAAACCAAGGTCGACATCGATGGGTCGGTTTGAATGAAAGCGCTTTCTGCCCACGTCTCCGTTATTCAAGATGCCCTTGCAAACACACGACGGCAATTCTCTCCTAATCCAAATACGCCGGTTCTGTCGTCTCCGGATTGGTTTGTTGGAGGCGGATCCGGCAAACATCGGGATCCGGCGAAACTCTGAACTTGTCCGTCCGATTGCCTTAGCTTGTTGGGGCCCGATGTTGATTTGGTGTTCCTCCAATGTTTCAGAGTTCGGGTGGATCAACATAGCTCGTTTTGCCGAGGGTTCACCGTCTGGATCGACCGGAGTCCGGGCAGCAAGTCTTTCCCGTCAAACGAAAATTGCCGTAATGGGTCCATGATACCATCGATATCTTGACCCCTCTGCATCCCATTCTGTGTAAAATGGCACAAGCACCAAGCACGATTTGGCCCTTCTCCACCGCACGATAGGTCCGATTCGATAGAAAAAAGAAACACAGTGTCAGAGTAGGAGATTGAGTTTGAGAAGGTTCGAAGCAGTACACCTTGCATGTGAAAAGCAAAGCGGTTGAGGGCTTCGTTTTGAGGTGGGAAGACGCAAATCTACGTGGAAGCGATTATGCAGTTAATTTGCTCGCATAATTTCCAATGTTGGCATCGGAAAGCCGCCAAACACACTTGATCCAAAAGATCACAGGTCTGCCGTGACATCCAGCGCCAACATCACGCCACGGACTCTTCATCCCGTCAGGAGCCGCTCGACTCACGGTCAAGAGGTACAACAGACGAATTCTCCAAAACATAAGATGGAACCCTGGCTACAATTATGACACGGAAACCAATAAGCGACGTCTGGCATTATACCTTGACAGCGCCAGTCAATCTGACTACAAGGTGGTTGCCCAAACCCAGGCAAAGACAGGCCTAGCTAGAACGCGGCGAGGATCAACCAATTTTGGGTTTACCTGTGTGTCAATCCGGCTTCCCCACATCGCCGCTAGAAGTCAAAAGCCAATCTAACGCACTTGGATGCGGCACATGCCGTCCAGAAAGCTTCGGGTTCCGACACCTCAATCTTGACTTCCATTACTGACGCTGGTCCCAAGGTGGAAAGGAAGGGCTGAAGTTTGCTGTCATCCACGTTTAACTGGAGCTTTGTGACACAACACGACGATCTCTGGTTAGTTGAGGATATAGTTCAGGCGAAGATTTCCAAGTACGTCGTCAAGATCAGGACGAGTAAGTAAGCCCACCACGGATGGGTTTTGCCCGATGATAGACAGGCTTCGGGGTGGGTTGTGGGTTCTTATTACAGCCTGAGGAGAATTAGTTGGACCTCATCAGACAGGAAGACAAAATCCGAAAACGAGGAGCTCAGATATTCCACCCGACGTCAAACAACGGCGCTCTGGCATAACAACCTGACACTAACGCCCGCTGATTCAGCGGCACTGTCCCTCGTTCATCGTCAAAATCCTGGGCCACCATCGAGTTCAGCGTCGAGACAAGGAGCTGCAGACCCCGTGGTCCGCGGCCCGCGGTTCAGTCGTCCCCCTTAACTGAAGACCCGCTTAATTACGTTTCTAGCCACCAAAGATTGGCTCGCACTCGAACGGGACACCGGGTTGAGGCTTGATGCGGCTTGGCAAACGAAGATCCCGTCGGGGAGCCCTCTTTTTCTTTCCCCCGTCTATTTCCCGATGAGAGATATTGCCAACTCTCTGTGTCCCGCAGCCAACTTAAAGTTATGACTTGTGAGAACGCTTGAGGGCGTTTCCGTCGCATATATTCGTATTGTTACATACGTGACCGCATCGGTTTACGGGTGAGATTATCTTCCCGAAGGAACGACGAACCGAACCCTACCTCTCCATTGTGCCAGGGACCACAGATGTCTGTTTTGGTACTCGTGTATTGGTGCGTTCAACACATCATCATCCGAACCGTCTTTGCCATTTTCCGGATGGCAGAGCCCGACTGGCCTGAACCGTTCTCGTCTGTTATTATTCGAAGTCCAAATGTTCTGCTAATTTCCACCTATGTGTGTAGTGGTTGCGATTTCTTGACTCTGTACCCTCATTAGGCAGCGAGTGTGCAAACACTGCGCTCAAACTGCAGCTTGATCATGCTGGTGACGTTTACGCGATGGGGGGACGTTGCACGCGCCCTGCGGTACATTCTGAATATCCGAAGAGGAGCTGGTGGATGATCTATGCCTCCATCAGAAATGCCTCCATCAGAAACCTGGTCACCCCCGCTGCCCCAATTGAATCGTGTTCATAGTATCTGAGCTTGGAAGTTATCGGGTGAATGAGACACGCACACGGGAAAATGCTTAGATTCCGCCCCCGTTGCTATCAATGGAAGGGCAGCCACCCTTCACAACTATTCTATTCAGGCCAAACGGACATCTCGTCTTCAGTCTCAACCTAGGGCGATGCACAGACTGCAACGTTACGCCTAAATAACACATATATATAGTTTGCAGCTCCCAGTGGACTCACCCTCAGGACAGACTATCAATCTCTAAACCTTGTCCTGCAAACAACAAGCTATCTTCACACGCAGAGTTCCCGATCATGGACACAGCCGATGCCACTCGCTCCTCCCTAGGAGACGGGAGGTTTATCCTCGACACCTCTGCCAAACCCCTCTCCTACTTCCTCACAACCATACTCGTCATACTCTTCGTGTACTCGATGCAGGGACCCAAGTTCAACGTCCCATCCATCAACGACAGAAAAGCATTCGAGTTCACCAACAGTCGACCGAAGAAGATTTTTCTCGCAAACGCGCGTGACTTGCTCAAACAATGGTTTAGCGCAAATCCGAACAAACCCACACGGCTCATCGGCGATATGGGTGAAACCATAGTCTTGCCACCGTACATGGCTGACGAGATTCGCAACGACAACCGCCTAAGCTTTACCGACTTCGCCAAACATGTACGTCAAGTGCCGATGCGGTCAAGAAGTGGGTGGTGATGGGGGATTTTCAAAATAAAAATTTGTGCTTACACATCTCCGGCGTAGTTCTTCCAGGTAGATCGCCTCGGGTTGGACGCCTTTGCAGAAGGGAACAAGGATAGCATCACTTTGGTGGTCATCAACAAGGATTTGACCAAATCATTAGGTCAGTGCGCAACGGCGCCGATTTTGTCGAGAAAGACGAGCCAAATGCATGACTGATGATGGACGTAGCCAAGGTCACAGAGCCCCTGGCGGACGAAACTTCTCTTGCTCTTCGAGAAACCTTCACCGAAAACAAGGGTAACATGTTCATCATTTTTATCAAACCACCCCACTTCATTACTTACTGACACAACTTCTAGAGTGGCATGCTATTCCACTGCGATCGAACATCCTCCATCTTATCGCCCGCATCTCTTCCCGCGTCTTCCTTGGCACCGAAGTATGCCGAAACGAAGCCTGGCTTAATATCACCAAGGGTTACACTCTGAACGGCTTCGCAACAGCTGACAGGCTTCGAGAGTACAACCCAGTGCTCCGCGGTATTGTGCAGTACTTTCTACCTGGCTGTCGCAAAGGGTTGGAGCAGATCAAAGAGGCATACAGCATCATCCAGCCAATCATCGACAGCCGCCGCACTCTCAAAGCCAAGGCTACCGCCGAAGGCAAGCCAATCCCTGTGTGGAACGATGCCATCGAGTGGTTCGAGCAAGCCGCCAAAGGGACCCCCTACAGGCCGGTCATAGCTCAGTTGTTCTTATCAACCGTTGCTATCCACACCACGACGGATCTGCTAACCCAGGTGCTCGTTGACTTGGCCCAGCATCCGGAAATCATTGAAGAACTGCGAACAGAGGTTATTGGCGTGCTGAAGGAAGGCGGATGGAAGAAGACTTCGCTCACCAACATGAGATTGCTTGACAGCGTCATCAAAGAGAGCCAGCGTCTGAAGCCTTTGCAACTTGGTAAGTCAAGTCGTTACACCACTACGAGAAATAGCAGCTCTATCGCGGGTTCTCCAAAATTCTAACCCCGAATCTTAGCCAGCATGCAACGCCTTGCCCGGGCCGATGTAACACTTTCCGACGGTACCTTTATACCAAAGGGCAGCAACGTCTGCGTCTCCTCCACCTCCCTCTGGGATCCAGAGATCTATCCCGAGCCAGAAAGGTGGGACGGATACCGCTTTCTTAGGATGCGAGAGCAGGACGGCAAGACGAACATGTCCCAGCTCGTGAGCACTAGCTCGGAGCACCTCGGCTTTGGCCATGGCAAGCACGCTTGCCCCGGACGGTTCTTCGCGGCCAACGAGATCAAGATTGCGCTTGTTCACATCTTGTTGCAGTACGAGTGGAGGTTGCCCACAGGCGTCGAGCCTAAGATTATAGAGTACGGCATCGCCCCTGCAATGGATCCGACTGTGGAACTGGAGATCTGCAGGCGCGAGGAAGAGATTGACTTGAGTTTGCGTGAGTAAAAGCAGAAATTAAGAGAGTGTCACATGCACCAGCAGGGGCTTGGTTGGAGACGGAGTGATTCTGCAAATTGAGGGAAGCCTAGATAGAGTGGTAAATGTGCATGAACTAAGTCAAAGGCTTGAATCTTGTGGTTACCAGCCTCCATCTCTAAAACTACGTACTGCCATTAACGATCGTAGTTACCTGAATATCCACCCAGTGACAGTCAGAGAATCCATATTTTGCTGTTAAATAACACATCTTGGGGCAAGCCACTTGGTGGGAGTGTAGGGCCTGTCCAGGCCAAACAACGGGGGTTGAACGGAATGTCGAGGTTTTCTGGTTCGTAACAACTTTCTACTACCTTATCTGAAGCTGCCATCTGTTGACTGATGCAACCACAGGAGTTGATTGTTGGGTAATGACGCATGACCAGGCTTTATGCGCTGTTTTGACTGGTGTTCTGCCTACAAGGTGGGCTGTTTCTGTCCGTTTTCTCGCGTACGTCAAGGTTGCTATGAAGTGAGCCAACATAATGGATCTAGGAGAGACCGTATTTACGATTATGGGAATGACTGTAGTACAACGTTGAAGGAAGGTATGCAAGGAAGTGGCTAGCGAGGAGTACGTGGGATTCAAAACCATAGCACCATCTCTAACCTGATTGACTTGACTGCAAAGTTATATCACCAAGACGAATCATTTCCACGTATACAGTATGTTCAACGCTTAATAATTACAGTGAATCTTCAATATACGCTGCAGGCTTGTACAAGTTCTGTTCGCAGGTCGTTGGATTCATTCCGTCCTCGTACATTGGGCTTCAGCGTCACTTATCACGTCGAATCCGCTAGGTGCAACGAAGACACCGCACCTCCCGTTATCACAAACTCCTCTCCTTTCTGGTGTGCCGCACTCCAGGCCATTGGCAGCGATCTGTTGTGCGGAAGGCTTGTTCTGTTTCGCAGAATCTTCGAACTCTCGAGGTATTACCATGAGGGGAAGGGCTACTCCTCGAGGGGCTGCGAATCGCAAGTAGTCAGTAAACAAATATTAGAATAGAAATTCAAAGCGACTCGTTACATGCCAGCTATTACTCCTTCCGTTGCCATCAAGATAACGAATGCAAGCTTGCCTAGCCACATCGCCGAGGTAGTCTGGAGGGGAAACCTTTGTCGGTTAATGAGCTTTCTGTTCGGCCACGATATCTCCAGTATATGAGCGTTGTCAGCAGTCCGCTGGTAAAACCATATGCCGCTATAATTCTCGCAATTTGTTGAGATACATTCAGGGCAAGGAGATAGTTTGGCAAGAGTTCAAATGGTGCCAAAGGACAGCTTTGCACCCACTCGAGTCGCTCAAGGCATCGGGGAATGGTCTGGGCAAGTTGCAAAGGGCATTATTCACGTCGCTTCTTACATGACACTGTTAGATGTCGGAGACTGGGCCGTGAGACAGTGACATTTTGCGGGTCCTCGGACTTCGAACGACTCGATATTCTTACATCATGCAATAGATGTGAGCCTGGTCCTGGTAGTCATCCGACAATTCTCTCGCATATATTGACTAGGGTACCCTTGACGGACGTGGAGACCAACGAATTGGATTGTTCCAGCTCAGCTTGATAGCACGAGCACATCGAATTCTATATTCTAGCTACGGGCTTTCAGATTAGAAAAGAAGTCTCGTCCTGGATGCTTTGTGGATGTATGCAGGTGCTACACGATCACCGCAAGCGAATCGTTGCCTTGTGTGCCTCAAGATCTACTTGACTAAGCATCCACAATGCATAGTTGTGCTACTTTGTCAACGTGAAGTCAAGACTCCTTGAAAATTTATTTATATTGAATCGTCTCACTCTGGGGTCAACTGGGCTATTGGGGAGAGGCCCGTTTCAAACTACACACTTCGACCGTCCTCAGGGACGACACCAAAGGCAACCTTAAAGTAATATCTGATCAAAATCAAACATAAAACCTGTCTGGACGAGGAACCGGTGATTAATTCGAGCCGTTCTCCTCTCCGGATGCGTCATGAATGCAGATATTGTCTGCAAGATGATACGCTGTGAGCTTGTCCGCTGCCGTGGTTGGCTATGAAGTTATTTTGACAAACAGAAGCACCTCTCCGAACAATATAGTTTGTTCAAAGAATTTTTCTTTCATTTCATATAATACCCCGAGGTACTCGCTAAGGGCTTCCTGCGGTGCTGTTCTGCACACTATGCTCTGGAGCGTCTTTGACTTTGCCAAAGCACCGATTCCAAGTAATTAATCTGAAGTATGGGCGAATCGGAAATGGGATTTACTCAAACACATGAGAGAAGGTTTTGAGTCTGATGCAACTGCATTCGCCTCAAACCATATGTGAAATAATTTGAAATCAGCAAATCACTTCTCCAAGTCCCCCTGGATCAGTGTCCTTGTGGGTTCAAGAATGAGTAAACATGCTGTGAGACTCTCATTTTCCCTTTTATCATATTACGCTGTAAGTATCAACTATCCCATGAGAGCTACTTGTGTCAGTAGACTTATAGAGCGTCCTGGATTGTTGAGCAACACAACCGTATTTCCATGCAATGATCCGTCCAATTTGTCCTCGTTGTATAAACCAAGGGAGCCAAATTAACATATGGATCGATTAAATAGACTGGTTATGACAAGCACGTTCTTTGGAACAAGGGAGGCCACGGAGCAGCCCATAACCAGGCAAGGGACAACAAACCTGACGTTGCAAATTGTCATGGGCCGCTCCATTATTCCGTTTGGCCCGTCATGCGTGGAGTTGATGAAATTTGTTTTGAAAATGTGCCAAGCGAATTTGCAATAAGTGCCTGTGATGTGCTGCTACATTGATGCATCTTTGAACTGGTCATACAACTGACACTGCGTTCGCCGGACCCGCTCCATCTCCAAGTTTCTCGAATTGGAAGTAACGATGCTAGTCCTATAAGGAAAGTTTGATAATACTTCGATTCCATTGAGGTATTACATTAAGGATGTTGAGACCCCTTTCACGTCGGCTGTAATGAGATATTAAACAGAAGTCGAATCTGGAGGGCACGATCACCAATGCGCAGTACCATCTTCGAAGTCGGTAACAAATCTCCGAGGTTTAAAAAGGACAATTCGCGTGAAAGTAATTGCCTGGAAAGTGATTTGTGACAAGTTGGTGGTTGTGACAAGCGAACAAAGTTCACACTATCGAAGGAGGCCAAGAAAACCGCAGTTCGTGACCAAGATACGGTTTGATTTATTTTCGCAGTGGAAGAACAAGTTGGCTATCTAGCTTTCATTTAATCCAGGCCACTCCCCATGATGGTTGTTCGGTCAATGTCTCATTCGTCCTGCTTCACGTGTCAGACATGCCAAGCCGTGAGGCTTGTAAGGTCTACATCTTGAAATGTCACACACGGTGAGTATTGAAGGGAGGCTTAGTGACGANAGGAATTTTAGAAGCTATCCGTAAGCGTTCACTCAGATTGACGACAATCGTATGTGATCAAGGTAAAGCAAGTTCCTCATCTTGATGAAGCAGAAGATCCTGAAAAAAGTTCAACGGAAGGCTCAACAAAGAGCAAGAGTACTCTCACAGGTGCCGGAACACGTTGACTCAACCTCTAGGACTTGAAATTAGTTAAAAAAAATCTCCAACTCTCAGCGCATTATTGTAAAGGTATAACCAAGAGAAGGGGAACTGAGCCCTGGAAGTTCTTGATCCGTTGAGGTAGAGGCAACATCGTGGACCTTATAAGTCAGAAAGTTTTAAAAGGGAAAAAAAGAGAAGAAACTCTGCATCACTCTGAACCCTTTTGACACAAGTTTCTACCTGAACGATACTTATTAGAGACCGAATCACGTTGTCACTTCTGCACGTTAACCAGCGTAAATCAGTAAAAGTTCCACATCAGCTGATGTCCATCTGACAGTTGAAGAGTGGCATGAAAGCAAATTTACAGAGAAAAGATAACTTCTCTTATGACAGCCTACGAGTAGTGACGTAATGGAATAGAGCGAGTATGTCCATGAGTCCTGATAAAGAGTATTGGTAAAGAGTATTGATCTTCGGTCTCCTTTGCCCGGCTCATGTATTCTAATCTGCTGTGCGGTCGCAACTGTAGCAGTCTGTTTCGTGACTCGCTTCTCATTGATATTCTTATGATACTAATTTGTAAAACTCACTATGGATGTTACAAAAACATCTGGTAGCCTGAATGATCTACTATCTGGTGATATAATGGAAATAGAACCTTGCAACGCGTAACGAGAACTGTATTCCACTAATACACCAAGGAAGGTTGGTTCAATAAACCGAAGAAAACGGACACTATGCATTTTGAAAAGTATCATTACGGATCTCAGGAAAAAGGCCATCGATCGAACGAGTAAGATGCTATTGGACCTCAGTTCATCAACAATGAGGTTGCCTATCCTGATGAGCGTCAAATATTGACAAACGTCAAGTGTTTCTATATCCAAGATTTTCCGATCGTTTGTCATTTCCCTATAACGTCATACAAGCTAACATGTGAATATTCACACTCCAATCCAAGCCTTGACATCGCAAAATTCCAGATGTCACCATATTCGAAAGACTCCCCTAGCCAACCCACACATCCACACACCAACCCAAGGCGCCCCGTTCCACAGAAACGCTCTTGCCCAAGCGTTGATCAACGGTGATTTCCTATCCAAGTTGACGCCAACAAGCACGGCGTAACCGGAAAACACGAACGACTGGAAGAGGGGTCGTGACGGTCTAGACTACGGGACGATCACTGGCGTCATCCAGACCCTCCACTTGCACCACTTCAGGGTCCATTCGGGTGAATGGTCGGCCAGGAGTGTGAGTGTTTAAAGCAGGGCAGGGAGCAGAATCTATTCACACCCATTCGCGCTTTCTCTGCATATCGTGGCTTGCATGTATGATAAGCACTGCAGGGCCGCCTCGTCGAACCCGAAACGTTTATTTGCAGCTTCCTCACGTCTGGATGGGGGCGCCTAGCATATGAGAGGTCAATTCACTGAACCTTTGGGCGTCAACTTCACACCCACCGATGAGCATGGCAGCACACCAGCAATTTATCAGCTCCGCATTAGCAGGGGTTCTAGACACTGAAAAGTTGTTTGAAAAGGAAAAAAAAAAAACGACCTGGCTCTCGAGACGGGATGATAATTCCCGACCCTCCATCTCAGACTTGGTAATTATCATCTGAATACTCTTATTTTGTTGAGGATACGGGATGTACAGATGCGATACATTTGTGGTTCAAAGCGGTACAGCCGATATACCAGACCGTGCGGTTGCATTGCGTGGCCTAATATGGAAATGGAGTGAGGAGTAGAACCCCGGCCCGAAGCAAGATGTTTGACAACACAATTAGCAAAGACTTAATAGCAGCAAAAAAGCCAAAACAGCCAAACAAAGCATTGTTCTTTAATAACGCAAGGACAGGAGATGGCAGGGGAAGGACGCACAGTCTCGTGTGAAGCTAACCACGTCCCGGTCGAGCAAGACGGGGTCCGTTCGATGGGTGTGAAGGTGGTCGGAGGATTTGGATCTCGCACTGCAATAGTTGCCCAACCCCTCTGCAGGCGTGCTAACAGAGTTTTAGAATCGAGGACGCGAGCACGGAGCAGTGCCATTCTGCCATACAGTGACCACGGATAACGCACTGAAGCCGCCTCTGAGCCGCTCCTCATTTCCACTCACGCATGCTGTTGGCAGCGCCGCGCCAGCGCCTCCCCAACAACACAAAACCGCACACACATAGAATCCACCTGATGCGAGGTTGGCATCCGACTTAGGGTGCCGTGCTAGGCGTGGTTCACGTTTTGCTGGCCGAGTCCCCACATCGGTCTGATATCAGTGCTCTTTTATTGACCGACGATTTCACCGTGCTGTCTGGCGCCATGTCTTTCTCTTCTCAACTTGAGCAAGTGGAAACGTCGAAAATTGGGTCGCGCGGGGTGAATGGGGCTTGGGGTTCGGGTTTGAACAAACATCCAGTCTCGTTTGCGGAGGTGAAAGTAGCATGTAATGTATGATCGGGACAGAAAGAATGGCGGCTGGGTGTGTCGGAGACCAAAAAGCATACCAGAATGCTGAACGTATTGATTTGTAGATCTAGAGGGACCTAAATGCAGTAGTCTTAGTACGACGCCCTCAAAGCCAGCGAGCATCGTCAGCAGCAACAGTAACAGCAGGTCGTTCAACTCTTCTCAGCGGCGCCTTGACACACCAAAAAAGCTCGAGTCGGTGGAGAATGCAGGGGAGGGGAGTGATCGACAGTGTCTGCCCATCCTTCCGCAGACCGGAAACCCACACCTAAGCTCGTCTACAGCGTATCAAACACCCCGAGAGACATGAAGAGAGCTCCTTTCGCATTAAAGAACCCATCAGCGCGCGTACTCTTGCAGCCGGGGCCTGCTGTGCCATGCCGCTGGACCCGCGCTGGGTCTCTTGGGCCCCCCCGTCAACAACTGCAGTTTGAAGGAGCCTCCTGGGAGTCTAGAGCGCGGTCCATCGAATCCTTCTGCACCCTCTTCGGTCTCACCCTCACCCTCCATGTGCTCTCCACGCCCTGCCGCTTGGCCGGCTCCGTCCGGCCCATCGCCGTACTGTTCATTCAGTGATGACCGGCATCAGCTTTCATTGTTAACCTTGGTCATGTTTCAGCTTGCTGCCGGGCAGCAGTGAGCTCCACAATGAGCAATTGAAGCTTGTCATTGAGTTTCTCTTGGACGAGACCAGAAGACGCAAGGCGCAATACTCACACCTCATGTTCGTATCATTCCTCCCACAACTCCAGACCTCCCAAGCACTGAAATGATCACTCAGACTCCCTCGTACCCGCATCAGTACTGATCATCCAACAGACCTAAGATGCCATGATATGCCAGGACGTACAGTGCAACCCTAGCCCACTTGAATGCGGCGGCGAGACTCCTGCATGTAATTTTGCCTCGGCGTTGCTATTTCTGCAGTCCGGTAACGTCGTATCGTACTTCTTTGCACAGCAATGTTCGCGTCGCTGAAATATTCTCTCCTACGTTTGAAAAAATGCCCGATGGTGCCATTAATGATCCGACCGTCGGCTTTCCAAGGGCTTTGCAAACTCCAGATTGGCCAGCTAGTCGTTCGCTGTCCATTACCTTTGTTGCCCATCTCATCGCATCTCATCTCATCCCGGTCCCGTTGCCGCCGTTCGTTGTCATTTTCGAAAAAGTCCCTCATCCGCTTCCGCTGCCGCCCACCCCGGCCTACATCGGAGTATTATACGCGTCCCTCTTAAGCTAGCCTGCGAGCCTGCGAACCACTTGTCCCCATCGTAGGCCGATGCCAGTCGAGGCCCATGTCCGTCAATGTCCGCCCGCCTTACACGCCCCCCTGATGGCATTTTTCGGTCCAGCCAACGAAGCATCGTGAAGACCTAGCTTCTGCACGTCACACAAACCGATCAACGGACAGCTCTGGAACACCCTGCCATATTCTTGAGGCTCTCCAGGACGAGGACGACATCTGTTTCTCTACTTCGTCTCTTGAGCTAGCCACGAACCCATCTTGGCAGGCCACGGCGCCCAGGGAAAAAGGAGGTGGAAAAAGAGTCAATGGTTTAGAATCTCTCCACGCCCCTCAATCCATGCTATTCCTGGCCATCGGCTGCCAGCTATCCTGCTCCCATGCCAGCCTCCCAGTACGCTAACGCCCTAGCAGCTGCCACCGGCGTGCCCGCCAAAAAAGCCTCAAATTCGACGAAACCAGCCATCAACAGCACATCCACCAAAAGACTCATTCCCGTCCACCGCATCAGCCATCAATGCCCAAACAGCAAGCCTGACGAAACGAAACGCGCATTGTAGACAGTTATAGAAGTGACCGATCAAGCCATGCCCGCCACCCCCAGCCTCCGAAGCCGGCGCCTGGGTGGAAAAGCCCTGTGGCAAAACAGCAGTAGTCCACGCACATTACCCGGGAAGTGAGAGGAGAGAGATATCCGAACATCAGACTGGAATCAATCAACATTTTTTTTTCGCTCTTCTTTTTAGTTAATACCGTAAAACTCTAGCCCAACATGCTCAAAAGTAGACGGCCAGAGCTTGGTTGGCACTAACACCAACTCGAAAAGGACGACCACGCAACGGCTTATCTCCAGCATCCTAGTCTGCCCTTTAGGGGGCAATTATTCAGTCGTTAGGCTCCCCAACAAGATTAAACTTCCTCCATCACACCGCCGAAGCGACCTTGTACACACACCTGGAACCCAACCCGCACAGACATGAATGCTTCTATGAAGACGAGACGGACGGTGTAGTAGGCATCCCTCTCGACTTTCCCAGGATGTCGACCTTGGAAAAGGGCACAGATTGATGCTTGTTCTGCTCGCCATCAGCCAGGTTTACGATATCCATGTGGTATACTTCCACCTTGGAGTGAAGGTGATTTGCAACTGTGCTGCATGCACATCCAGATATCGTCTAGTCCCCCGGTGGTTTATCTAGATGTACCCCTGCCTTGGGAATCATCACGCATGCCCCAGCAATAATACCTACCATGTAGCAGCATCGTATCTCAGCTACTGTGCCCAAGTGCGCGTCAGTCCCTATGATAACAACGTCTCATCGTCGGAACCCGGTCGCATGCCATACCTCCATATCACAACGACTGTACTCACGCTTACAACGCACACTTTCCCATACACACCCAAACGACATTCCGCATCCTGCATGTCCCAAGACGCCAGGCAGCATGACCCATACCCACCCCTGTAGCACACGAACGGGGCAGTGAAAGCCCTGTCCTTGTTGACCTTAGGCGGAGCCAACACCACGACGCCGCCCATCCATGCACACCACCACCATCAACATGAACCACCAAGTGAACCAAACCTCATCGAACGGCCGCCTTCTCCTTCATAGTGCCACTATCAACACCAACACCACCACCACCATGAACGCTCCCGCATCCATACGCCAACAACCCACCTCGCCGCCTGCCCACAGAACACCTCAGAGCTCCAATGAACCTCCTGTGTATCCACCAGCAGTACACCTCCCCCGCGCCTCGCCCGTTCCGCTCGCCCCCATTGTCGTCAAAACCCAAATGCCACAATCTTCAATGATCGTCGGACCCTGGAAAAAGAGAAGTGTCCAGTCGTGTATCAAACACCTTCGATATACTTGCCCATACGCGACGCCTCTGCCCCCCCCTTCTCTTCGTAGTCCAAGACTTAATTCGAGAATCCGAATGCAAATCCTCATGCCATAACGGTGATCTCCAGGACCCCTATGACCTCACGCCGGGCATTCCTTCAGCGCACACAGCCAGTCAGTGGTGGCATTTGAATACTTTCATTACGCCTAATATGATCTGACGCTGCAACGTAACCCTTGTTGAAACTCTTTCATAATTATACGTGCAATCACAAGGAAGTTTACGATTCCGGTTCTTCTCACATCTCACAAATAACACAAATCGAATGGCCTCACCTATCTGCACCATTACGAAACCATCTCATGTGCCCTCAGCGGTTCCCTCCGTCCACCATCACCAACCATCCATTGTGTAGTGTATCTCGTCCACCCGCGTAGAGAAAAATATTACGAGATTCCACTCCTGCAGTGGCATCAAAAATGGGGAACCTGGGCCAAGATGCCAAACATATTGGTCAAAGAAGAACAAGAAAGATGGGAGGGGGGCTCTCCACCCGTGGCGAACGGTATAGGTCAGTAAGCCGTGGCGGTTGGCGTCCAACCCAACCAACGCTCATCATTCACCGTTCATCACGTCTTCCCTGGCGCCCTCTCCGCCCAGTTATGTCGTAACGTCTCGATGCCTACGATTTCCCGCAACTGGAACCTCACTTGTCTGATACCCTGAATTCGATTCCGCGCCTCGTCCATACATCGACGCCAATAACCCGCTATACCGTCTTCGACCCTCCCCCCGTGCCCACAAATTCCATTGCCCTCGGATATGGGGTGGAAAGCAGGGCTTCATACAGTAAACGTTTGGTTCAGAACACGCACCTCCCCTCCATCAAGACGGCCGACCCTTTTGCAAATTCTCCACCGCTGACACTTTCAGCGTAAAGTGTTCGCCACAACACCAGTTTGACACACAAGCAGACGAGGGGGGGAGGGGGAAAAACCGCTTCGGTAAAACCCAACAGAAGGAGAGAGGGGTTAGCGCATCCCCAACAATGTCAGGCATTACACTCGAAGACGAGGTTTGCCATCCTCTCCCGTCAGACAAGCATTCCAAGTACGTGTCGTTTCCAGGGCTCGTATTCCAGGTCTAGGTTCCAGGTTTTCGAGAGATGAAAGACAGAGCAGCACTGCAGAAAACGTGCGACTGAACGCTAAACGGAGGCTGCGACACAAATCTTTTTTCCCCCGCAAAATCCAATTCAATGTGGCGTCTGTGGGATGTTGCGCGCAGGCAAGAAGAGAGTCAAGGATTGACACGAACAGAACCCCAAGGACTGAGACAAGGGTCGCAGGCGCTCGCCCAGAAGAAAAGGCCCAACGTCTGAGCCATCTCGCAACTCAAAAAATACTTTCCCCCGCAGAGCAGCAGACGAGACGACGGGACAGACAGGAGCAAACCCGGTGTGGATTTGTTTGCATTTCCGCCTCAACCTTGTTGTCGTACAAAGGGTGGAAAACATCGCCCATGTCAGACTCTGGCTTTGCAGAGTGTCATGTCAGACGGACTCGTTCTTCTTGCAACCCGGTGTCAGACTAGCCCACCACTTCCCCAGGAAATCAACGTGGGCTGCATGACCGAGTCGTTACCCAAAACCTAATTGCACATCAGTCACCCAGAACGGCTTCACGGCGGCTTCGCAGACTGCCGGCGACAGCCTCATCCGTCCTCGGCCCCGAAATCGGAGAAGGTTGGGCTCAAAAAAAAAAAGGGGGACGGAGAGGGTAGACTTTTTTTCTCCCCATCCGTGCTGTCGTGTCACGATGAATTTTGTCTCTTGCCCGCAGCGCTTGGGACCCCCGTCCTCTACCTATGCTGGCACGACATGTATCGCGAACAAAGTTGTTTGTCTCCCGTCGCGCGCGGCGTGAATCATCAACGGACGCGTTGTGGGATGCGTTTCGGCAAGCCATCTCGTCAGACACTGACTTTCAACTTTCTCCGCTGCGTCTGGTGTGGCCAACTCGCCAGGCCGCGTGCACTCTAGTGTGGCTCAATTTCACCATACCGGTGCATCCTCGGTGCGAACCATTGTCGACGCTGGACTTCGGCATGCCGACAACCGTCCGGCCGCCCGAGTCCACTCCCCTATCCCCGCCGATATCCCCGGATCCCCACGATGAAACTCTCCCCATTGATATCCCCGCCAGGCGGTACTCCGCCCGACTATTGATGCTTGACCCGCTCCTCCTCAAGTCCCATTTCGGTACGCATGCCATTGAATTCTACCATCATGATGTGATGCCGTGCGACTTCGTCTGTTTGACGCGTTGTCAGACGTGGACGGCATGACAGATCAGCCATCATCATCCTCGTCTCCCATCCCAAAGACGCGCATCTCTCTATTACCATCAGCTTCCCCCTTAGTTCTGGTTAATTCATCGAAGGGGCAAAGAAGTCAAAAGTTTCTACGCCGTTGCCTATCCCTATCGCCACGGTTGCCGAACATCGACACACATCTCAGACATCATGTCTTGCCCGCGTCCCTCCAGCCTGGCGCCTTGCGAGCGGTGACGAACCGCTCCTACCGCCACTTTCTTCACCTGCATGCAGGCAAAGCTACCTGCTAGTCAAGCTGACTGTGCCAATACCATCTCACATGCTCGCTTCCACTTCTTGCTTTGTCATCCTACCACGGTAGAGTCGCAACGGGCGATGAAGAGAGCCCTGCTGCATGCAACCTTTCACAGTTCCCAGAGAGGGGAAGTGTGAGGTCTTCCTGAGGCACAAAGTCGCCGCGTTCAGGACGTTATTTGATGCGAGACCACCGGATTGGCAGGGAAAGAAAAAGCCTCCTCAACGTCCATGTCACCCTCCGCCCGCCATCCCACCACCAACCAGGCACACCATACCCGAGAGAGGGGTAGCGACCAATCAGCCTTCTGTGAGGCTGGCTGCTAAGAAAGAGCCGCTGCGCTCGAATACAACGCCAGAAGAAGGAGAGTTGGTGTGCTGACGGCGGGCCCTGGGCTGCACAAATCAGTCCGGCAGGGCCAGATGGGGGGGGGCGGGCATTTCACATCCTCGCGTCGGACCCCGAGCTGGCAAAATCAGATGGCAGTCGAGAGTTATACCCACGCATCGCGACAAAGGCGGGGTCGATGTTGAGCTGAGCTGCCAGGTCCACCTTATCGAGCCCTGCAATGTCGGTTCGGCGAGGACAGGTGCATGCCTCCATAGCCAATGCTGTGATTCCCTGCAAGCCATCCTTCCGACCCCAGGCCAAGTGGTCTGCCCGTCTTATCATGTACCCATTGTCGCGTTGATAATCTCCGGCAGATGCCCAGAGATATGGCGTTTCTTTCGCACGTCGTGGTCATCGCCGTGGTCGTCGCGGCCCCCGTCTGCGTGCGGGTCCGTTTTGACCGATGTGGACATCCGATGTGGAGGCACAGAGGAAGGAGGACCACATTCTATGTCGACGCCGCCAACGCCTGGCCGTTGCGGCATTGCACCTTCGTCTTTCTCTTTGCCGGCCCACCCTATCAAGTAGACTTTACATGGCTTCGTGTCTCAGCTGGCGTGGTATCCAAGTCGGACAAGACTAGACTGCAGCCCCAGTCTAGCCGAACACCACCGCCCCTCATCCCACCCGGAGTGGACGTTCTCGATACAACTGATGGAAGAAGTATCTACGGTCACATTGATATGCACGCGAAAGGACATGAGACGGAAGGCGGGGGAACGTTCCTTATCAGAATTTCACCCGCGAAACGTAACCGACTCGTTGTTGGACAGCAGACCCTGGAAACGACCCGGGCGTATCTCACTAAATGCCCTCCAACTTCCATATCTACAGCTGAATCTGAGTGTACTCCTCACCGACGCTTGCAACCCCAGGTTTCCCCAGCCGAGGAAAGGAAACGCTGCACAAGGAGAGGACCCTGGGTCGACGTCCAACAGTTTCCCACTGGTAGATCCCGTCGTGTAGTTCCCCAACGGGTAGTGATCTTTTGCCCGACACCGTGTGTCGTTGAGAGTTCGACCTCGAAACCCGCACACCTCCCCCCCACAAACCTGGAATGAAGACATCGTATTTTCTTGGCTGTCCCGTAAGTATGTCAGGACGACGCGCCGCATGGCAGACGACGCACCGCATTCTGGATGGGGATCCCCCGTCCCCCTCGAAGCCTCTTCTTACCCGGCTCCGCTCCGGGGTAAACTCAAACGCCATGATAAGCAGCGGTGAGTCTCCGTCAGATCATCAAAATACCCGCCACCACATTCAAGGGAACAATAGTCCTTGACTCGCGGCCTTGGGATGAAGCACCGTCCGCGGGCGACGCTGGATACCTCGAGGAGTCGATCCCTTCCACCTTCTCCCAGCCGCCCCTAAACAAGCTCCCAAGCGCCGACGTGAGGAAACGTCCGTGAGAATCAAAGATTAGACTAGCGCCTAAACCCGCCTCCCACTACCCGCCTTTCCCCCCTCCAGAGCTTGCAAGCTCAAAGGAGAGGGGGGGTGGGTTATCAACAGACGATGCTGAAACGGTGCTGTCGTTGCTCCGTGCCACGGCCTGCCGCAGACATGCAAGGTCTGGCATGGCATGGCCACGGGAGTTTTTCATGTCATTGTTCGTCGTCGTCGTCGTCGTAGTCACAGAGATTCGTGGGGTACAGATGAGAGCCTCTGGTTGGCTGCGGATGGGCCAGCTTGTCGCTACATGTCGTCTCATCAGACGTAGATGGACATGGACCTGCTGGCGAGACGCGTCCAGCCGGGTCTGGGGTCGATTCGAAGATTTCCATATGCGTGTCGGCATTTTTGTCGAAGCCGTAATATTCAGTATCCTTCTGCTTATGGTGTTTGACCGACCATCATGACTAGCAAAGAGCATCATCCAGGGTCTCACGGTCCAGATACATAGTCTACGTGGTCGTTAGCATACCCTCCATCGACGTCGAGGTGGTTGCGGATAAACAGACCTCCCTGGTGCATGGTTTACAGCTTTTCATCAACCACAGTGTCTGACAGCATGGCTCACAGACCTAATTCGGGGGAAAAATGAGGCAGTGGTGATGTCTCCGGTCCTCCGAGGTCTGACTGCATGCAGTCGAGTCGTGCATTCAAATCTGGCAGAATGCAACTTAACAAAGTGTCCAATTTTGCGGGGAGAGTTACTAGAGATGCCATTGGAAGGAAATCAACCGCGTGACTCCCTTCTTTTAACAGCGAGATATCCAGCGTCAGGTTCAGCGCCCTTCTCGTGGGTGTTCCGTCTGGATGCGGTACGACCGCACCGGTCAACACCGGGGGGAATATCCAAGAGATTCCCAAGGTTCCTCGACGTCGTGCGAGAATTCCAAACGATCAAATGGAAGACGATGCCCCGAAGTCTCGGTCAGCGATGTCCGGCGCACCACCTCGGTGATGCTGTGTAATGAGGAAAGGCGAAATGGCTCACCCTGCGAAAGGATCTGCTGACCAAAAACAGAAAGCCGAAGTGCGTGACTCGAACAACCCTATATGCTAACCTAACCCGATGTAAATGACAGCTCGCAAACTCGGCGTGAAAATCTATGGAAGGTCAGCGGCGCCTGCCCGGCCGACGGGATGCTTCTCTGCGGCTGCAACTCGCGCGACGTGACCGTCGACCATTACACCAAATAATCCGCAACCATATCTTCAGTTCACAGGGTAGCGCATTGCCAATGGGCTTACTATCAGGGTGCCGTAAGAGACGTGGACACGATGGGAACGCCGGACTATTTCTGTTCCCGCATCCAAGACGAGAGTGACACCGCCGAACTGCAACGTGCATGCCAATGTTCCAATCAACGTAAATCACAGGATCTCCCCTGTATTACCGAGTCTGTCCTGTCCCGTCTGATGATGAGCAGCTCATGCGCGCAGCCGACCGGCCTGGTCCGGAAATATGCTACCCGGCCCGGCTTTAGAACAAGTGCGTCGGGGGCAGCGTTAAGTTATCATGGTTGGTAAATGCTCGCGATCCCGGATGGGAAAATCAGAATTGCCATACTCGAACCGTTGAGAGGAAACTTAGGAGGGACAACTCCGGCGTGAAGGTTTTGCCCCTCATGGACAAGAGACTTTGATGTGGCATGCGCCCGCCTTGCGTGCGTTCTACCCCCTCTCCCGCCGGTGAGATGTTTATGGCTAGATCAGGGCATTGGGCTCCGGCCTTCGATTTCAAAAAGAGCCTCATCGTGATCGACACAGCACGGCGACGGCGCGCGCAGTGGGAGAGTGGGTCGGCGGTCCCCAAGCTGGCGCCGGCATATGGATACAAAACTCTATCTCGTAGATCGGGGAACCAGAAGCGTCGGCAGACAAAGAAAACTTGGTCAGAAACCAACCGGGCGCCAACATGCGGTGGTTGAAATTTCTGGATGAAATCTCACCGCCATTTGTTGAGTGCTTGCGTGAGATCAACACTGCGGGGAGCCAAGCTAGAGTTCGAAGTGGCTTGCGCAGGCAAAAGACTGTCCGTGATATTACTGCAAGGTAGTGTTTCATTGGGCCACGAGACTTTTTTTCGTCCGCGACTTGTGTGCGATTCAACCATTACGTGGGCGACGACTTTGTGGCAAAAGCTCCTAGCCCAACACGGCGGGCGGACAAGCCGAGCAACCTACTCTAACCCTCAAAGCCTCTCAGTCAAAGTTTCAGGCAGCTATCGTGCCGTGGCCAGCCACACCTAATACTCCCTAGGATGATGATAAGACCGAGGCGTTGTGCCAACCATCAAGCTGACAAGCGTGCTGGAAATAGCAGTATTGTAGGTGGCCATGACCAAGCTGGTGGGGACGGTCCTGCTCGACCGGGGGTCTCCAAAGTTTCGATCTTGCATAATCGGTCGAGAAATCCAGAGAATAACATTTCGTGGTACTACTTGGGTCTTTCTCGGACGCCGCCTAAAAGACGATGATGGCATCACGAAGCGAAGTCTGTGTACCTTTCGATCCCGGCCCTGGACACTTGAAAGAGGCAGGTCGGCGCACGGCAACATGCCTGCTGAGCCGCGGCAGCTGCTCATTGGCCGGGGCGGAAGAGTCAATGTCTCAAACCAAGGCAGAGCCGCCGTACGGAAACGCAAGCGAAATGGTTCTCGAAGCGCTTAGTCCACTCGTGGGGGGGCGTGTGGCTCAGCATGTCAGATACTCGAAAGACCCAGCCCCCGTGATGCCCTGCTTCGACTTCCCCACGAGCCTGGCGGCCAGAGTTTCGGCGGGGACAAGTAATCGACTGGAAAGCATCGTGGATCGGGAATGTCGTCATGCCAAATCGGGTAGGCTCGGGGATTAGTTCATTTTCATAGAATGCGCAATGGCTCTAAAACGCTGAGAAGGATGCCATGCGCGGTGTGCGGCTTGGCCAACAGGGAGAAGTTTCGGTGAAGGAGCGGTCAAGTCATTGTTTGCGGTGCTTCATACAATACGGGATCGCTTGCCTGTCGGCAGTTTGCCAAGTGTATAGGGTTGGCAAGGGAGTCAACTAAACCAGAGACCTTCAAGAGGCCTCAAAAAAAGTATCTGCGCAAGGGGGAGGGGTGGCCTGGTTACTGCGTCGTAATTACCTCTCGTGTTCGTTCGATAACTACGACCATGCCATTTTGAAATGCAATTTCCAGCGCCTGGACGGGAAAGAAAGCTCGCGGGGAGAACGACGGAAGTCATCGATCGGCCCAGTTGAGTGGTCTAGACTCCCACTTGGAGTGGCACTTGTGCGAGGGGGACCCATGAAGGAACGAGGAGACCATGCATGTCGCGGGCTTGCTTTCCATCTGAAGTGGACACGGGCTCTCGGTGTTTGTTTGAAGAGCCTTTCGGTTTGGCATGACAGCCAATGCACGGTATGGTCCCATTCAACTGACTTACATCTGAACAAAATATCGGTGAATTGGTGTTCATCATGAGGCCCTCAAGAACCCATCCATTGCAGTCCACGGCGCCGCCGTCAGCTGTTCGTTTCCCTACCGCCCTTGTCCAGTGCTTTTTAGTGAAGTGACGGCGGCGTGGGTTTAAAGAAGAGAATAGAACAAAATAGGACCAGCTCATCAACCACTACGTACTTCGTTGCTTGACCAGCGGCCCGTTTGCTACGTATGTCGATCCGGGTCTCCAGTTATCCCACCCCTGAGGAATCTTAGAAGGTGAGTGGAACCGGAGGCTCTTTGCTGAAACTGCGGGCTCTGGTGGACGCTGTTAGCGCATGGTATAGTGATCTTTTTGTCCTTCGAGCCAACCTGGCACCCCCTGCAGCCTCCCCGCCAGGTCGCCTGAAGCGGCACGGAATTAACGTCGAGTTTGACCCAAAGGGCCAGCATCTGTGGGGGGTATGGCGCTGTAGTGGCTTATTAGGTAGCTTGCAAGCAACTGTCTTGCGGTAGCATGTAGGAGGAAAAGGGAGTTCAAGTGCAGTGGCCATTCCAAAAGGTGTTGGTCTACTTTAAGCCCTGCCCTGGCGCACTCAGCTAGCTGGCCTGCCTGATGACGGAAAAGCTCGATCGCCCACGTTATTTTCCGATGGTGGTTGAAGTCCGTGAAACGGAGGAAACGGGGCACTACGTCATCAAGCGTCCTCTTTTACCTGCAGGATCCGAACGGGTCGCGGCACCGCAATGATGAGATGCCGTGCGTAGAAATTCCGTGTCCTGCCTCTTTTGCCCATAAAATTTTCTTTCCCTTGCCTCTCTTGCCATGCTGAGCCTTGACTGATGTGGGGACGCAGAAGCACAGGGGAGGAGACTTTAACCGTCGGAGGAGGATAAGAGGAAAGGAAGGAAGTGTAATAATGGAGAATTAAAGGGAGACGGCCAGGCCCCCCTGAGAACCCCTGAGAACCACAACCTCACAGAAATCGTTGACGTGAAAAGGAGGAGGAAGAGTGAGCTTTTTCAGTGGGTAAGCCCCATCTCATGTCCACCGTCCTCATGTCAGTGCAAGGTGTATGGAAGCTCTGATGAAGGCTTGTCGTTGACGGCGACGGGATGAGATGAAAGGCCTCAAGGAGTCGAGTTGCGCTGCGGTATCATCAGTGCTGCGACAAGGTATGGCGATACATCGAGATCGACTCGCGGGCCCATGCTGAGTTTGGAGCACTCGGCCTGTGCTTGCCTGTCCTCTAGGTAGCCTCTTTCTCTCTGTCCGGCATACTTTTGTCCCTCCCGGAGCTCTGGCATGCGGTTGGCACGCCCCGGAGCAAACACTCCTCGAGACGACAAATGGGATCATCGTTTGCCTTCTCCGCATTCACTTTGACTCTCGTTTGTACCGAAGGTTGCGGGGAACTGGCCTCGGCTGCTGTTGCTTGCCTGCTTTTTGCTTGAACATGTCTCGTCTCATTCTCCATTACTCACGGAAACGAATCACGAATGATGGGACCGGGAAGGGTGGTGTGTATCTCCCCTTGGTTTCAGCGCCTCGCGGGCATGAGAAACAGCCCACGTTTGTCCGTTGTCTGTCGATTTCCTGGGAAAAGCTGAGTGGTTTACATTCCTTCCAAGATGGCTCTAGTGTCAGATGACCGAATCCCGCCCATCTTGTTCACGCCCTCTCGAGAGGGAAACAAGGTGTACGCGCTTTCTCAGGATGACCCGGAGCCTGTTTCGTTGACATGGGAACGCGTACACACCTTCACCCCCAAGACGCTCGCCCGTCTTTCTATGGTATGCAGCCTCAATCGTGCCCTGTAGCTGATGACGGATATGGAGCTAAGCTCGTCCTCATGCAACCGATATTGGGGGAGGGGGGACGTTTGAGAAGCCGAAATAAGAACGAGTGTCAGAATAGAGAATGTCCTCCAATGTTGGTAAATTCCTTCCTCTTCTCTTCATCAATGGCCCTCTTCTGGCCCTTGTCATGAAAGCGAAGGTCACCGAAAGGTCCTATCAGAGCAATGCCTTGCCTGCAATACCACATTCATGGGTCGTTTTCTTTGGATTTTGGTTTATCTGATGGATGCCACATTGCTGCAGCCTGTGCATGTAAAAACTTGGAAGCATCCTTGCTCGTTCAGGTAAACCCTCGTGCAGATCGGTGGGCCCGGCCCATCGGTCGACGAACGTCGTCCGCTACCCCTGTCGTAAACGAGAGGTCTCGATGCGTCCCGCTCAGCGCGGCGAGGTACTTGTTGGTGACTTTCGAACATGTCGGGCCACCGAGGCAGCGCACTATTTCCCCCTATGTCTGTCAGGGCCGAGCGATAAGCTGGTGATGGCTACGCGTGGAATCCGCCTCCCACATCGGTGCCCCCAGACCCTACGCACCGCACAGCAAGGGAAATCAGGGTTTTGGCCATATGTGATGGTTCACGGGGTGGCATATCGACTTCTGATCGTCACGTCGCAGGTTTTGAAGCTCCAACAAATACCGTCTTTCGCTGGAAAATGGCATCCCACCTTGGCTTGCCGATCCGTCCCGGCCACCTGGCATCAGCCCCGAGACTCGTGGGGCAGAGCTCTCTTCGAGCCGGGGACCCACGCGGGCTGACTCCTCCCATCCCATGGAACGGCACGGCGGCGGAGGGAGGGCAGTCGAAGGTGGACAATAAGTTAGGGTACCTTCACCCGGACAGTGTTGAGGCCTGCCGCAGAAGACATTCAATGACCGAAACGACCATGTCTCGTCACAACTTCATCTCCGGTCATGCGATGCGAGGGCCAGCACCGCATCTCGCAGGCAGCCTCATTAGCGGGAAAACTGTCACAGCTGGGCTGGCCCTGACTCTATTGCGTCATTCCTCGTTCAGATTTTGCTCATCTGCCAGGACCTAGCACGGAGACGATGCAATAGGCTTTGGTCTCGTGAACACTCATGCAACTGCTTGCATTCCTCCACAAACAGCCGTGCCATCCGGATCAGGACGTGACATTGCCCTCAGTCCTCTCGGCGCCGAACATGATGACATGGTACTGTAGAGCCCGGTCATCCTACATTCGGGGTTTGCGGGGTGATGAGCAGGGCAGTTCAGTCGGGCGGGATACGGCAATGTACGTTGTAGAGCAGGTTGCAGAGCCAATCGAATGGCCAATAGATGTGCGTGATGAGTTGGCCATGTGTGCTGTCGTGTAATCAGGCAAAATGAATGCTCTGAGCTTTGATGCCAGTCCCTCCCGCTTCTGGCATGGTTCCTCATCCCCCATACTTCTTCGATAGTACGCGGTCGCATCCGACACCTCCATCTGCGCCAGGTCGATTGGCAAG
Organism: Colletotrichum chlorophyti; assembly: GCA_001937105.1. Lineage (NCBI taxonomy): Eukaryota > Fungi > Ascomycota > Sordariomycetes > Glomerellales > Glomerellaceae > Colletotrichum > Colletotrichum chlorophyti. The sequence continues at coordinate 719,022 of MPGH01000204.1, read as the reverse complement.
TAAACGTTGAGGCTTGACTGATTGGTCAATTGAAATAGGTGTCACCATCCAACACGTTCAGACAGAGCCAGGCGGACGGAGGGCAGAAAGCCTGATTTGTGATGCTTATCCTTGGTCAGCCAGGACGCCAAGTAGCTACTGTCATAATGAAGCTTGGTCACGAACGTCGTGCCGTATTTGACCATCTCGATTCATGTACACGGAACACACGAATGCGACTCTCTGGCTCCTTGGGACTTTCCCCAAGCTTCGCCAAGTTGATAGCTGAGCTGCAGAGCCTAGGTGGATGCCATCAAAGGCGAACACTGGGTCTCTCTGACCCAGGAACATTGCTGATGGGCTGGTATCGTCCAATCACTTATTCTCGTTGACCATAGACTCATCGCACTGCGGCCATGATTGGCTGGGAATGGTTGTGTTGCTTTTCCTAGACTTTTGCGGCTACCAGGACAAGCCTTGTTTGCCATGGACCCATCTCATTCCCCTGGAACGTTACCTGGCACGGATGATCCGGAAGCTGACGCGCCTCCGGAAGTGACTCGGCTGCCGAGCCACAGTACCTGTCTCGTTTTCCGGCCGTGTGCATCCACTATTGCAATCAACCCGGGCTGGATACTGGTTCCAAAACTCTAAAGAAGATGTTGTCCGGCGTCGATGTGGCTGACGACGTGGGATGCTTGCTGAAGGCGGCTGGCCGGATTGTTGTTCGCCAGCCTCGCCACTTCCTAAACCTTGGTTCGGATCTACTGTTGCTTCGATGCGACGCCAAGCTGACTCGAGTTTATGGAGGCTCCAGATGTTTTGTCGTTCAAATGCTTCTTATATCATCCATCAGGGTACGGATCAGTGGTGTGACACCTGTTTCCCTTACCATCGTCCGTGGAGTGATTAGAACATGTCCTCCAAGGAACGAGGTCACATACGCGACCTCTCCCTTGCGCGTAATGTCGTGCGACTTCAGTATACTGCCCATTGGAAGACGATATGCACGTCCGGATATAGTGTCTAGCTTCCGACCGTAAGCACAGTCGTCGTCAGGTAGTTTTCATACTGTGTTTGCGGCGCCCTTGGGCTCGTCCCGTCTTCACCTGATCCCACATTCGCTCACCGACCAGTCGGGGCCACCAGGTCGGTGAGAGGACCGAGTTCGGCATATTGGCACTGTTGGAGGATATCGTTTGTGATGGGTTAGTCTTCTACCTCGAGTCTGCGACGAACCCCCCGACTCGGTCTCGGGCAATCTCCTAACTCTTCACCCGTGCCGATGCATCGAGCCAAGATCCGAATCGACTGTGTGACAAGTCACCAGGAACACGCTTCAGACGCGACGGCTTGTAAGAGTCACGTTGGCGATACAGAGGCGTCTGAAGTCTCCTCGGCCTCCTCTGTTCCTAGGACCCTGTCCGTAACGTAGTTGGAGAATCTGAGGAGCCTTTTTTTTTTTTTTTTTTTTAAAGTACCTGGGGAGTAAAACGCCACGGTAAACGCCCTCGCGTGGATACAAGAGAAATCCAACACGAAGTTAATCATCATCACGGTCCCCATCCGCGAAGTTGATGCCAGGGCTTGGGCTTATTCCTCTCATGGCCATTGACCCGTTCCTGACGAGAATTACTACGTACCAGCGAATCATCAACAGAGCATGAAGCTGAAAAGCGAATCATCCCCACCAACCGTCAAGCAACAAACCCCTGTTGCTCCAAAACTGTAAGAAATCGACATTGGACGATATGATAATGCTGGTAAAAACCATCAGGCCATAGCTCGCAACCAGCAAACCCCTGTTTTTCGTGGCACAATACATAGTACGACATGGAGCTGCAGTCGGCAGCTACTTTTCGGTGGTTGTCGTTGAACGTGCCTGGGATTGCCGCTACACCACGGCAACAGAATTTTCAATTATCGGCTTCGTTTGCTGCGCTGATCTTTACTCTAACTGTTGGTGTATGCAGTGCCTCAGGGTCCTCTGTACATGAAGGGCCTCATGATTAAAATGGTCTTTTTGCTTCAGGGTCCGGCCGGTGGACTGACAGGTCGCCTGTGGTGGTGGTGGTGGTGGTGGTGGTGGTGCGGCAACAACCATCTTAAATGTGATAGATGCTGTTGGGGGACTTGGTCTTCGTTCTCAAGCCACATCTTGAAAACATGGGGCTTGAGACCAGGTTTTCCCAATGGGCGCTACCACGGGACTGCGTTGGGTCCTAGTTGAAGCAATTCTTACCATCAGCCAAGGTGACTATCAGTTTCTTGCAAGTCAATATTGGATCCGTTGATATAACGGACATCGGAGCCAGTGAGTAGCAGCTGCTCAGCAACTTCACGTTTGACGCAATAAGTGTTGTCAAACCGCAGATATGATGACCCTTGGTTCAGAGCGTTTTGTGTTGCTTCTGGCTAACACAGCGTGCTACGTGCCGTGTAGCGGGTCACGTTAATACAATCCGGAGCACCAAGGCGAAATTGATGGTGGTTAGCAGTGTTCGGCGCGGCTCTCAAGTCAATCCGAAAGCGAAACTGAAAGTGGTTCGGACAGTTCAAGTCCGCGTCGACCGCCGGTCGGTTGTTCACCGTGCCGCCCGTCAATTTCATAAGCCGCGGTGGAACTTGAGTAAAATTGTGGACGCCATCTCTAGTTGAAATTGGCGTGGCTTGCGACGCAGCTCCCGCCATGGCTTGCGTGCTTTGTGTGTGAATGGCTTCAGAACTTAACACTCAAAGTCCGGTTTTCCTTGTCCAAGTGTAGGCAACAGGGGCAAATTTAGCAGCCATCCTAGGCAGCTAGCCATGGATGGCAGGGGCCACATTGAGAGTGTGACGAATGAAATCAAACATGATGCATCTCTAGGGCATCTCAGATTGTGAGCTCCAAAGATAACAAGACGCGGTGAGAGCTTGATTAGGGGAATCGCTGTTGGTCAGAGGGGCACAGCCAAGGAGAAAGGCGAGTTGTGTGAGTGTGTATGTATGTGCGTGTGTGTGTGGACAGCGATGCCCAGGCATGCAGAGCAAGCAACCACAATGTTTTTTTCCCCAGTACCATGGCGTCCGTGAGACAGAGAAGCCAAGGCGGCGCTTGATGGTGGCTGCGTGAGGTGCAGCTAGTCGAATCGCCGACGCTAGCCTCATGGGGTATTTGTGAGGGGGCGAGATGGTTCCAATTCTTTCGAGGTTCATTGCCAAGGAAAAAAACGGCAACGATTCACCGCGAAGGCCAAGGCGAGATTGGTGAATTCGTGTTCGACAGCGAGCGAGCAAGAATGAATGACTGCTTAGATATCATGTCATGTCATGCAGTATGATCTGGGGGTCCATCGATAAGACGAGGGTAAATCAAGTTCGCAGGAGCTTCCCCAGAATGCAAGCTGTGAGTAATAGTTTGACAGATGTTCAGATAGCTGTGATAGGAGGCGAAGTTTGAGGTGGACCGTGGATTGACAGGTATTAGTGCAGCCGGGGGAAGCTCTTGGTGAAGTGATTCCCCACCCGCACATGAGATTATTGATCGCGCTTTCGGGCGACGATGAGTTTTCTGAACAGACTTTGGAATAAAGCCAATTGGTGATAGGAATCGTATGATACGCATGTCGTGCTCCCTGAGGCTGGGCGAAAAGTCCCCGACGACCGACGACCGATGGAAAGCAAAGCACGCCGTTAGTATGTACGGCGATGGTGACAGACGAGAGGGGCGGGGGCCCCTGGGCTGTGTGTGGTGGCGTGCGTGGGCTCTCGGAGGCAGCAGGCGAAGCCATGCAGATGAATGACTGGCCATCCGCCCTTGCGATCTCCAAACTGTCATAGGGCGGCCGGGCATGCCTTGCATGCGCCATGCGTCGACCGTACCGTGGATGGCCCGGACGGGATGTGAATGTAGAAGTGGATGCGGATGTAAGTGCTTTACTGCGTATGTATGTGAGTGGGAACGGGGGATATGGCTTGTGGAGCTCCGTTTAACTGGATGATCTGAGGAGGGCTGCATTGCGTGCGCAAGTCATCGATCCATGGACACAAAAGGTCATTTGGAGAGAGAGGCTTTGGTAAACATCTGAGCCGACATTTTTGACGGGTTGATTTTTTTTCTCTCAAAAATTGAGGCGCTATAGACGGAAAGAATGGCGAGAAAATGACAAATCGTTCGAGTGTGTATCTCTTGCTGTGACATGTCTGGCGGAGGCGCACTTCCTGAGGGATGCATCAGCGTAGACCGAGAGCTCAGCATGTCTCTGCAAGGACTGGCTCCGGTGAACATTGTGGTGGTGAGGTAAAGAACACTTCCAGTGATTCTGGTGCTGTTGGGCGGACGGAGGTTGCACGTTAGACCGATGATCGATAAGCATTCGCAGGCATCCTTGGACAGTAGGCTTAGCCCGGACCCCACTAAACAGCGTGTACACGCTGCATCCGTGAGAAGTTGTAACAGCAGTGAGTAGGAGTAGGAGTAGGAGTTAAATAGATTACAGTGCAGCGAGTGGTCGGCCGCCGTAATACATGTGTTAGAAGTGCAGCGTCAGAAAAACGCGGCGAGACGCTGGAAATTTCCAGCCACGTTGCGTGGAACAACCAGAACCTGAGCGAAAGACACTTCACTCGATGACGCCCATTGTCGAGAAAAGAAAGAACCATGCTCAGGTGTTTGATGGTTTAATATGGCCATAGGGGGGAAAAAAAAGAAGGGATTAAAAAATCAGGACGGGATTAACGGCGCTCATGAGGGTGAAATCGCACGTTAATTGGATGATTGAAAGCAGCAGTTGGTGACAGGCTGGGAAGTGGTCAACCCGGAGGGGCGGTGCTTAATGAGGGATTCCCTGCTGTGCTTGTTTAGGACAGGAGCCCCTGGGTTGCCAGAGTTGCTGGCAATGCATGTCTGGCTCCATTGCCATTGTTAGTGGATGCCATCATGGATAAGGGCATCGCGATAAAGGCCGTGAGCGGCATCTCCGCGCCCGAGAAAGTCCGTGATGGCGCGGTAGTAGTAGTAGTAGTAGTGGTAGTGGTGGTAGTAGTAAAAGTGGTTGTGTTGGTCGTGGATAACACGAGTCGGGGCCAGCGAGCGAATTGCAGCTCGAGTAGTGCACAACATAGGACATGTTCTGGTACCCGAGCGGGCGAGGGTCGAGGCGTTGGTGATGTGAGTTGCAGTGGGAATTGACTTTACAAAAATTTATCTTCTGATGGGAATACTGTTTTCCTTTCTGGTATCTCTCTTCCTGATCTGGGTTATGCTCGTAGTGGAGACGAGGATGAGTGAATTCTCATGGGGAAATGATTGCTGAAGCTGAAGGCGGGAGATCCGGCGTGGACCAGACTAGACCACAGGCCGATGGAGCAGGAGCGGAACCACGCCAATCCCTGTTTGCCTCCTTCCTTGGACTTCTTTTCCTGTTACCATGTATCCTGTTACCATGTACAGCTGTCGAGTGTTCCTTCCTCGCTGAGAGAGAGGCGCCGGGAGATATGTGGCTAGCTGTTTCTGGTTGGTTGGCCTGGGATTACTCGGCCCCACTTCTCTTCTGCTCAGTCATCAATCCGCGATTTTGGCTCATCCCCTTCCCTGCAAGACTCCACCCTTCTAAGTGACTGCGGCATTGTGTGTGAAGCCACCTCGTCCCATTCCAACGGTCGACCCCGAACTCGCTCCTCCCCCCACTTCTTGTTCCTTTTGAAGCCCCGGGCAAGTACGTGGTAATGTGTAAAAAAAATTCAAACATGAAAAATTACATCGCCGCGGACACAAGGTAGAAAGAAAAGCGGCAGCTTATCTGCACCACCCCAGCGCTCGATACCATAGATACGTTAAAGATACGGATATGGCAGATGGTAATCGGAGGTTCAGGCCGCCCCGAGAGGACTAGCATCGAAAGCAACCTTTCGCCAGCTACAGTGTTCTTGTCCTGTGCCTAATTTTCCCCCTTCATCCTTGCTAGCAGCACAGTCGCCGGTGGTCTTGTTCTAAGTTCTCACCGGTTTGGGAGCTTCGAAAGCCCTCGAGCAGCGCAGCGCCTAATGAGTTCTTTTTCCTACTATCCGTACACAGATTGAAAATCTCGATCTTTCGCACGAATCCCTGCTCTGACTGGGTGTAACATAACCGTTGTATTTTTGCAAGGCCTAAACTACACTCGCTCAACCTTGCAGAGAAATTCCCTCGTCAACAGAGGGGGAGGGAGAGAGAGAGAAAGAAAAAAAAAAGATTTCACCACCGACTCAGTGCGAAGCAGAACTAGCATTTGCCCACTCCCTTTCCTGATAGATCGCCATCGCTAATGCAACCAGAAACTTGAGAAAGAACATGGCAGGGAAAGAGACACTTCGGAGACAGAGCACGAGAGAGCAAACAAAGTGCGACAATGCGTGTACGCCATGTCTTCGTACCTGTTGTCCGTTTTTCGGGGGGCGTTTTGATTACCATTAGGGTAATGAGACACTTTGACGAAATAGATCCTTCACATCTGGTATAGTACTGCCTTCAATCGAATGTTTTGACTTTGTGACGGCTCGGTCGGTATCTGCATCGATTTACTTAGTACATCCTTCGGCACCGTTGAACCTCGATCGAACCTGTCGCTGCACGCGGTGCGTTGAGCGGGTTCTTCCCTCCTTTTCCCTGCGATTCGTTCCGTGCCCACCACCCTTGCACAGAATTGTCGTCTCAATAGTAATGGCATCCAGATGTAAACGTGGATGCTTGTGCCGGCATCGGTTGTTGTTTTCAAGCCCTTCTGTTCTCTTCTACCTTGTATGTCTATTCCTCCCTCCATCTTGACCACCCGCTATCGTTCAGTTGGCTCTCAAGTGGCCGGACAACGCTGAGTGACACGGGTGACACATTCACCACTGTCTTGTTTTACCAGGCCCCTTGTTGCTCACATTTTTTTTTGCATTCCTCACAGTTGTTGGGGGCCTTAAAAAACCACGCAACAGTATCCACATCGACGCGAGCAAGAAAGAGACGGGGTAAACGAAGCTTTTCGCAAAAGTGTTTGACGTGTGTCATAGCTAGGTCCGGCCTTGTTAGAAAAGAAAGACAAAAAAGTCAGTTCCACAGATCCAGAGGGTGCGGGGAGGTGGAATGTGGAAATGCGGAATGTGGACCGATTGGCAAGCCCATATTGGCACGTCCCCCGTCCCAATACTCCGTCGTGTATGTGTTCTTCGTCCGGATCCGCTATATTTGCTTCGCTTCCAAACCGGAGGGATGATCATTTTCAAGGTTGATGCTTTGCTCCGTCGTTACCATCAGTGCCACCCACAATGGGCGGGTGGGCGCCGGCCGATCAGATCATCAGGAAACGGGGCCGGCGCGTTGTGCTCTTTTCTCAACGGGCGGGTCGGAGTCGTTAAAGTTGGAGTTGGGCAATCCGAGTCATCGACCGTAGCACAAACTCCGGCATACACGCGTATCTTTGGGACTGTGGAAAGAGGGCTGCGCAGTGCAATATACAGGTGAGAGAGCACGGAGATGGTGAGACGCGAGCGAGACGCGTGACTGTCTTCTCGAGACAAGTATCCTGTCATGTTCGTCGGGCTGTCGTTGCTTACTACTTTTATTCTAGGGAGTGCTCCTCATCTTGGCCGCGATAAGGGCGTTGAGATAAGGTGTGAGATGCCGTGGAAATCAATGATGTAAGTGGTCTTGCATTCTGAACGATTTCAATGGAGCACGATATGTCATCGTGGGCGTGGCAGTGGCAGTGGGCGTGTGGCTTACGTTGTTTTGACTTGCACCTTCCGCCCTAGAGTTCTACCCCCACCTGCGACGCAAACCCGGACCCGGGAGGCACCTCACGATGATTGCTCGAGGGAGGCAAGCACGCACCGAAGCGGGCAGCACCTTACCTCAGTGCAGTCAAGCACCTTCCTTCCCTTGAGTGAAAAGCGGGTGGATGAAGCTGGTAGGTGCACCTGCCGCATTTTGAACCTCGAATGACATCATCATACCTCCTGCCCTTCTTTGATCACTCCGAAGATAACTGGTGCTTTGCGCACTTACCAGACTATCTTCCCCATTCGTGTCCCTGTCTAATTATTTTCAATTTCTTTTCTACCATTAAAGAGGAACGGTAAGGGCTCCACAGGACGGGGGTCGGATTTGTTTCGTCTTACGAAGAGAGAGGCTCTTTTGCTGGTGTTGGGAGAGAACCAGTGTGCAATCCCTCAGCCTCTAACTTCTCCTTCCCGGGAACGGGGCGTACCAGTGCAGGAAAAGTACAGGGCAGGGGCCGCTGCTCAAACACAACCCCCCCATGTCCACCCATCCGTGCCTGCGTCTTCTTACTGACTGGGGTGCTCATTGAACATGCAACAACAACGGGACAGTGCCGCGACAGTGCGCGGGGTAAGCGAGACAGAAAGCGAGTTCGTGGTGAGAAAGAGAGACAGACAAGGAACGCCACAATCTCCGTCCCCGGTTCGATGACGATGAAAACACCGACTTTCCGTTCTTCATTTTCATTCCTCTATCAAAAAAGCCCTGCCGCCGCCAACTACTCTACTTTGAGACGAGCTAGAGGCAAAGAAAGAAAAGAAAGAAAGAAAGAAAGAGCAAGAGAGACTGGGCAGAAAAGTTCAACGGCTTCCGGGTTGTCAGCCGCGATGAGGAACTGAGCCACGACGGTTCTGTTCTGTTGAGACGATACACGAGGAAAAGTGAGTCTGGGCAACAGCGGGTTGGCAGCCGGAAACATTTCTCTCAGAATCAAAGCCTGACATTGATGGCGGCATCGTCATCGTGATCGTCATCTTATGATATATTGCAGCGCATCGCCCCCAGTCGGCTTAACGATCGCGGGTGGGCACGGTGGTGGTGGTCGGGCCTCGTGGGAGACATGGCTCGCGTCGTCCCGTCTTTAGGTCTTGAGTCGGTTGATATCTACCGTAGCAAAAAACCTCGTTCTGCAGGTGAGATGAATTATTGGTGATGATGAGATATTGATGCGACCAATTACTGAGTCCGTCAGCATCCATCAAGTAAGCAAGGTAACAACGGATGTGGCATGATAGCTTTTAACATCACATGCACCGCCTCATGGCTACAGATATCGAATCACTTCATCACAGAGCGTGGTTTGTCTCCAAGGTGGACAACCCCTTATGAGCTGACGATTGCCTCTGGCTGAGGAGAAGATGGGGAACAACCACAGCCTTAATTCGGTTTGCCTTTCAACCGTTAACAAGATGGTGTTTCTCAGGCCTGCAGACCTGATAGCGTATGCATTAACATGAGAAAGTTGTCATGCTGCTTTGATGAGGGAATGATGGGACCATTATCTCAAGTCAGCACCAACGCTAATCGTGTCAGATCCCTGTCCTTGCTACGGCGTCCTTCTTGCGCGGTCTGCCCTCACTCCTCGACAATTCTAGCCAGTCGGTACGTATCACGCTCTTGACACTCCTTGCTAGCGTCTACTAACCGCCCCACCTATTTGTTTTTGGAAAGGGCTTCTCCACTTCTGTACCGTCCCCGTCAGATTTCGCCAACTGTACAGCCTGCCTCTCGGTTCTGCGTGATGCGTACTGTGCGAAGCACCCTGCTGATGGTTTGCCAGTGTCGCCGTTTCACCTCCGGTAAGCTCAAAAGCCGACAAACATGGACCTCTGAATTGACGCCCAGACGGCAAGAGAGCAAAGGACGTCTGTCGTTCGGTGGGCTCTACTCCTCTTTTTCGTTGCCCCTTCCCCGCCTTGTACCAAAAAGCCTTGACCGAGCTCGAATGATTACCTTCCTACTTACATTGTGTGATGAGACGACGCTGGGAGAGACCAGGACAATAGCCCCGGCCTTCGAGACCGGAGTTAGAGCTTGAAAAATGGTAATGGCACCTCTACTGTACCGTACCTCAAGGTCAGGCGTTGCGATCTCCCCTTCCGCCCCGTCCGGAGTAGGCTACCACGACTAGGTTAAGGATCAAGCTTGCCAGCGCTTTCCGTGTCCAACATTTGTCCTTGCTTCCAGCCACTTCATGTTTCAATGGTCTTCTTCTGCTCTCGGCACCCCGTCATGGGTGTACCCATGGCGCAGGACATGGTTAATCTGATCTGGTATGACTCCAGCTCCAGAAAAACATTCCCGGAAACCTCAACGCTCTTTCCCCGCGCCGCACCCAGCAGATGGTCCTGAGAGCTTTGTCCAAGGTAGAAGAGGAAACCATAAAGAAGGCAAATCTTGTGTCGGACGCAACGGTGCCGGTAGGCATATCACCTCGAACGAGCGCCTTGAAGTTAGAGCCGGTATCCTCCACCAGACTGGCGATTAGGATCTAACAGAAACGGCATTGTCTCTCTCTCTGATGGACTGCCGTGCTCATCCGATGCCTGCGTCCCCCTCCTTTTCATATGCGCATCCACAGTCGCCGTCCATATTCTGATTCCTCCATCTGCTTCATCACCAAATCTCCAATTCCCCTCTTCTACCAAAGTTTCTGGTAGCACGATGATTGTATAGAGGCCTGCTAAGCCAAACTCCATCAACCCAAACCAAGCCGAGTAAAGGTGTCCAAAGAATAGAAGCCCAAAAAGCCAACCGCCGCCCCCGAGTGTCCCAAGAGCAAATGTGGGCGTGACTGCATATAGCCTCTGATCATGTCTAACTCGCCTTCACGTTCTTTCTCCCAACTGTTCCTCCCTCCTTCTTGCACTAGGTACCAACGCGTGTCTCGTCGCCATCTCTATCTGGTAGTCGTTGGTGATACCTGCTTCTAGCCCAGGCTCCCGCCAAACATTGGGGTATCTGTGCCATCTGACTGACCTTATGCGTACTGTTGTCGTACGCATCGTAGCATATACAAACCAACTGCATCGGAAACTGACGTCGGATGCCTCGAAGAGTATTCTACGCAAGGCATCCGGAGAATCTCGAGCTGAGTTGCCATACCTTCGAGTTTCTCCTTATGAGTCCGTCCCATTACAAAGAGTAGCGGCTGGTGTGCCTCTGCCATCCACCCTCAATTCCACCTCTGCACCTGCGACTACAAAGTACAATCCAAACACAAGTCAGTTCCTCAACGCAACCAGCAGCGACCAACCCACCCGGCTTGCCGTCTCCGTGCCACTATCCCACGCAGCGCGTCGCCACGCCTCATCCTGCCCCACCCCTCCCCTACCTTTTAGGATAGCTCCATCTTGCTCTTTGCCTCCAGCCACACCCCCTTTCCCAACTGCATCTTTTCCCCACCCCCAGCGGTCCTCGTTTTTTCCAAGAGCCACACCCACCCACCCCCAGCTATTACGACTGCTGCTCACCCTGGGATCCACTCCTTTCGTCTTCCGCCGTCTTCTGCACTTGCAGGGGTACTCCTGACCATCAGGTACGCACTACTACGACTCCCGCCGCCTGGGAATAGTCGGTACAGCAAGAGTACCGGGGAGAGGAAGGTGAGAAGCAGAGGAACGACAGGAAGGGGTGGAGGGGGGGAGGGGTGTGCCGTTCTGCCTGGTTCCTTCCCTGGTCCCGGTTGGTCTTGGGTGCTGGAATNGAACAGAACAGAACCTGCCTTGGGTGCACAGTAGCTTTTTTTTTTTTTTTTCCCTTTCCCTTTCCCTCTTCCCTGCTGGATGCAGTGCACATACTCGCTTTTTTGCGCTTGGTTGCGCTACGCTGCTCGCTGCTCTCTTGTTCTTGGTCTGCGGTGCTCGGAACCGCCACAATTCAAAACCACTCCGTCCCCTCCGAGCCGCCCACCAACTCGACCTATTTCCTTCCTCAAACCTTTGTGTGCTTCCAGACACCAAAGTCGCCTCCAAGTCCAAAAACCCACCCTGCCCCCCAAATCCCGACAAATCTCGAAGGAAGAACAACATCACCACCACCACACTACCACAAGGCGTTGAACGAGGATTGACCTTTCCCACAGCAATCACGCATCATCGTCATTGCTCGGTCTCCTTGGCCTTCGAAACATTTCCTCGACCCCACGAAATTCCTTGCTCTCGCCTCCTCCCCCACGACCCACGAGACGTCGCAAGCCTCGCCCTTCATCGGCCTTTTCTTTCGAGACATTTCGACCCTCCCGACCCCCAAGTTCCCACCACATCGTCATTGCATTCCCCATTGCTTTCGACGACATCTCCACGGGACCTTCCTCCCCAGATACCGACATTCCTCTCGGCTGCCGCCAAACCAGACTTTCTGTTCACTGTTGCTGGAACATTGCCAGTGCAGAAAAGCTCTTGTTCACCCACACGTCCCTTCCATTGGGACCTCTTCGTCATCCATGTAAGTGGTCAACCACGATCCAGATGAAAAAGGCCCCCTGAAGAAAACCCAAAAAAGGGAGAGAGAACCAGAGGATTGAGACCTTCGTCATCGTTGCCTTCTTTCATTTGCACATCACCCTCACTACTTCTTTCCCTTTTGTCCTTGTTTTTCAGTCCGTACTGCTATTTGCGCCCTGCGCCACTACGACTGCAATTTCTTCTTTTTTTTCATTTCTTTTTTTATCTCTATTGCTATAGTTTGACCGCCCTCGAGTGACTCTACACCGCTTTCCTTGATTCGATTCGACGTTCACAAAGCATTCTCTATGGCTGTGCGACCCGGCTGACTGAGAACCTTCCATTACAGACGAAATCTAATTCTTTTCAGCGTCTCGTCACCCCTCGGCCGACCCGTCCTCGACCCTAATACTTCCTGCATGAATTGATACCAATTTGCATATTTTCTTAAAAACTCAGCTTTATTCGAACCGTTAACAGACGAGAACCGTGCCGGGTGCACGATCTTGGCCTACCAACAACTCTCACTTTCCAATACCCATTCCAATACCTAGAGCACACCATTAGTCGGAATGCCTTACACACCACCTTCACAGAGCCGATCGCCTGCTAGCTCAGCACCATCCTCTCCCGACGTGAGCCGCCGCTCCTCTTTCCAGTCCAGTCCGAGGCCATCACTACCGCGGTCAGCATCCTACTTGACGAAGCAAAGGAGGACACCGCCGGCCGCGACAGGTCCTGTCACAAATGGAACTTCAGATCAACCTACACCCCCAGGAACTTCGGACGACCTAAAGGGAATGGCGACGAGCAGCAGCGTGAGGCAATCACCGCCGCCTGTGACGGACGAGCGAGGCATGCCCAAGGGGGCCATCATCTCTCCGCCGGATTCGGGCAGTGAGGAGGAGGATGTTGCGGTGCGCGGGAGACAACTCGACAATCTGAGGGAACTCAAGGATGCCATAAGTCAGATCCCCGTTCACAGAGAAGCGTCTCCTAGCGCGAAGCCCGAACAACCTACTCTTGCCCTCGTCATCAACGATGAACCGGTAAAAGACGGCATTCCTTACAGCTTTAGCACCGGCTCTCTGGAAACCCTTGCTAAGTCTGTCGCCCGGCGCGCTGGTCACATCCGGTCAAGCACTGAGCCTAAGATCATAATGTCCAAGTCCGCTGAGGCATCCTTGACGAACTCGGAGGAGGAATCGGACGAAGAGACTCCTCGCAAACCTCAAATGGTGCGAAAGAAATCTGGCGAGCTTGTGCGACCCGCTCTGCGACCTCCATCTCGTCGAAGACCATCGAGCATGCCTGGCACGCCAACCTTCTCTAAGGCGGTCCACTTCGATTCTCACCTCGAGCATGTGCGACACTTCCTTCAAGTGGACCGACCACTCGCTGTTAGTGCTGGGTCCTCCCCGGCGGATAACTACGACAGTGATACGGAGTACCCTTTCCCCGGAGACGAACAGCGTCCTGGCGCCCGAACCCCCCCGTATGAGTGGGAGATTGTGACGGCAAATCACCCTGCCGACACCCCGATTCGCAAGGCCCTCCCTGTCCGTCTCGAGAGAGTATGGCTGTCTAGCGACCAGAAGAACTTGCTCGGATCGATTGGCGTTGCCAACCTAGCCTTCCAGAAGTCCGTCACATGCAGATTCACTCTGGATTACTGGAAAACCACGTCGGAAGTCGGTGCAGAGTACTCACACGAAGTTCGCCCTCATGATGGCGGCGTGGCTCACGACCGGTTTACCTTCACCATAAAGCTGTCCGATCTGGCTAACCTCGAGACCAAGACGCTCTTTTTCTGCATCAGGTACAACGTGAACGGTCAAGAGTACTGGGACAACAACTATGGCACCAACTTCCAGGTTGATTTCCGCAAGAAGTACCTTCCTCAGAATGGCAAGCGCGGGCTGCAGGGTGCAGCCGGTCGTCCTGCACTCCCTCGCAGTAATCGTCGCGCCAGCCCGGCGTCCGCTCCTCGTCCCAAGTCAATGAATGTTGGCTTCGACGATTTTGGGCATCAGTCTAAACTGAACTTTGACCAACCCATCCATGAGTACCTTGGCGAGTCAGGCCCTAACGCTGGACTTCGCTTGAAGAGTAACAAATCTACTGGTAATCTGGCTAGTGATAATCTCTCTAGCCGTTTGTCTGCTCCCAGTGGGCAAGCTTTTGCCAACCGGTATGATTTTGGAGCCTCCCTCACTGCTGCCGTCCAGGCTGCAAAGGACTCCATGGGCAAGGACCGCAATCCCGATGGTCTCTATATGAAGAGCCACCGCAAGATCCAGGTTCCGGTGCAACAGCCACAGCAGCCGAAGGCGACAACTACCTCCAAGGCGCCCGCTGTCTCCATGCCTGTCATGGCACCCGCGGCTCCTGGCACCGATTCACCGAACACATCTCTTGCCTCGTCGTCGTACGAGGAGCTTGTCAACAAATACTGTTTTGTACGTACTTCTGGTCACCAGTCACCCATGCCCGACCCTTTCAGTATCGACTCTCAACGATCACCCGCTGTCAGCCCCAAAAGCTTGTACTGACCTTGGCTTCAACAGTTCGGTTCCAAGCAGTCTAGCCCACAAATCAAGGACGGCACCTTGAGAAGCGGTAAATTCGATGGGGCTGACGAAGCCTTCGTCACTCGCGGCACCAATAGCACCAACTCCAGCACCAACGGTAGCCCGAGCATGGCTCATCACGCACAGCACGCTGGCCCCGCTCAGCATCACTCCTTCCATCTACGAGACTCAAACCCTTACTTCCAGCAATTGGGATCTTACGGTGCATCGCCAGCCTCATCTCCACTTAGCCACCCTGTGCACCAAGAGCGGCCCGCGACCCAACGTCCGAGCCATGCACCAACCTCCGCGACCATGAGGTCTGCCTCCTCTGCAGCACCAGTGGGTGGCTTTCCTTTCGCCGGTACGTCGCCGAATGATTTTTCATACGCCCAGCAACTGCAGGAGCGATTCCCATTCAACACCGAGACTCATGCGGCGACAGCGATTAGGGGTTAACGACGGCGTCGCTCGATCCCATTCATACCCGCGCGATCATCGCGGTACCGTCATTTGACCTTTCTTGATTGTTTTTACGTCTAAATTTTCATTTCACCCTTTTTTTTTTTTCCGGTCAGCGGCGTTAAGGGTATTCGACACCAACGGCCAAGGACGGCCATGGCATCACGGGGCGTTCAAAGAGTTATCGAAGTACACGGCCCTCACCGATTTGACGACATCCCGAGCATACGAGGGGCAATCTGGCGTCAACGGAAATAAGCCTTGCTCTTATCAGTCTTTCACTCGTTGCCCATTTTTGATGAGCTCAACGCAGCGTCGAGGGAACAAATTCCTTTCGAACGGTACATAGGAACGGACGGCATGCAGTGTGTTCCTTTAATGCATAATTCGCTCAAGCCTCTTCACTCTATACCTTGAACAGCGGCTGCCATTGCCTTGAGTCATTTCGTCTTGATTCAGTTTGATTTCTTTGCGGTGGGACTATGGGATCTCCAGTACACGGAGAGGTCGGTTGGAAACAGGTTATTGCAGGAAAGGACTTTGGGGGACGACGGGCTGTATCCCCTCGGCCTACCCCGAGCATACCCCATCATTGGCGTGTCGGAATGCCCAACGCTCCTCTCAGTGTTTGCCCTTGTTAGTTCGCGCTGGTGTGTGCCATGCTGCGACGACTGGCATATCCGAAAAGGATTGGAAGGGCAGTGGTCTGTTTTTGTTTTCACTTTTTGGAATGGTTAAAAGTTGGGAAACAGAGTCTTGAGATTGAAGCGTCGACTCGTGCACGTGTCACAAGTGGAAACTGGTTGATATACCGGGCGTTGGGAAGAAGGACGCAGTCAATATAGCACACAGCGTCTGGCCAAATTTGGCTTCAGTAGTTAGGGTAGCATGGAGAGACGAAAATCTGCCATCGCTCATATCTCTATTTCTTCAGCTTCCCTCTCTTGAGTGAGCTAGTTATACGTGAAACTATTGGTTCTATCCAAATATCCTGTCGTTGACTCCAGAAACTGCCGACTGTCTTGATAGATCCACCATGTTGGCTAGTTTACTGAAAGAATCCACTTGAAATCTACTACGAATGAAATATCTGGGACTGCCCTTTACCAGTCTGATTCTGACTATCTTTAGCCGACACTGGCGACTAGAACGACAGAAGCAAAGTCAATCTTTCTCCCCGCACGTCCAGCCCCGGGCCTATCATCCGAATGTCGGGCCTAATGAACCCTATGTTTGCAGATTATCAAAACCACAATGAACCAAAAGTAGACAATTCTAAAAGCGGCCCAAGCGTGACTTCACGAACCGGAAGCCTCCCACAGGAAGTCTTACTTCCTGCTTCGTCTATAAAACCCAGGGAAAGCAACACGACGCGTCACTCAGAGGGACACAGCGGATGCCCGGGTCTTAAACCCAATCCTCACACGCATAACACGATCGCCGATCCTAGTCACATCAACTCCATTGAGCCGTCAAGACCACACGTTGCAACATTCACTTGAAAATGGCCCCTCCAAAACGAGCCCTCATCGCAGTAACATCAGCCCATGCACCCCTGTACCCACAGGGCCAAGAAACAGGCGAGCTGTCGTCCACGATGGGTCACCCGCCGGGGGTCATACCCTTCTGAAGACTAATAAAGCTCTTTAGGTCTCTTCATCACCGAAGCCCTGCACCCTTTCAACGTCTTCAAATCTGCCGGCTTCGAGGTCGACCTCGTCTCCGAGACGGGCACATACCGCCCTGACTGGCTCTCGCAGCATCCCGACTGGCTTCCCGACAAGGACCGCCTAGTCTGGGAGGATCACCAGAGCGAGTTCCGGTCAAAGTTGGATAGACTCCTCAAGCCCCAGGACATTGACCCGGCAAAGGTAAGCGCAAACGCCCCGTAGTCCTCCGGCATCGAGCACAGGGGGTAATGGTATTCACTGGGGGGACTTCAGTACGGCATCTTCTTCGCCTCCGCGGGGCACGCCTCCCTGATAGACTACCCCACCGCCGAAGGGCTCCAATCTGTCGCCTCGAAGATGTATGCGGACGGAAGCGTCATCTCATCGGTGTACGTCGAACCGGTCCATCCCTTCCCAAGCTTTTAATTCTTCTCCTCTTCCCCACTTCTCGTCCGGGATGGCAGCTCACCTAAACCAGGTGTCACGGAGGCGCGATCTTCCCCGGTATCATCGACCCCGCAACTAAAAAGCCCATCATTTGGGGCAAGAAGGTTACCGGCTTCACCACGAAGGGGGAAGAGGAGGAAGGCGTCCTCGAGACGATTAAGTCCTGGGGTCGTCCCACGATCGAGGCTTCCGCTGCCTCAGCCGGGGCAGTATGTAAGTCAACGCCACTCCTTGACATGCACGCAACGCATCGAAAAGGGGAAAAGAAAAAAATAGAACAATTGTTACGAGAATGGGTATTTCATCGTCTTTCACGTTTAGAACTGACAAGAGCTTGGCAAAAGACATCCCACCGCCTGGGCCGTGGGACGCTTTCACGCACACTGACGGCAGGATCGTGACTGGGGCGAACCCGGCCAGCGCGGCGGTCACCGCCGAGGCCGCCGTCGGAGCCTTCAACAAGCTGTAAGAAGGTTTGAGCTGTGCCCTGATTTCCATCCACATTGCGAAACCTTTCTTGCCTACACATGGTTGCCGGTCCCTTTAGTAAATGACTCATCTCTCATTAGCAGGATGAGAATCCCGCTCTTTCGACGTGTGGATCGTACCGTGGCCACACTTGACGAAGAATAGTGTGTTCCGCGTCAATTCCGGGGGGAAAGCCGCTAGGGGCGAGCTCGGAAGACTGGCAAACGCGTAGAGTGTTGACTGCCGCGATGGAGGGTATTTGGTGAGCTGGTGTTGAGTCCTCGGCAAGGCAGATTGCAGACATGAGCCGAGCCTGAACTGAGATTAGGTTCTTATCGAAGTAACTCTGGCAGTATAAAAAGTCCTCAAGACGCATGGCTGGCCCTACGGACATCAATCCGTCATGAGACTGTCATCAGGAACCAATCGCCGAAAAGTATGCCTGTCTGGAATAACCCGTCAGGAATTGCCGCATATTTTCAAAACGACTTGAATATACCATGGTGGGGTATTTTGTGTCAACGTTGGTCGACGACAATGATCAAGCATGCTAACACTCATGTGTTAAGTAAGTAACGGGATGCTTCCCGACGTCTTTACTCTACTGGGCCTCATTCTGACCTGTTATCTGCCTGGAAGAGGCAACCACCTTTGTTGTGGAGACTCCGGCCCCGGAGATGCGGTTATAAAATGCGGAGAGGATCTCGCCCGGATCCGGAGGGACGCCGGAGTTGAAACGGAAAGTAAGAGTGCTGCTTAAGTCAGACCAGAACGACGCTGGATGTTTGTTGGACTGACTGCGATGACATGCCAAAGCTTCTGGTGTTTAAATACCATAGACCACGCACACAACCTACTTGCAGGCCACATTGCCGAACCCAATTTTCACGGAGCTCATCGGCAGTAAGGAAACGAAAGAACTGAAACAGACCGTGAGGAACGCCTTCTTTGAAGAACATGAGTCCTCTGCCGCTCCTCTCATAAGCTCTGGTCTACGCATCAGCGCGCCGAACGTATATGCGGCTGAACAAAGTTCGTTCCAGTCTCAATAAGATACACTGAAATACGACTAGACTATAAGGCACAACGAGGGACTCTAGTGGGCAAGGAATTTTGTTAAACAAGTCAAGTGATCAGGCCCTGAAGACATAGCATGAAACCCATAAATAAGGAAGGTGCCTACCTTACTTCCACGCCCGAACACGACACGCAAAGTAACCCTGTTTACAGTCTATACCTTCGTGACTTAAACCATCTGCTGGTACTTCTTGACCCGGCTTCTCCATCCACTGTGGCTTTCGGGTGCTATTTTGGTTTTGATTGCAGCCGTCAGTTTTGAAGATCTGTTAGCGATGGCAGCCGCGGGGTCTGAAACCTGGTTCCTGGTCGGCCAGGCCAACCTCCCGCCTACGGAGCTAGTTTTGAACATTATCCTGCGTATTAGATTTCCACGCCATGAGTACTGCCCAACTCCAGCCCTCGGCTTACGCATTAGGTAAGGTCAAAACGTGATGGCAGCTGGAACCTAGTCAGAGATTTTACGATTTTGAAATCCACAAGTCTCACCGGGAAGACACTATCGCTTTCCTAATACGCCCGATTTGAACACCAGACCAAATCGAGTTATCGCTGCCACCGAGCCTCGCTAGTGACTTTCGGGCAACTGAAGAATACTACAACAAAGAGCTTCTTCTCTGGAGCGCGTCGTTGTTAGTGGTGGGATGTTGCACCCAAGAATATGAAGGAAAACCACCGAACGCTGCCATGATGGAAAGCTTCCAGCTAAGATTTTCCACAGACTATACTTTGGTACCTCATACAATTGCAATCACAAAAACCAATAATAAATTATTGCATTGGTAGACAATTGAAAAGTATTTTAATCAACCTATCCTTCTATTTTTGGTCTGTCTGATGACTTATCTTGACTGGTGCCTTTGATGTTGGCGTTATTTAGAGACGTAAAAGGCCATTTATGCCTATTTTCTGAGTTTTTAGGTGATGAAACTTACAGTTTATACTACGATACACATGTTGTGGGAGGATCTCCTGCGGGTATAGTGGATGAGGCGAATCTCCCATTTGATGCTTTTGGATCGAACAAGTTGACTATAAATATACCAATCTTACCAGTGGCAGATCTCTTCGAAATTCCCTTGGTATGAATGAAATAAGGACTTTATACAAACCCTTACAGATATCCTATGCTGTTTTGCACGTCATTCCTAAACGTGGTTAGCGTTTCGTAACTGGCATGCCTCTTTTGGCATATTAACGTCCTATTCCCTTTACCATTCCCCTGATGAGCTTTCTATACCCCATCAAGACGTTATTTTGAATCAAGGAAACCTCTGTTGCTGAATCATCATGGTACACTACTGATTCTCCCCTTGCCCGGGTTCATGTTTCGTATTTGACTGATAGTTGACCTTATGATAGAAGAGTACGAGCCTCATCGCTACTAGTCTTGTACTGGGTGGTATTGGGAGTCATGGTCAACTCATCGCCCCCCAATGGACGTTTCGTCCTGGCGGTAGCGGGCGCGGCCTTGGTACCTTGAAAGAGATTTATGACCAATACAACAGGCTTTGGGACCACCCGCGACATTGGTTAACAAGCGGAAAGGTTGTGTTGCCATTTCCAACGGCTTGGTTTGTCCTGTCCAACCAAGCTTCTCGTCCTAAGCTGAACCACCGGGGGGCCCCAATGTCGCGAACCAGAACCCCGGCGGCAGCAGCGAGTGAGCGTGGTATTTCTGGGCAACTTTCTCTACTAACAGTGCTTCTTTGGACGCAAATATCACTTGAATTTAGGCAACGGCAGTACCGTTTGGTGCTGTTAGATGCCATTTTTCGCCATTTTTCGAGCTGTTACTGAGACGAGGCGCTGAGGGTACCGGATTACTCTATGATAAGCTAACCAGTGCCAAAAGAAAGAATCAATACCTTGTGTTTGTGATTCGGAGGCTAACTTCACCAGCGTCCCATCCAATGCGACCTGACCCTCAAAGCCCTTATCTCGCATGCTGAGCGCGCGCACTAGTCCGTAAGCAGGACAAGCTTCTAACGACAATAGATTACTCGGCATTGGCATCTTTCGGAATCCTGAACTTTGGTCTTTGTAAACTGCTCCGTACATTCTCATTCAGCCGAGGTGAGTGACACATCATTGCCGCGCTCAAGGTGATGCATAAACCCCGCTGCCGTTGTAAGCGAATGACAGCAGAAAGGGCAACGTGGGTATTGTCCACGACGCAGCTTGCCGTTGCAGCGAGATTGTCCGGAGCGCTGCCCAAGAAGAGGCCGACCCAAAATTGTTTCA
The DNA here is from genome assembly GCA_001937105.1 of Colletotrichum chlorophyti. Classification (NCBI taxonomy): domain Eukaryota; kingdom Fungi; phylum Ascomycota; class Sordariomycetes; order Glomerellales; family Glomerellaceae; genus Colletotrichum; species Colletotrichum chlorophyti. The sequence continues at coordinate 697,874 of MPGH01000204.1, read as the reverse complement.
ACCTTGGGACCTCCAGCCTCATGGATTGCATCAGTTAAGGAGAATTTTCCGACACCATCATTCCCGATATCATTGGCGTAGCCGGAGACCATTGAACAGAAATGATATTCGAGCCCCTCTGCGGGGGGAGATCCTGGGTCCGATTAGTTATCTAGAATATCCAAGTGCTGCAGCAGAACACCTGCTGGCAGGCGGGATATATCGTAGCTGTTGCATATGGATTCCTGTATTCCTATGGCACTTGGGCGTTTCCTCGCACCATCTGTCCAGGAGTGCTTACGGTGTGTCGAGTCCGTGATTCTTCGTCCGTGATGAACAAATGCGCCTTTAAGAGATGGCTTAAAATCATTATTTATGATAGCCTCTTCCGAGGCTCTTAATAAGGATGTCCCAACTCGTGAGGCTTACGATTTCATCTCGGTATCGGTAGGAGATGGCACGATTTGAAGAACGGGGTAGTAGGTAGAGAACTATGCACGAACCTGCCTAAAAGCATTGTAAAAATTGAGTTTGATTTAGCATCAATATCCGCAGAACATGTTTGGTTGTCTTAGAATCTCAAAGCTGGTAGCTGGTAGCAGATTGCCTCACAGTGACGCTGAGCTTGACGGTGTTGAGAGACATCCTTCAATGAGACGAAAATGAGGAGGGGCACATGAGGGCCGTTATTCCTTCAACTAAGGGGATCGCCGGCTCCGTTTCCGGCTTGCGGGTCCGGGGTTCAAGCGGTCGCGGCCCCTCACAAACTAGGCTTATTCAGATTTGGCCATCGCTTCTGCGAAGGACTGGGGCTCATTGGTATGTCTTAGTCAAGAGCTCTCTTCTGCTGCTTTCTATGAGGTAAGGATGGAATCTTGGCATGTCAGCCTGGTTATGAATATCTATGCTGACAGTCGTTCTCTTGGCAGGGGAGGATTTTCGGTATCGCCTACCGACGAAGCGAAGAAACAAGCATCAAGCTGCCTAACGGGTGGGCTTGGCGATGTTTTCCAGAACAATGGCACCATAGATCGCGAGTGTTCAATCATGGGAACAGGAGCAGATGAGTAATCGGCCAGATTTTATTCGACACCCAGGATCTGGATGATTGGGAGACAACGAGACCCAGGATAGGCCTTGAACTACGCATATGCGCAAAATGTGGTCAGTAAGCCGACACGCTTGCAATTTTCAATCACCCGTCGAACCACCACAACACAAGTTCTGGGAGACCGAAACCGAACAATCCCAGGCCAGCCAAGGCTTCCGGACTGCCCACGTTTGATTGAGTGATGAGAGAAGGTAATCTGACAGCTTGCACAGTCTATAAGTAGAAGCAAGCCAAGAAGTCCTCACTGCTTGGCATTATGACCAGCGATTCATGACTTCATCCCGCATATGGAACCCTTGTCGATCAACTTCCCTCTCCGAAATAATCGCTAATTCAAACCAGATTGTGTTTTGAAATTTTTACTTCTGCAGTGTTGTTGCCCTTTGATTGACACTGAGCTTACCGCAAATCTCCCCAGTCGTTGTAGAGTTTGTACGTGGTCAGAGAGATCAACATTCTTTGCGAGAGGCCGTACACTCAGGCAGCTGAACCTGTGACCTGTAGGTTTTCGAGTGAATTTCCAAGAAGAAGAAGAAGAAGAAGAGAGGGCGACGTGTGTTTGGAAGCAATTAGCGTTGCTGAAACTCTTTGAATGATGGAAGGCAGGTTTGTCGGACGCGGTTTCACGATCTTTGTCTTCTCTTCCTCCTGTGAGTATTCCGGATGGCAAAGAACCAGGGTTTCCTGCACCGCAGGTATCCAGCTTGACTGCTTTTCCACCTGCATTGTTCTAGATCAATGATCTGTATCACGCCACTGCTCAGCTCTTCACAGCTCTCGTCTGGACTACATGTAGACTCCTAACCGTTGGTGTCGCATAACTCGGGAGAGTCGCTTCCTGGTAGAATTTTATCATCTATCACACGTCTGTTTTCTGTTCATGGCCGCCAAATCCGACGAAATTCGCACTTCTGCGATGATGACTGATTGAAAGATCACTAAGCCATTCCCAACATTGATCTTTCAAAATCTTGCATTCAGAATTCGGCCCTGCCTTTCAGCTTGGCTCACCTGACTCGAACCCGCTTAACCGCCAAGCGAACATGAACAAGGCGGAAGGGGTGGCAAAGATCTAGGATGTTTTTCAAAACCTCGGCAAGTTGTTTTGTTCGCGGTTCCATAGGCCACACGCAAGTATCTGTTACGCAATTCCAAACCTGAGCTGCAAGTTCGTAGGGGAAGTGGATTATGGCGACATTCTTTAGTTTTTTCAGTTTACCCTGACTGCTCGCCCGACTGAGAGATAGCCAATCTGCAGGATCCCAAACAAAGTTTCGGTAGCCCCGTTGGAGAGCAGAGGAATGCGACTATTACCTTTACCCTCGTCGGGGATCTGGCCTGTTTCGTTGCGAACTGCGTGATTTCCTCTCCGCCGTCGCGATCACGCAATTCGACGCGGTGTCAGCGAACAGGCGGATAAGGACCGATAAGACAGGCGTTAATGACCCGCCTCCAGCATAATATATGTGTTGTGGTCCCGCTGGCCGGGGAAGTGGATAGGGAAACAACGGGCCGCTTCGAGTTTGTCTGCCCACAGCTCAGTGCATTACGTCTCTCCGGGAGAACTAAGAGATACACTTCATCCTGTGTGGGATTTAACCATCACTGCAACTCTGTTATCTCGGGACTCACTCGTCAATTGGTCCGACGGCTAGGCTCAGGTGAGACTCTCATGGAAGAGAGGAGCCCTTAGCCCGAGAATCTCCGCGGGAGAGCCATTGTCCACTTGCCGGGACCAGAGGGATGATGGGGTTCAATGGCAATGTCGCAACAAGCTTCCCCAAGCTCGCGATCAAGCCTGGGCCCGCCTTGGACCCGCCTTGGACCCGCCTTGGCTGTCTGGGCAAGGTTCCGATAACTAATACGGATGGGCTGTATAGAGTGTCCTAGTCGATCCGTACGAGGGTGTCGTGGCCGAAGACTGCGACCTCCAAGGTCGAAGAGACAGCATAATAAGGGGCGAGGGGAACACATCAAATGAGTCTGTGTATCTGGTCTTCGTCAGCTCTCAGTCCGTCACGTAAAGTAACCTACTAAGCACCTAGTTAGGTCCAGAGAGAGTCCAGTTGAACATCATGGGTACATTCCCGGCTTAATGAATTCAAAGATCCGAGTTGTGCTGATATATTCAACAGCTGAGAACGTCGTCGGTCTCAACGTCCAAAAGGTTGTCGAGCCTGACTCCGACCAGGGCGTCCACTCCGAGAAGACGCATCACACCCACAACCGAGCTGTCTCCCCCGATGAAGAATCTCAGGCGTCCGGCCCTGTCATTGACTATGAAACCTACCCGCCTCCGACGGCGGAGGAGCGCTCGACGCTTCGTAAGGTTGCCGATTCGATTCCTCTTACAGCCTGGTCCCTCTGCGTCGTCGAGATGGCCGAGAGAGCCTCATATTACGGCGTCAAGGCCGCCTTCAACAACTACCTGCAGTTCCCCCTTCCCGAGGGAGGCCCCGGTACCGGTGCCATCAACCCTGATAAGCCCAACTCTCACGCCGGTGCGCTCGGCCTTGGTCTCCGAACAGCCTCAGCCTTGGGTCTCTTGTTCACCTTCCTGGCGTACGTAATACCCATTTTCGGCGCCTGGATCGCAGATGTCAAAATTGGTCGTTACCAAGCCATCGGATGGGGTGTGATCATTGGCGGTATCGCACATGTCATTATGGTGGGAGGAGCCGCGCCAGCTGTTCTGCAAGCTGGAAAGGGTGTCGCGCCTTTCCTCATCAGTTACTTCCTCCTTGCTATCGGAGCTGGTATCTTCAAGCCCAACGTTGCCCCGACCGTTATTGACCAGTACAAGCATCAGCGTGAGTACACAAAGGTGCTGAAGTCGGGAGAGAAGGTGATTGTCGACCCCGAGACGACCGTCAACCACATCATGTTGATATTTTACGCTTTCATCAACGTTGGCGCCTTCTTCTCCATCGCCGTCGTCTACATTGAGAAGTATCACAGCTTCTGGCTCGCCTACCTCGTCCCAGGCATCGTCTACTTCCTTCTGCCGGTGTTGCTAGCTGCCACATACAAGCGCACCGTCAGAATCCCGCCGCAAGGCTCTGATCTGAACCGTTTCGTCAAGATCACCACTCTGGGGCTCAAGAGCAGCAAGGGCAACATTTTCTCGAGCACTTTTTGGGACAAGATCAAGCCTAGCACATTGGCCCAGCAAGGTGTCCTTGTCAGCTACTCGGAGAAGGACCTCGACGACTGCCGAAGGACATGGCAGGCTGTTCAAATCTTCCTTTACATTCCTATCTGGAATCTGAACGATGGTGGTGTCGGCAACGTGCAGAGCAACCAGGGAGCTGCCATGACCTCAGACGGCGCGCCGAACGATCTGCTCAGCCACTTCAACCCCTTGGTTATTATTGTTTTCTCGCCTTTCATGGCCAATGTCGTGTACCCCTTCCTCGAGCGCAGGGGCATCAAGTACGGACGCATCAGCCGCATGACGACTGGCTTCATCCTCGCAACAATCTCATCCGTCATTGGCGCCTTGGTCCAGTGGCGCGTGTACGAGACCAGCCCATGGTAAGGATTGAAACCTACTGCGTCCTCCAGGCTCGCATGCTAACATTTTTTCTTCCCAATAGCGGTTACTATGCCAGCGACTGCGATGGTGTCTCACCCCTCTCCATCTGGTGGCAGATCCCGAACGTTGCCCTTGGCGCCATGTCCGAAATCTTCATCAACGTCACGTCGTACGAGCTCGCTTATGCCCGTGCCCCCGAGCACATGCGTTCGACTGTAGTTGCGCTTTTCCTCTTTATGACCGCCTTGAGTAGTGCGTTGGGCCAGATCTTACTCCCAGCCATTGCCGACCCCACGCTCATCTGGGCTTGGGCTGCTCCTGGTATCGCGCTCTTTTTCCAGACCATCATCTTCTGGTACAGACATCGTCACGTTAATGACGATGTCTTCATGACTTACAAGGAGGATTTTGAGAGCGATATCTCTGACGAAAAGAAGGTGGTCTCCAATGAAGAGAAGTTGTAAAGTAAAGGAAGGCTTTCGTTTACAGCCCAATCACTGGTTTTGATGCTTGTTTAATAGATGCGCCCGCTCACATCAATCGGCCATCTACATCATGAAGACCGTGGGGTCTTGACCTACGCGTTCATGTCAGTTAAGCTTTGCTTAACCAAGTCATAAGTCTTTATTGGAGTGAAATACACCCTAAATTAATGCGTCAACTATTAATGAGAAGTAATTACGTGACGATCAAGACCGACCCAGTAAAAAGAACACTTGCCTTGCAAAATAACTTGATTGGTATTCATACTTTTGGCGAAATGGTGCTGCGATTAGGGGTGGTCCCGCAGCAGCTCTACTCGAGGTTCAGCAAAGCTTGAAACAAAGATCTGTATACAGAAATCGTGTGCGTACTTCACACGTTCCTCGGCACGGATCGATTCCTCATTCCACTTATGCGGCAAGACAGTCGACCTCCTAGCGTCGGTGCAGGGGTCACTTGCAATCAGAATGAATAAATAAATCAGGAATGAAAAAAGGGGAAGAAGGGATATTTCGAGATCAAGTAGAAAAAGCGTGAAAAGGCCAATGAATAAACGCTGAACAGTGTTTAATCCCCAGGCTCTCTGGTTCGGATAGAAGGCCAATTGTGGCAACACTGTACAAATTACTGGGCAGCACGAGATGTCAGAAACTCTCTCTACATTAGCACGCTGCATGTAGATCTTATCTATCGATCTCTCTATATCTTTGAAAGTTTGAGAGACTTCCTTTTTATAATTCTTCCCAGCCTCCACGTGTGTACTCCAGCATCTGTTGAGACAGCGTTTGGCGCGAGAGATAATAATGGCTGTGAAGAACCGATGTAAATCCACTGACAGGGCACCTGTGATTGTTGTCTAGCCAACAATAAGTGATCGTGGCAGCAATACTTGTTTGAACTTGAACCCGGTATAAAGAACCCGGTATGAAGACCTCATAAGGATGGAAGTAACGTGCCGGGGACATAGTTAGGCTGTCAAGTGACAGTCAACCAATCGTACGCCATAATTCTGCACCAGTACTGGCCTCAAAGACATTGAAATTCTCGGTAGTCTGTAAAGGAACCTGTGAGGGAATGTTTCGCTTCCGAACTCGATCTCTTTCCGCGTCTTGGAACGCGTTCCTCTAGCCCTCGTAAATACATTCGTCCAGTATAAAGGCAAATACAGAAAACTAAAGGCTTTAGAACGCATAATTTTCAGTAATAGTCGGATGGGCTGTTTTTCGGCCAGTTCAATGGTGCAGAGGTAGAAGGCGGCGGGTGGGAGATCAGTTTGACAGCCAAAGAAGCATAGGTCTAGTGGTCTAGTACTTGGTACTTGAGTATATGAGTACCAAGAAACACAATAATACTGAATGAGCAATTCAAAGAAGAATAAAAGATAGCTTCTCTTAAGCTAGATTACTCTAGAATAACAACCTAGTGGTCAAGGTACGGTTAACGCATGCTTATCTTGACAAGATTAATTTTAAACAGGTTACTTATCAAATGACAACTAGCTATCGGTACCGATTCTTATTTGGGACTGAGGGGCGGAAACCATTAATTATCAGTAGATATAGTACAGCTAAAACGTCGAAAAACATGTATATGCGTAACCATCACACCTGAAAGGCAAAATATTTCCCCATGTATTGTTGCCTTCTAATGGGATATCAGGAGCCAATAAGGATAAACAGAAGTCTTAAGAAGTAAAGCTTAGCTTTTCTAAGTATATTCCGCAATTTCAACAACAACATACGTCGCGAACGTCGCTGTTAGAACTATGAGTCTGTTTAAGTTTGTACAGTTGGCTTCTGAGTGAGGGCAACCAGAGTCCTCATCACATCGGTTCTTGCCCTTAGGGCACGGCTTCCCAAGACCAGTTCGAGTATCGCAGCAATCAGCGTCCTATTTCAGCCATGAATGGTTAGATAGAAGAAATTAAAGGAATTTTAAGAGGAGGCTTACGCATTTAGAGCTCGGAATGCCCAGATTTTGACAGAAGTTGCCGGTCTCCGATCCTAGAGCACATCCGATACCGCCGTTTTGGCGAAAGCAGGCATCAGAGCCCTCCCCTCCTGCCCTCCCCAGCAGCAATTGGGATCGGTGCCGTCAATGGTACACTAGGTAAAAGATTCAGACAACGTTATGGTTCTGTGGACGAAGATAGGGACTTACGTCACCTAGGGCTGTGGCCGAAAGAGCGAGGATAGAAAGAACCTGGAGAAGCTTCATTGTAACTTTAGCTAAAGGAGCCAATGAGAATGTTGATACGAAGTGAATGAAACTAAGCAGTGCTTAGAAATGAGGTGGTAAGTTAAAGAAAGTAAGAAGATTGATGTGTGGTAGTAAAGACCTTCAACTCTGGAGGTTCTGAAACCTGATACTTATAGTATCTCAACGGGACAGCTTACACTATGAAAACTCCTAAGCCTGCACTATATACCTGCTTGGTATTCGTGTAACACACCCAGCGTGAGCCTGTCTTGCAACTGCCGATGACACCCTCCGGAGTTCGCACCTTCTACGAGACAGTCTTTTGGTGTTCAGCCTCCACTACATCATTTCGCAAGGCGTGTAACCAATATAGCGCCTGGAAAGGGAAATTGCTGTTAAACTAGCCGATCTAATGCTTAATTCTTTCCCCTCTAAGGGGAAACCTTAAGAGAGGCCGAAGTCTCGTCTATACGATATATTTTGGCCAGATCCGGTAATCGCTTGGCGTCAGTCTGCATTGTGAAGCGGCGTAGGAGGCTCGGCATTCGGATACGGCGTGTATATGTTCTGATTCAGTTGTGATTGTTCCTAATCGTGCCGTGTCTTCTGGGCCACTCGGCACGAACACCGAATACCTCGTGTCTGGGTCTCAGCATTCGAATATTCTGTTGGTCCTATCCGTGCCAAGTCCGTCTAGAACAGGGCGAGTGTTCTGGCAGGCAAATCTACGAGACTGGCCCTACGGGGTTAGAGCTGTGGCCACATGTAGAAGCCTTATGGACATTGCTGATTATCAGCAGTGCATGCATCAATTAACAAAACGGGGCCGGAAGGGGCTGACGGGATGGTGGCACGGAAGGGGCCGACGGGATAGTAGTCATCCAATAAAAAGACTACAGCTATGTTGGCCTTTACAGAACACGTCCCGCTCTCAGGCCCAAGCCAGCAAACGTAGTCGCATGACAATGCCGAAATACAATAGCGTCCGCAAGATTATATTTGGCATTGGGTAAATCAGATAGAATAAGCTTTTATGTTGGTCCCCGAAGAGGAGGGCTCTTTGGTTGCCTTCGTAAGAGGCTATGAGGGTCGATTACGACAGCCTATTCATTGCTGACTCGAAGAGATATCTACATACAATAAATGTCTAGTGAAGTTTCAAAGTTTGAACCACCAGAGGCATCAACATGTCATCTGTCATCTGGAATCTAAGAATTGGCGGCAAGCTAGTGCAATTTCTTGTCCGAATTTCGGGCCACGGGGTTTGACCGATCATGGAAGCTCTGTAACCGGACTTCTGTCTCTCGTATCCCTCAGTACACATTAAATTCTTTTACTATGAGACTGAAGATAGTACTTGTATGCATGAAAATGACGTATAAATATCATACATTGTTCCCTCTAGACGCCTCGTATTTCTTGTCCTCATCACACTCACTACTCTTCAACAGTTATACACTTTCACATTCTTTCTATCACACTCTTACCTTCTTTTTCTTGAATTTACTATCTCAACTATCCTTAAGATGAAGCTTTCCGCTGTCGTCACCTGTCTCGTCTTCGTCCTCGCAGGTACAACCGCTGCAAGTAAACTGGGCATTCGAGGAAGTGGATTTGGCATACCCGCTGCGGTGAGGCCCATAACATTCTTCCATTTTCTTCTCCTTGGATTTGAGAATTGCCTCTAATCTCTGTGGTTTTAGTGCTCTGCGGAAAATGATTGCTGTATCTCCACCCGTGGTGCTTGCAGCCGCCAAACACCGGCTCTCGACTTTGTCGACCTCTACCTAGTATGCAAAATCATGAAGCTCTGCCCTGACCTTGGTGTTCCCTGGTCGGACTCCGTAAGTAAAAATGAATACAATGTTAAGAAAACAATGAACTCATTTCGATATAGAACGCCGATTGCTGTTCTATCTCTACCAAGCAGGGTCGTCCCTGCCCTGATGGTTAACTTATATGGCCTGAGCCTTGTTTACGGAACTGTCTGTACTTTTAGGTACATGAAAAATATGGATATGAGCTTAGAGAAACAAATCACAGATGGTCTAGCCACCTGTAGTTAAATACTCTAAGTCCTCATTCAGTTTTCCTTCCCTCCAGACTGCAGTATTTGACGACGCGTCTATACATATTTTGACTTGTGCCTGCTACCATACCTGTTTCTTCACTTTTGGTTCTCTCAAGCTCTTACTCTCCATAAAAACCCATTCAAATCTGGTCATTTATATATATGAGACTATGTCTACGTTTATTTCTTCAATCCCAGCAATCTAGCTCAAACTTTAGACATAACGTAAATAACAGAAACTACCATTGGGCATAGATGATGACGTGAAGATTTCCTCTTCAAGACAACCCTTGGTTGTTAACACCTGTTAATCAGATTTAGAGAAATCCTTTTTAAGGCTCAGAACGCCGTGCATATCATTGGCACGTAGCTCTCTGGGCCGAACATAGAATTACTGTAAAGTAAATACACATTAAGCTAGCAGTGATTGAATAAGTTTTCAACAGATTGATGTTTCAGCAGTAGGTTTGAAGATCAACTGTACCGTCTCTCAATGAGCCATGCTTATCATCAACCTGCTTCATTTGCTTGGCCTTCGCAGAAGCGTCGACGTAGACGCAATGCGCCTTGGCCAAGGGAAAAAGCCTACCTCTGAGGTAGCATTAGCTCTCATACTGTCGGGCTGTCACTTAGCGGGTGGTGAGGCAAGGAATCCGCGCTTTGCAGAACATCTTAGAATCTACGATGCTGATCCGTGGATTTGACTCAGCACCAATAAGTAAGGCGTGAACGCAACGGTGCGACCGCGATATCAATTTCCGCTCCTCAGGCAGAGGCGATCGAGTTGAAAAGAATTACATGAGTCCGTCCACGCACAATTGCTCGAAATGAGACGCTGTAAGAGGAGAACCTCTTGCCCCCCTTCGTAACGCAGAGGATGGCTGTGGTTGATGACTTCAGGCAATTATTAGTACCCTTGAGTCTTTCCGACAAAGATGCAACCCAAAAGTCATAATTTGGGCATGCCGCTGGGTATAAAGGCTGAATATGGTGGTCGTCAAACTCAAACCACGTCCGGTTGGAAGTCGGTGCGGGTAACTGACTATCGCAGTGTGTTGATTGATATGTACCACGTGATAAAGTAAAGCTCGGGCACGAGGGAGGAGGTACCGACCGAACCACCGAGGCCGACCTCATCTGAAACCGCATCTGTAAACTGGCAATATCCTCAATTCTCATATCGGTCCACTTTGCATGACGGCCTCTATTCCTGTGCGTCCTACCAGCGATTGACTTGACTAGAGTTGATATAAGTGGAAGACAAGACGAGATAGTAGAGTTCGGGGAACGTATATGGCAGTTCAACGGCATCCAGTCCTCACAAAAGTCTGTTAGCTAGAGGCACATAACGTGAGTGAAGCGGTAAGACCGGCAGGAGTGACAATGTACACAAGGCTACGAACCGAGCGAAACATGGTCTAATGTACCTACCCATCGCGTAGCTTTCCAAAGCCATGAAGGGGGCCTCCAGGCTTTTATGCACGCGCTGTGTAGCATTCTTTGATCATGGAAGGATTCGCCTCTACGCACATCATGTCTAGCGATAGAGCTTAGCTCTGAAATGATTTCAAGCAGTGATGGCTGCAAGGGTTCCCCAAAAATATCTAGAATAGCCCCTGGTTACCTTACTATACTATTCACAAGGGAAAAGGAGGATATCCAAATCTATTGAGTAAAAGACTCTAAGATGTTTGTGCAGACGATTTGCATCGCGAATCAGGAAGTTTTCCTAAGAACCAAGCACTAGCAACCAAGACAACGGTGTTAGCTCTCCTCACCTATTCACTTCGTCTGCCGACCACCAAGCTCATCAAGTATCGGCTACATGTGGTCTGTTCTCTTCCCAGCAGCGTTTCAACATCTTCTGAAAGCGTGGATGGAGTCATTTCAAGTCATCCCTGATAATTCTACTTGCTTCTTCCAAAGGAGGCTGATGTGATACTAAGTTCACAGTCAATATCGACACAACAGGAGGGCATTGTGAGCTTAGTGCTATGAAGATGAAGACGTTCTCTTTTTCACGCCGCAGAGCTCCGAAAACAACAGATGAAAGATTCTCTTTCTTACACAAAACCACAACTTAATGAAGAATCAAACCATCCCCTGACCCTAACTCAACAAAATTATAGTCTGGAACGCCTTCACCCAAGCGCTTCTCCTCTGCCTCGATTGCCTGACTGAGTGAATATTGTGTTCGTAAAAGCAGGGGGGCAATGAAGCCACTTTTCTTCTTGACCTCGTCATGCGTCGCAACCCAATAGCGTGCGCCAGTCTCACCAACAGCCTTGATAGCATTCAATGCTCCCAAGTTCAACTGTTTCGTCATCCAAATGCGAACGTTGTCGAGGCCGTGAAGAATTGCCAACGTCGAGAAACCAGACTCCCGAATGCAGGCTAGATCCGACGCCTGGATACCGTGTGGAGAGTAAATAATTGTTTCCGGTTCGCCTAGATCAAAGGCGATTACGATAGCGGAGTGGAAGTACATGGCGTTCCCAACCGTGGTGACACGCCCGATCCCAAGCCATTGGGGCAACCCCCAGGCGCTGAGAGTTTCTTTCCAGTCTTTGGTAGATGAGGAGAAGCCGGGCGTCGTGACAACTTTCTCAAAGTGTTTCCAAGACCGAATCAGCTCGGCAGCTTTGTTGGTGGCGAATACCGGGGTGGATTTGGGCAGTTCTTGAAGGGTCGCCTGGTGGCAGTGATCAGTGAACTCGTGCCGAATGGCAACGGCATCAATGTACGACTTCTCCGTCTCTCTTTGGCTACGGCTGTACTCTTCCATGCCGGCAAGGAGTGAGTTGAGCTCGGCGATGTTCTTCACGCTAGGCTCAACGACGTGCCATTGCGTGGAGAACCAGGATGCGAGGTCGGACTGTGGACCCTGCAGCCAGGGGTCGAGGAGGATGTTGAAGCGGCGCCGGCCGGGAGGGGCCGTTGATGTTGATGACGGTGGGTACGGAAGCTGGATGAGCCATGTCGTGTCGGCGTTGAGGTGGGTCAAGATGGGACGGTCGGCGTTTAGTGCTTCGAGCCAGGAAGTCCGATCGCTGATTTTGATTGTTTGAGGAGGTAACGAGGTGCTCGTAGCCATGTTGAAAACCTGATGAGTTGAAATTTGGCGTCAAAGTTGCGCTCTCTTGACCTGCAAACAACTTTTGTCCCAATGTTCAAGGTTGAACTCCTACATGGCAAGTGATTAAAACAGACGCAAAGCTAGAGTTGGTGACGTCGTTCATGGTCATGAGACTGCCGGACCCTGGTCCTGGCCACCGCTCTTAAGGTTCCGGTTTAGCGTGGTTAGTGGAGGATCTGATGTGCACCAGGCCCTCAAGCGTTCACATCAGTTGAGAGATTTGGAATATATTATGCCCTCAGCCTCTGAACCAAAACGATGATGCCAGGCGCTCCCTAAGTCTTGTTGCACCCTCCGGGTCGTCACCCTCCATCTGTTCGGCCAGGGAGGTCGATGTGATCCGTTTGACGGCTGGTTCGCGCATTACACCTTGCCAACTGCTTCGCTCAAGGATTCTATCATGAGGAACACTCAGAATCTTCTGTCAGACGTCTCAACGCGGAAACTGGACAATCTCTGACGAAGGTTCAAGAATTACGATGCCCATGTTCAACCCGATATCACGAACCAGAACATTTTGTTTATTCGACACGCCCTGGATCCTGACATTGATGAAAGTCAGGATCATTGAGTAGTTGATGATTTGAGTCTCCTCCAGGGTTCGTTAAATCGCGGAAATCTTTGGGACAAACTAGAACGATAGTTCTCTATTGATGCGAACCGAATTCATGAAGGCAAGTCAATACTTTGACCACTTCAACTTCGGCTTGACGTCGTCGACGACTTCCCCACGATCAAGCAGTTAGTCCGTGAGGGGATGAATCGCCTGAACTCTAGAGAACAACGGCAGGTTGAACACTGGAACCTGTTGAAACGTACGGCAAGTATCATTATGCATCACAAGGAACGAATTTAAAAACAATCGCTTTCTCTAGTAACCATCTAACCGGGGGTTCATCGTGCATATGGCCAGCTCCAATCCTGATCTGAACAAGTATGCCACAAGAGAGATAATAACTACACGGCGAGCTCAGTGCTACAACAGTCACGAGCACACGGCCGTTCACAAAACCAATCAACCTAACGCCGCTTACCAATGCACACAAGCGCCCGAAAATGCTGGACTAATGAGGACCAGTCCATTCGGCAATGGCTCTCGTCTAAGCAAAGCATTACAGCCGAGATCCGGGTGGCGCGTGGGGATCTCTTGTGCGGACCTGCTACGAGCCGTCGCCCAGCGCCGTTGAAACGTCGGAAGCCTCGTTGGCAACTGCCTTATTTATACTTCTTTTTATCACAGACTGACGATGGCCTGTCCAGGCCTACTCGTCTGGAGAAGAACTCATTCGAAAAGAAACGGGATTTGGGTCGGAAGCTGTCGTGACAGCGGATATATCATGGCTGAAATATTCGGGATAGTGCACGAGCTCAGAGATAAGATGCAGGGGCGCGAGTCGTGCGCCATAAACCCCTTCATCGCCAGAGAACAGTTCACCCAGGTCTGGGGAGCAAAGATATTGCGCAAAGGCTTCGTCGCGGCCCAGTTCGGCAAGAGAGAGGTCCAGGGCAAGCTGCAAGTCGTCGTGATACCGAGGTCTACTCCTGCGCGCCAGTTTCGCCGGGCGCGTTGTGTGCTCTGCGTCGAAGCCATGGATAGCCGCCCTGTCAAACCTCGAAGCGCCAAGATGTTCGTCATCGAACAGAGTATCACGACGAAACTGATCAGTTGAATCTTGGTCCAGGCAAACGCGGGACTTGGTGGTGCGCGGATCGCGAAAGGCATCCTGCCGTTCTAGTGACGGGACCCGACGGCCCAGAGTTCTGAGACCGCTGGTCTGGCGGCGACGCGCCTGACGGTGGCGTTGTGGTTGTCGCTTTTGGTGGTCGGAGAAGAGGACATGGTCAAGGAGGGGATTCTTGTGCTCGGCGGGAAAGCTGGTCAGGGCGCCATGATATTGGGCATGAGGGCGCGACCTACTGGCCTCCGAATAGTCGGAAGACAGGTACCGCTGTGTGAAGTCTAGAGCATCGGTGCTGTTGTGGAGTGCCAAACCCATACTGGGCGGTTCGTGGTCTTTTTATGCTCGGTGCGTTCTGGCTTGGCGCTTGTAAGAGAAAAGACAGTGTATCAGGAGAAGGGCGACAGATCGAAGTCGAATGTCGTCAGAAAGGAAAATTTAGATGCAAGGGCGCGCCCGGGTGGCTTGTCATCAGCTTTGAACAGTGTCCGTGACGAGACTTGCGAAAAGTTGGGGAAACAGACAGATATACTGCGTGGATCGCGGATGGGATGCCTGGTGATTGCTGACGATACTGGTGATGTTGCCTCTATGAATTGGGCATGGCGTAGGCTGTACCACGTAGGCGCCCACTAGACCCCTGTCANGGGGGGGGGGGGGGCTGCAACGCTTAGTGATTGGGCGCCGGCTCTGCCGTGGCAAGTGACTCATCTTTGGCAATGCTGGAAACTGCGGCGCATGTTAAGTTTACCTGGCAGGCTAACGAGGCGGCAGGCGGGGGCTTGTGACCCGAAACTGGCCCTCCTGTTCTGTTCTCTGCGGTTGCCTTCCAAAGACTTGGCTACCCGCCCAAGAAATAGCCAGTCTATGTTCATATTCAACCTCATGTGGCCAGAGACGTGGTGGACGGGTGAAGGCCAACGTCCCACGTAGCAGTGGCATCAACGGCTAGACTCGGCTGTCGCCGCGGATTGCCTTTCCGGGGAGTCATCGACTAGGATTTCCACTAAGGTCAGGTCAATGTTGGGCCTGGAGGCTTTGGGTTGACAGAGGCCAACCCCACCAACCAGTAAGATCGAGAATCGTTCAAAATTACAAGCATTCTCATGCTTTGTTCAGTCTATTGCCGCGACGCCTGATGCTTGTTGCTGTTGGCGGGATGGACCCGTCGGGGCGGGTTGAGTCATGGCATGGGGCTGTCGGCGATCAATCGGGGTGCCTTCGATGCCTGACCATGCAGAGCGGTTGCTGGGATGACTCCAGCCTTCCCGCCACCAACTTGGACACATGCGAGTTTAACTGAAGAGTTCTGAAGCGTCAATTGACCATCATGGTTGGACAATGGTTGTTGGTCATAACACCATCTCATGCTGGGTGGTGATACGTCATAGAGATGATACGTTGCGTTTCCGGATGACCTCGCTGACTGATATGAAGTGGTGGACTTACATGTCTTACCGGGGTGGCAGTCAAGCCGCAATGGCCGAGAGGGAAAGCCAACAGTAGACAAGAAAAAGACAACTCATCGAGCAGCTACTGGCGTCGATAGATGCAAGTTGTTCACGGAATCCCCAGTGAGGTATATTCGCCGCACAAAAAAATTATGTACAGAAGTCACTAATCCCTAAATCGCCCCCTTCTAGTAATCCCAAACACCCTCATCTACGGGCTTGGCATCGGCTTCGCTGTTATAGAATCAGTCCGCACTGTGGTGCTATCCCCGATCGAACTTTTGGGCTTCTCGCGGTCGATGTTTGACAACAGCACGGTGCGGTTATTGTACGATGCCAACGAGCCGTTGTATGATGCCATGTTGGTCGACAGTCGGTGGACCTTTTTCGAGGTCGTCTTGACGAAATGCCATACGTTGGGCATGCATGCAACCATGATACCCACGCCGAGCTCGACGTGCGCCCAAAGGACAACCGCGACCGAGTCAACTGTGAGTAATGTTAGTCGACCGTTTCGTGGAGGTGATCAGATGCAGTAAAGATCTTACGCGTCATGTTCCCAACTTTATCCAGCTCACTCAAACTCTTGATGCGCAGACAGCTTACGATGGTGAGGCTGGTTGCCCATGATATTAGCCGCGGACTCATCACCAGAGAAGACATAAGAATACTCACAATACGCCGACTAAGAACATGGCCATCACCCCGATCTTCTTTCTCCGGTCCATTTGAAGCTTGTAGATTTGCGTGAGCGGGAGAACGAGCATGATGATGTCGAGAGCGATGTTGAGAGCTACGTGAGTGAGGCCGGCCTTGTTGAAGCCGGCACACTTGCCCTGGTGCTCTCCGTCCCACTGGTTCCAGAAATACGAGAATGGCTGGCATTGCGCGCAGAAGAAAATCAGAAATGCGATGGCGATGAGCAAGTTCAACGCCTGCACCATCCAAAGCGTCCTCCGGAAGCCACGTTCCGGAAAGATTCGGAGGAAGAAGAATAATATAGATGCCTTGATGACTGCGAGGCTGACGACGTAGAAAATTTCGAGGACCAGGAGAAGCTGAACGTAACAAGCTGTCAGTGCTGCCCAGCTCCCGCATGTGGAAACTCGTTGCAGGGAGGACCAGACGCATACCTTGAGAAAATGTGTAATTTGATAGTCTTGTAACGTCCAGGTATCCTTACCAAGGCCAGCCTTTACGACTGTAGTGAGACCCGTGTGTAAGTAGGTTGAGCCGTATGGTGAGATTTGTCACGAGTGAACTCACAAAAGAATAGCTCGATGTAAAGACAGAGAACGAGGACCTGGGTATTTTCAAGTTAGTCGAGGCTCGAAATACATCTCCTACACGAGCCGGGGATTCTCGGAGATGCAACGAATTCGGAAAACCCACAAACGCGAAGACGATGGACGTATCGTCATGACCCCATGTTGAAAGCTTCGCCGCCTTTGTCACTAGCCTCATCACCATGAAGGCAATTGCTATCACGCTGACCGCGCCGCCTACCCAGTGAATCAAAGCTGTCCGGTTGCTTGCGGGGAGTCCGCACAGCGACGATGTCTTGTGTGCGACAGCTATCAGCCGATATTTCGTTAATCTCTAGCTCATCTTGCTGGTATGTTCCTGGTGACTGACCGAGTAGCTCCTTGGGAGAGCATGAGGCCTGCAAACACGGAGTCGCGGCTTGGTTGAATTTGGTGTCGGTACAAAGACATGTCTGGTTGGTCGGCGGGCAGCTCGCCTGGGGAAGAGCCTGCATCATGCAGGTGATCTGGGAGAGACAGCTGTCAGTGGAACGCAGTCTAGGGAAAATCGGCAGACGAGGGGTGCTAGCTCATACAGCGCAGCTTGGGATTCCTTCCAGCAGATTCATCTGCGCAGACGCGAAGCCCAGAAGGCCCGCCAGAGCGAAAGAATAAACACGACGAGCAAGCATTTGACTGGCCCCTGGTGTTTCGTTGGGAGTGAACCTCACGATGGGATCCTTCAGGCTTGTTGCCAAGATGGTGGGAGAAGGCGTCCAAAAAGGGGCCCAGGAAAGGATGGCAGGTTGTGTTGAATGGAAACACGAAGCCCAGTTAACTGTCCGTCGAGCTGATGGGGGGCAAAGGGGAGGTGATTGTTCGAGATGGGCCACCGAACAAAGCGGGAAAAGAACAGGCGTTTTCGGACTGAAGATGTCGATCCCGGTTTACATCTCTCCCGTGTCGGGGCATCTGTCTTGAGATTCTCTAGTCGTCGATCTTGGCCTTTGCATCCCCTATCCCTTCGCGCGCAAGTCACAAGGTCCGGATATGGAAGGGCGCATTCACCAAATGACAGCCATGACAATAGCTGCACGGACTCGACATTCCAACCGGCGGCACCGCACGCTATCGGCCATTGTGGGAGGGAAATGACCGCGGCGACTATGGAATGTCTATCGGAGACCTAACACGGCCCTTTGTGGTTAGTATCGACTGAATTGGGGTAAAGGGGGCGGATGGCTCGACGATGCTGGACCACCCGGTTGACGATTTGGCAGGTCTCTGCGGGGGCAATCCTGAAGACAATTTCCCCAATGCATAGGAGAAGACTGAAGAAGACTAAATGGGTCCTTACCATGTCTCAAGGCGTGTCTCGCGAGGCAGCTCCGAGGCGCGGGATTGTCCGTTAGCTTGGAGTCCAAGACCATCTCTGCTCAAAACTGACCGCATCCGGCGGTCGACGATATCATATCAAAGCCTGCCGAAGGGACGTACTTCAAAGCCTTTTCGCCGCATATTCGAGGGAAAGGGGCAATAATGGCCCGATCGCAACGATTCTGCGGGTTCGTTGAATCGTACTATGATGTGTGAGATTCAGATGATCGACTACTCGGTTTCCCAATCGCTGAGAACCACTTGTTACGTTATTTTCTCTTCATAGCGAGTGGTACTTTCTCCAGCTAAATGACTGTTTGATTTAACATTGAATTTACCAGAATTTGACGGCTCAGTTGACATCATCCCGCTCATGGTACATGTTTTGTATTTCCGGATTTCTCTAGTTCTGTTAGAAGTAGTATCAAACGGAAGAAAGGCCCATCACGTGGCCGGCCGCCACAGGCCGCCACACCACTTGCCACAGCCAGATCCCCACGTGTTATTCCGACAAGTTCGTCCTGCGGGCTTTGCCGTCACTTTTTTGCTCCTACGTTGATTTTTTTTTTGGCCCGTTTTTCGAAAGAACATCAAAATCAAGGCTATCGCTGCGACTCGGCTGAACAGATACGTCGCAGAAAATGAGTCGGCGAACGTTGAATGCATCTTTCTGAGCCTTCCATACCTTGGGTATCTGATTCTACAGCAATTGCGACATCACCAGAAATACGTAAACACAACAGAAGTGCTTTGGAGCTACAAGAACACAGCTGCTTCCAATTAACAGAACCGATTTGAGTGAACTTGAGTCTCTCAAGACTATGGGTGTCATGCGGCGGGTTTCTCCGGCATGGCAAGTGTCACAAACACAGGGTACAAAGCATACTGGCCTCCGCAAAGTGTGTTATTTGTCGTAGGTCTAAAGTACGTGTCCTCTGGCCGAGGCTAGCTCTATACACCCTAACAGGCTGGCACGGATCCCTTCCCTGTGAGCTGTCTCATGACAACTCATATCAATCACTATTTCGTCACAGCAAGGTAGCTAGTTTAAGTTGCACCCAGCGCGAGCACCTGAGAAGACTGATGGGATTTGAACTACGTGTACCAGCCATACTACTATTTAGATTCATAACGTAAGTACGAAGGATGCCACGGCTATCCAGGGAACTTGCGTACCAAGGTGTAAGATAGGCAACCCAACAACGGGAGGCAAGTTTCCCTATCTCCCTCACTTCCGTATATGATATTCAGTCAATATTCAACTTGACGGGAGAGGACGAAAGCAAGGGAAGGTAAGGATGGGTGCGTAACCAGGGTGATCCTTCTTCAGGTGTTGAAGCCGTGGGCAGCTTCCTTCCACGTAGTCGCACCTTCCCGCGACTTGACCCCGCGTTTGAACTTACCTTCCCCTGGACCTTCCTTTTCACAGGCTCTCGTTCTTCAGTCAGCAGCTTCGCAATTCTTTATGCACATCCTTTCTTTTCCTTCCTCCTCTTCCTCCTCCACATCTTCGCGTCTTCCCTTTCCTACTTATCCTTCCCCAGCAATACAGACTCGTCATTGCAGGAGACGCGCTGTCTTCACGAGCTTGCAGTTTCTTTTCTCCCACCCACGTGGAGTGGTTTAATCACGCCCATTATCTCACTATTGAGGCACTTTTCCTGCGTCTTCCGCGGCGGTCTGTACTGCTCGTCAGACGTTGCGGCTGTCGGTTGTCATCGACGAGAGTTCTGTTTCCTATGGCCTGTTCTCCCTAGACCGTTTCTTTCGTTTGTAACATACACCAAACAACATCAGAAGACACCTCGCGATGACCTTCACTTGTGGCGATTGTTGGCGCGAGTTCCCTGCCGGCTGCAAGTCGCGCCAGCAGCATCTGGACGCGACTGGACACCGCGCTCCCGAATTCGAATGCGACACCTGCGATCGTTATTACAAGAATAGGCGAAGTGTCGAGTGGCACATGGACTATTACGATCACTGGTCACAGGATGTGTCGTCGGACGAGTGGGGTTGCGTTAACTGCGGCGACGTCTACTCCGATGAGGAGTACCTGCGCGACCATGAGGTTCGAGACCACTTTTATTGCGACCCCTGCAACCGTTACTTTGATACCTGGAACAACATCAGACAGGTAATTCATTCCTTTTGAATGCATGCACAATGTTTCACAGTTTCTATTCCCACGCGCAGACTAGCTCACCCGTTCGAAGCACTTGAACTCCAGCATTCATCGAGGTACTAGCATCCAATGCCCTTTCTGCAGCCAGACACGCGGCACTGCGACCGGCCTCATTCACCACCTAGAGCAGGGCAACTGCCCCAATGCTCCTCTTGACCGCGACAAACTTTACCAAGCTGTTCGTCGACGAGATCCGAAAGGGCTGATATCTAAGAAACTCTTGGATTGGCGAGAAACTCATAAATTCACCGCCACCGAGCGCACCTGGAACCCTTTTGCTAGGTCCTATCAGTGTTATCTGTGCAACAGGCTCTTCAACTCCCTGGTCGGCCTCAACGCCCATCTCAACTCACCCGTCCACAGCCAAGCTTTGTATCACTGCCCGAACCGTCGATGTGGCAGAGACTTCACCACCCTGGCGGCTGTCATCAACCATCTCGAGAGCGAAAGTTGCCAGTACATGCGATTTGACGCTGTGCAGCGGCGCGTTGAACACATTGTCGACCCGAGACGAATGATTGCACTCTAATCCATGCACTCGCCAGGAGCGATATCCACCAACGAGACGTCAGGTGCAAGAGTCTGGGTTAAGTTCCGCGGACGAGTAGCGTCGGGAAGGGGGCAATAAGTCGATGGAACGGGAATATTGCTAATGGTTGTGTGTAGAGAGTGAAGAGATGGAAAGTATGTCGAGTCACGTGTCTACGGACGACTGGAATTAGCTGCATAGTTGCTTCGAACGATGATTTTCTTCTGTCACTCATCTGGTCTTCTTTTATGTATGACCTAGGCAATACAGTCGCGACTCATACGAATCGCGTTGCGTGTTGTTCACGTTACGTCTGTCACTTCCAATGATATCAAGGCGGGTGAAAGCGAGATAAAGCATGAGCCTAAGGGGTTGCGGCTGTATCATTCAAGCAAGCGGATAGACATATTCCGAACATCAAATGATTCCGGTGCGGAGTCGACGGAGCTGCTTGCGATTGGTGCCATAATAGGAAGTCGCTTGGGTTGGGGTCGCCGTCCAAGACGCGCCATCTCCGTCGTACCGCTCTGAAATCGGCAATAGACGGGACTCATGAAGATGACACCTAAGAAAATCGGAAATGCTGCCTTTATAAGTCGTATCCCTCCCCGTATTTTCATAGTCACCTGGCTGTAGAACGCTTTTCTGGTGACACGGTTCAAAAAACGCTGTTCAACAGGTTGTAGGTCGTGGCCAAGCCAACCGTCAAACTAACACTGGAATCGCATTCAACTGGCAGAAGCGAAACATCGTTATCATGGGCTTGGAAAGCGTTGAGGAGATGGACGCGCCTGCTCCGACGTACCCGACCCTTAACACGGTTGACTTCAGTCTTCAAATTGGGGTAGAAGAGATCCTCGTCGACGTCGACCCAGATGTCTCGATCGAGTACCTGAAGAAGGCCGAAGCCCATGCGGGGAAACCACCGCCAGTCAGATTTCCGCGAGACACGCTATTGGCCACACACAACAGATATGTCGATCAGCAGAGGATTTCAGGCCAGGAGAACGGACCGCGAATGGTCAAGAAGGTCGTCCTCGCGTTGTCTTATCCGCCGTCGGTCAAGTCCATCCAGAACCTTGAGCCAGTAAGTTGGCCAAAAGAACATGAGGTCCATCAATCTGACATGGAAGCAGATGCTTCTTAGTGAGCTTGTTCTAGAGAATCACCATGAAGACAAGTACCTAGCTCTCCGCGTTATCGCTCCACCTTACAAAGGGGCCGGAACGATCACACTGGTTGAGGACGAGCATGGTGATGTCGACAAGTTGATTCTTTACAACCAGGGTAACTCAACGATCTTGCAGTCCGTCCCCGAGGGTTCCGTTGTCATCATCAAGGAGCCGTACTACAAGTTCAGTGGTGATGACGATTTTATGCTCTGCGTGGACCATCCGTCAGACATACTGCTGCTACGGCAGGGTGTCGACGATTCGCTCATACCAGAACCCTTCCGGCAATCCCAGCTATCCAGTGTCGCGTCAGATTGGAGCGAAGCGGGTGACAAGGCATTCATTTCAAGAGATCTACCACTGGCTGTCGCAAAGTAAGCATCCCTTGGACTCTTCCGTCCTTGGACATTTTGTGCTTACTCATTACAGCTACACAAGGGCGCTAGAACTGGCAACAGAGGACGACAAGCTCTTCAAAATTGGTGTCCTTTCGAAACGCGCAGGCGTCAATCTTACCATTAAGTGCTTTGACGGCGCACTCGCGGACGCTCTCGCGTCAACAGGCGGCTCCACTGACTGGAAGGCCTACTCCATCGCAGCCAAAGCCGCATACGAACTCACAGACTTCCAAGCAAGCAAACAGTACTTCGAGTCCGCTCTAGAGCTCAAGCCCGGGGCCACAAACATCCAGAAGGAATACGAACGATGTCTCGCCAGGCTCGAAGAGGAGAAGGGTAACTACGACCTGGTCGCAATGTCGTTGGATGTCACCCCCAAGAACATCCATATCGGCAGAGCGAGTTTTCTTTCCAGGACTGAAGTCAGAGAATCACCCCACCACGGCCGCGGCATGTTCGCGACTGAAGACATCAAAGCTGGGGAGATGATTTTCGCGGAGAAGGCGACCAGCGTGCCGAACGAGTTCAACCCGGAGCACAACTCAGCCGCCGCCTACGCCCAGCTCATCGAGCTCTGCGCGGACAACCCAACAGTTCACAACAAGGTCCTCGATCTCTACGGCGGAACGTACAAGCGCTCCGGGCAGGAAGGCGTCGTAGTCGACGGCAAACCCGTCATCGACGTCTTCCTTCTCGAATCCATACGCCGCAAGAACTGCTTCAGCGGCGCCATCGTCTCCGCCAATGCCGCGAATCCCGAGTGGAACATGTGGGCGGACGGCATGTCCCGCGGCCTGTGGACGTACTCGGCCTACGCCAACCACGCCTGCCTGCCCAACGCCAACAGGTCCTTCATCGGGGACATGCTCATTGCCACGGCCACGGTCGACATACCCGCCGGCACGGAGATCACGCACATCTACCTCCCACCCAAGGCGGCGTACCTACTCCGCGTGCCCCAGTTCCGACGCATCTGGGGATTCACATGCACCTGCGTGATGTGCGCGGGGGAGGCCAAGTCGCCGGAAGAGCAGCACAAGAAGCGGAATGCGGTGTTGGCGGAGATTGAGGAGGTTCTTAGGAAGAGGCGTCCGACCAGGTTCCACTCGGACGCGGTGATACGTCAGGTGGAGAAGCTGGCGAACAAGCTGGCCGCGCTGCACGAGCCGGAGGTGTACGACGAGCTGGCGCTGCCGCGGCTGATGATGGTTTGGCCAACAATGTGGCTCGTCGAGGCGTGGTACACGAGGAAACAGTGGTTTAAGGTTATCAAGTGGGGTGCCGAGGTGTATCGCAACTTCGGCTTCGTTGAGCCCGTGAGGGACGGCAGGCTGTGGATGTACAAGGACACGCTTGCCGTCACGACATTTGAGGTCATCAAGGCGCTTAAGCTTTCGGCCGAGGCGTACGCTGCTCTAGGGCATGAGGTTCTCGCCCGGGATTGTTTGGATGCTGCGCGGGTCGGGCTGACGACCATGGTTGGTTTCGTCACCGACGAGGATTTCGCGAAATTCAAATGAGTTCATATGATGGGGTATCCGGTCAGATTACTTTTCACGATCCAGAACACCAAAGTAACCGCTTTCTTACGAACTGGCTCAGCTACAACCAATCAATTAGACGAAGGGAATGACCACGACTTCTCCCACATGGACTCCTATCGTGTCAAAGCTTCGGATATTCTGTGCCATACTCTATCTGTAGCCACTCGTTTCCGACCGCGCTCCTTTGATAACCCCCTGCTCCTGTTCTCTTTATTCTCTCTTCACAGGTGTTGCATATATATCTCTTAAGAGAAACTCGACCAACTTAAACCAGTTCTGGGGTACAAACCCACGGCAGAGTCGAGCTGACCTGGTATCAGCATACACATATGAGAGAGCCTGTGTCTTTGATTCTTGAACGCGTCTATCAAGATGTTCATTGTTAGCTGCGCAACAGGGAAACATCTCTTTGTGCAGAAAACATGTCTCTATAGTTAGGACTGCTTCTCCATTGCGTGTCGGACCAGACCGCCGGCGGGGTCGACAGCTGTGGCAGCGCTCACATTCCAATGCCACTTCTGCTTTGCCCGCAAAATCGACGTAGTAGCCGCAGCTCTTTTCTGGTCATCAAGAATTGGTGGGAAGAAGAGTTTTCCAATGTCATCGGTTAAGTGTAGTCTATTGGAGGCTGGATTGTGCTGCAACCGTCAAATGCGGAGTGTTCTTTCAATAAGTTTCCAGTATAAAATTCAAATCTCACGGCAGCCATTGTAGCCGCTAACGCGTCAAGATGAATGCTCTTGAGATTTCTGTCAGGTGACAGCTTGTAACACCGGCAAGGCCCACTTCAGCCAATCGTCGTGTGGCATATCTGACACCCAGCTGAAGTTAGTATGGATTCTCCCTTGCCGCAAGCGGTTCTGTTGTTCTCACGGTAGAAGCTTCCATTGTACGCCTGCCGGCTACTCACACATTTGACTCCATCTTCCACGACTGCTCCTTCCATTGGATGCAGCCGGGGAGAAACGGGACGACACGATAGATCCGCCAGTTGGGATAGTCGCGTGAGTGATGTCGTCGGATTCCACACGTGCATTTGTTTTCATCTTGACAATTCTTTAGTGTGCTTCCGCATTTCTTTAAAGATTCAAAAACATGGTGTTCTACTCCGATTACGGTATTGCGACTGGGATTCTGGGTTTCCTGACTTGATTTTAGCTGAGGTGTAGGTGCACCGAAGCCTCGTGATGCTCTCGGCCAAGCCTCAAAGTTAAGAACGTATCGCACACCAAACACATTTCAGATTGAACGCCAAGCTGAGAATAAAACCAGTGAGGCATCATGGAGGTGAGGGGTATAAAATCGTACATACTTTCTCCCCAAGCTCAGTGCAAACTCACATGAACGGACGCAGTCTGCCGAGCACGCTCTCCCCAGGATGGCGGGTAAAAGGTGTTACCAAGAGACGTCCCAACGGCCTCTTCCACCGTTTGAGACAGAATCCAGGACTCGTACGCTTCTTTTGTACGGTATTGGCGTTTCTTGCTTGCTCTCCATCGTAGGCCTTATTTCTGCAATCCCAGTCTTCGTCAGACAACACGGCTTTGAAAATAACCGCACTCCCGTCCTTTATTCCTCCACCACCAAGGAGATAGTGGCTCTTCTACTTAACATGTGCGTCACCATTTGCACCGAAACCCTGGGTTACATACACTCCGTCTCCTTGCGCTGGGCCTTATATCATGAAGGTCGTCTCACCTTCAACTCCAACCTTCGAATGTTCACCAGCACCAAAGATTGCGCCGCGAACGCCTGGTACACGAACACGTGCTGGATTCTGCTTGTCACTGTCTCGTACAGCTCGGCATCTCAGGTTCTGCAACCGACAGAAACATGGGAATATTCCCAAGACGAATACTCCCTGAACTCGCAAGCCGTCGCTATACTCTGCACGGCGACGCTGTTCCAGTGCGCACTTGCCGCATGGTGCATGACTCCGTCGAAATCGCGCCGCATTCTTTCCTATAGTTCTAGCCCTCTGAACACGACTCTCGCCCTCCTACACTACGAATTGGTGCGCTCAAACAACCAGGATCAAGCCGCTCCGCGCCGACGGCAGATACCGGCGGCAAAGGCCACCAGAGCAGTAAGGTGGACTGTGACTTTCCTCTCGGCCCTGACGGGTCTCATCGTTATATGGGGCATAATTGTGCTTGCTCAGAAGGGCTATATGGCTACGTCCTTGGACCCTCAAGAGAATGAGCCCGTTTATGTATCGGCCGGCATCCCCATCCCTGTCTCCTCAAAGATTCTGTCCAAGGAGGGGGAGGCTACTCTGTTCGGGCTCGCGGTGATAACCGCCATGCAGCTCATCTACACGATCGCCCTCCACACCGTTGAACAAATCGTCAATCTCTCACGCGACGAGGCCGTCTGGCGCCGCGCCGCAGACCTCTCGCCCGGCTCGAAAGGAGCGCCAATCAGCCAGAACTCGATCACGGGGGTGCTAACAGGCTGGCAGAGCCTCGTGCTGCTTGCCTTCAAACCCGTGAGTCACTGGCTTTTCGGCATCAGCGTTTACGCCATCTCTTTCGGGACCATTGCATTTCATGCCCTGCCCATCTTCTGCCTAGCCGGTGCCATCCTCCTCCTTGTGATCCTAGTCGCCTTTCTCGGTTTCAGGAAACCGAGGGGCCCGCAGCCAGCCGCATGGGGTAACCTGCATAAGCTGGCCGACTATGTGGACAACTGGGGAACAACCGGGGACGGAGGGGCGCTTTTCTGGGGTGATAAGGGGGTGATGGATTCCCATGGCATACGGACCGCCGGAACGTCTGAGTCGAGGGTTGCTCTGAGCGCCATTAGGATGGATGGTGTTCGTTACCGCGGCGTTGGGCCCCCGTCAATATGACTTCCGAAGCCAATGGTTGATACCGAATAGACCCAGCTTATCAAGGTGCGAGGTGCTTAAGGCGTGTGAGATACACTGACATGAAGCTTAACGCTAAGCAGTTGGTTCGCTTGAGAAGTCGACCATGAGTGCTGGAGCTTGGCAGTGCAACGGTTGCCAGGATTCCCGGTATCTAACTTGCATCAGGCTATTCTCGCGAGTGACAGCAGAGAGTTGAATTACCGAGTTGAATAACAAAGCTGTTGTCCTCTAGTTTATACTGCTTCCAGTTTGGACCAGCAGAGCCCTTAGGAACCCAGACGTCAAATCTACAAATATTCGTCTTTTGCAAGTTTCATTCTATGGTAGCTGTAATGGCATAAAACGTTCTCCGCTATCGTTGTGATACTATCTAAGTATCATGTCCCCTGATGCCAAATACCATCAAACTGTCTCTTTCCAGAAGCAGTTAAAACGACCCTTGGCAAAATCATGAGCGACAGCCGTGAACGTGAAGTCGTCTGGTTCATCATTTGCATCAATCAAGTACGGTTTGACAGTCTTCATAGCTTGCCGCAAGCCTCAGGGGTTGTTTAACCTACCAGAGTTTTCAACGGTACGGCGGCGGGATGACCATTTCCCGATACCTCGCTAGGTAGTCTGTAGTGAATGTTGAAGCGATGCTTTTGGATCTTTCGAACCGTTTTAAGAAAATGTAAGAGTTCAGGATATGTGTTGGAACTATTTACTCTGGATGGCACATACTAACTAGGTACTCTGACGCCTGTTAAATGCATGCAGGATAAGCCTGCAGGTTGCATTGGACCGACTAGAAGAACCGCCATGTTGGTGAAGTTTTTGACGCAGTAGAAATTAAGGTCCAGAGAACCTAGGAATAGGAAAACTAGAGACCCCTGTAAGGGAAAAAAAAGACAAGCCCTACAAAAACGCGCTCTCATAACTCTATTGGCATCATAATATAAGTCGCTGCTTACCAAATGAGCCATTTTTCTCTGAATTTTGCGGACAAGATTTGACAAGAACTTGGCAAACGGTGGCTTTCTTGGCATCTCGGCGATTGAGCGTCAATCCAAGCTTAGCGTTATCGCATCGAAGGATACCCCTCTTGGCAGTTGAAGAAGGATTTTTCTTCTTCTTTCTTTCTCGGAGGGGAACGGGTCCGCGGGGGTCGAGCTCTCCCGGTCTCTATGCTTATCGGTGTAAAGATGCTGTCCAACGTTCCACTGGTGCAACTTGGGTTTGTGATGACATTTGGGCGAGTTTGAGTCGTTCAGCTCCCTTCCTCATCAGGATGATTGAAGTCCCAGACTCAACTGCGTCGCGCATGTAAACAGCCTCCCCTCCATGTTTTCGCATCAGAGCATTTACTTAACCATTACGTACATTTACATACGTCATATAAGATATCAGGAGCCGTCGGCAACTGTGCAGGATCACAATGCCGGGACATTTCACGCCAACGCGGATTGAATTCCCCGCAAGTCCCAGCCAACGGCACGAGAGCCGGCCTTGAGCCCGGCGACAAGGCGGCAGGGGCAACACAAGAATCAACGCCCTGGATTGCTTATTCCATCTTCGCGTCCAACAGACTCGGTAACTGCTCGTGTGCTTATCGTTGGCTCATGAGGGGAAAATCTTTGCCAAAGAGCGGGGTATGCAGCAGTAAAGCTGCAAGCCAAGAACAATCCTGCCCCTCGAAGCCTGGGTCGTTCCCGCCTCATGATAGGTCCGGCAGTGGTTTTTCGGACGACGCCGGTGCAATTCTCGTGATAAGTTGGTCACCGACGATGTCCACCCTCGCACTCTTGAGCCGGCTTCCCCCTGTTGCTCCTCATTTACCCATGAGAATGTTGGAAAGACTTGCGCGGCATACCAAAGGACCTTCTACGTTGAGTTAGTCGTCGAATGGGGTTAGCAAGTTCCCGTGAATGTCTACCGGTTTATGCTCAAATTGTGACCATTATATGAGGGGAAATGACCTCGCCTCGAGGTTGCAAGATCCGTCATCAACTCAGACCTCCCAGACTCTTTCGATTTGTCCCGGCCCCAGGACTTCCCCTCGTCACACGTCGTGATGTCCGTCTTCGCCTTGGTCCTCCTGGCCTCGGCGCCTCTGGCCCTCGGTCAAACCTTCCAAAGACTTGGTGCATGCCCCGATCTCGGCTGCGTCTTCCCACCGGACCAAGCCAACTTCCTTCCGGGCCAAAACTTTGACATCCGCGTCGAAATCCACGCACCCGTCAACGGTACTGAGGCATTTAACGGCGGTGTCCCAGACCCTGACTTCACCATCACAATCGCCAGCAACAATGAGCCGCAAGGCAAGCCCCTGACTGACTTCTTTGGAATCGGACAAGAGCCCGAGCTGGAGACGTGGACGTTCTCGTGGTATGAGGATCTGTTCGCTCAGGACGCTAGAAACAAGTCGGTCGTCAATGTTGCGTCCAAGGCGTACCGTCACCTGTCACTCTACGAACCGGGCAATTACACCGTCGAGCTGAACTACTACAATGGCACAAAGAAGACGCTGGCTGAATGGTTTGTGAGGCCGCTTGCTGCGGAGAAGAAGGCCAAGAACGTGATTCTGTTCATCGGCGACGGAATGACGACGAACATGATCACGGCTGCCCGTCTGCTGGGTCACAAAAGCATCAATGGAAAGTACCAGTCTCGGATGCAGATGGATCAGTTCCCCATCCTGGGACACCAAATGGTGAGTTCGGTGCCGAAGGCTCAAGTAAACGCATGGTTGGGGAGTTGACTGACTTTTGAACAGACTCACTCCGTCGACAGCTTCATCACGGACAGCGCCAATTCGGCCTCTGCATTGTACTCCGGGCATAAGGGCACTTCAGACTCCATGGGGTAGGTCAAAATCAAATGCGCATGGATTCACCTGCTGACTACTCTCCAGTGTTTATTCCGATTCCTCTGAGAATGACTTTGACGACCCCAAGGTCGAGACCATCGTGGAGATGGTGTCACGTATTTGGGTGAGATCTCGTTAGAGTAATAAATTGAAAATTCTTCGCTGACACGTCAAAGGGATCCGCTTGGGGCGCTGTCACAACCGCTTCCCTTGCCGACGCTACACCGGCCGCTTTGACTGGCCACAGCAGGTCGCGAGACCAAGCCGGTTCACTCATCGACCAAGCCCTCAACGGCATGACCAACTATTCGTGGAGCAGTCACCCCGGGCCGGACGTCTACTTCGGAGGCGGTGCCTCAATCTTCCTCCCCGGACCATCCTCGTACCAGGGCAAGGACTACTACGAAGAGTTCCGTCAGCAGGGCTACTCCGTGAGCTGGAATGCCACGTCCCTTCGTGACGTACCGAACGACTCACCGGCATTGGGCGTTTTCTCCCTCTCCCACCTGCCGGTCTGGCTCGACAGAAAAATCTTCACCGACAACATCGCCGAGCTAGAAACCCACCCATCCGGCGACGGCTCCGCCCCGCTAGACCTTCCAGGCCTAAAGGACATGACGCTCAAGGCCATCGACATTCTCCTCGAGCGCAGCAACGATACGGGCTTCTTCCTCATGTCCGAGGGTGCCTCAATCGACAAGCAAATGCACGCTTTGGACTACGACAGAGCGCTCGGCGACTTGCTCGAGTTCGACGACACAATCCGCGCGACGGTGAAGAAGCTGAAGGACGCGGGCGAGCTCGAGGATACCCTGATCGTCGTGACGGCGGATCACGGCCACGGCTTTGACGTTTTCGGTGTGGCCGATACCAAGTACCTCGCCGCCCAGGACACGGACCGCAAGAAGCGCGACGCCATTGGGGTATACGAGCGTTCCGGTCTCTCGCAATATACTGTTTCCCGGCCCGATGGCATCGAGTACGGCACCGGGCCGAATTTCCCGCTCAACTGGAGCCCCCGGTACGCCATCGCCCCCGGTTTCGGGGCCAACCCCGACCGCATTGAGAATTACCGTCTCCACGAGTCACCTCGTCGCGTGGCTGTGGAAGCCGAGGAGGAAGATGGATACGTTGCGAACCCGGAGGACGGAGAGGATGGTTTCTTCGTTGGGGGAACGATCCCGACGTCCTCGTCTTCTGGTGTGCATTCTTTGACCGATGTGCCAGTGTTTGCGATGGGACCTTGCCAGCAGGACTTTGCGGGAGTTTACGACAACACTGACGTCTTTTTCAAGATTGCCTCGTGTCTCGGTCTCGGACAGCCGTCAGCGGACTCTCCTCAAAAGAAGTAGAGTGTTTGAAACGACGAATGTCCGCAGGCAATATGACTTCAGGCATCTGCTAGAGAAGAACGCCCGAAGTACTATACCAAATCCGCTTCTCTGTGGCGGTTGTGTAGAATCACTTTACAACAATCCACATTTTCTGTTCCAAACTGTGATCTTGCCGCGTCTTTGGCCAACCAAACTTCCTCCATGTCCTCCTGAACACGCCTGAGCGAGGGAAGGTGTCTGTTTTGATACATCGTCTTGAGTCGCTCAATGACTACATCTCTCAATCGAGGATCAACAGACTCGCAGCCGGCCGTCCATAGTGGCCATGCGTGGGCTGACACGAATGACGAAGTCACCGGCACCTGTACGAGGTGGTAGATGCACTGCTCCGCGTGGAACGGCTTCGGTGGTGGCATGCCATCACTCCATACCCGAAACAGGTAAATTATAGCTGCGTGTTTGTATGCTTGAATGGTGTTTTCAATGTCCTGGTTCCCCTCAGCCCAGATGCTGATGTCTTCCAGGCTCCGTCTGATGGCGAACCCTTTACGTCGGTGAGCCTCACCTTTCTGTCCCTGCATCTTGCTTATGGTAGCCACCACGGAAAGCAGAGAGGTCAATCTCGTCAGGCTTTGGAGACCCTCCAAGGGTGCCACATTGGTCATGCTGAGGAGCGGCTTGGATGTGCGGGAGATGGAGGACATGACATCGTGGTAGTAGCAGAGGCTGAGGAGGAACTGGGCACTGGAGCTTGTCCAGTTACCCGGCCCTCCCGAGTGCATGATAACAGCTTTTGCCCCAGCCAAATGGTCGATATGGCTGTCGGTGTTGAACAGCCGATCTGAAATTTGAAGCATCAAGATAGTCGCCAGGGAAAGTTCGGGGTGCTCGGTCTGTATTGAATCCCGAAGAGAGGATATAGCGACAAGCATATGTCGGGAGGCGAGTGTGTGGAGAGTGCTGTCGTTCCGTAGGACCGCGAGGTGACCGGCTGCCATGGAGGAGATAGAGAAGAGGAGAGCGTTGGAACGTAGCATCATCGGTGTGAGGTGAGTGAGAAATGGATTTTGTGTTCCTGACGCCATAGAGATGACGCTGGCTAAAGACGAGGTCCAGTGATCAAGGAGGGATCTGTTCATGGCAGAAATGTCTGGTGAGACGTACGACGGATTTTGAATGAGGCTCATCCGGTCGTGGATGAATGGCGTGGCGTCCGATGTCGGCGATCTGAGGTTCCCCTCGGGAGAGGATGACGAGGTCTTGGGAGAAGAAGCGGAGGTTTTTGATCTCGGACTTCGTTTTTTCATGATCTTGCTTGCATCAGTAGACGCATCGGTAATCCTCCATCTCACTCTCAGCCCGTAACCCTTGCAGATCTTGCCTAGCCGGACACACCGGCCACAATGAGGTTTCGCCTCATCGCACTTATAGCCCTCATCTCTGCAAGACAGGTTAGCGATGTTATTGCTGAGGCAGTTGTATGGTGAGTTCTTACCGACACGTGAGACAGCCTGTTCTGCTCCTTGTTTGTCGCATCATTTGAGCGATTCGCCTTTCGAAAGCAATGCCCCGAGCTGAGTTAGGTGGTGACAGACATTTCTTCACCGAGGTGGGGTGAGTATATGTCATCAATGGCTCGGAGATTGAATGAACTAAATCCATCCGTTAA
Source organism: Colletotrichum chlorophyti (assembly GCA_001937105.1). Classification (NCBI taxonomy): domain Eukaryota; kingdom Fungi; phylum Ascomycota; class Sordariomycetes; order Glomerellales; family Glomerellaceae; genus Colletotrichum; species Colletotrichum chlorophyti. The sequence continues at coordinate 665,061 of MPGH01000204.1, read as the reverse complement.
TATTACTGTGGTTCCTTGTGGCGTTATGCACTAGCAATTTTTCAACCCCCAACAACTCCGCATGGCTTGGCGATCGGTGAGATTCGGTGAAGGTAAAGAGTAGTTAACATTGCGATTGATGCATCTACAGTGGAATCCTGTTATGCGAATTTGCAATACCACAGGTGAACAATTATCAAAATCAAAAAATAAATCATCAACCAGATCATCATTTTTACTTTGGATATATCTGACACCCAACCCGGCATTGAGCTCACGGTTTGAGAGCTCGCCTTTAAATCAGACTCTCAACAGCCTTTTCCACCGCCTTTCAAACCTTCACGATCTACAACCCAGCTATTCCTCTAGCAAGTTGAGGAATTATCCTTCGGTGCTCCTTTGGAGCAAACAAGCTCGGGTATGACAAAATTAAGAGCAGTTGTTATCCAACAGGCACCTCTCGATGAACTAACTTCTTCATTGATCAATAGCCAGCTGTGTCTCAGCTTTGTGGCTGCGTTGATATACTTGCGAAGCCTTTTGCAGGAATTTTCAGTCCATTTGTGAATGCATGTGTATGTAAACTAGTCGCAGTTACTCGTCATGAGCCGGTTGATTCGGATATTGCAAGCCGTAGCCGTGATGAGGGCGTCAAGTCCTTACTTTCTGGGCAATCCCTGTCTCTGTGCCGTATCTCGTAAATGGTACCTTCAAGTCGACGTGTGACAGTGTGAGAGACTACGAGACGTCCTATCGCCTACAACATTCTGACCTGCGCCCCAATCCCAACATCGATCATGCAATTATCACTACCTTCTCGGAGCCGCCGGGCTACGGTTTGATTGAAAACCCCATCCCTGTAATGCAACATCTTCTCGAGTCATCCTGTGGCCTATTTCTTTCATCACAGCAGGGAGCTCGTTGGAGAAGCCAAGTTTCTACAAAGATGAGAAATCAAGATGCAAGTCTAGAGAAACCAACGACACTGAGTTTTAACAATGCGTACCTAATTCGACAAGAACCAGGCATATGATGGTGCCTCAAACGTACGTAGTGGCCAGTTCGTACGAAGGTTGGTGACAGTGTCGAAACACATCGCCCCAAGATAAAGAGAGGCCTGTCTAATCATTCACATGCCCAAGACAGCGATTCTTGTGCAGTCTTGCATAGTATCTTTATTCTATTTGAAGGGACACCCGTAAGGCTCGCCAGGCTGATTGATGTAGATACTAGCTCAGGGAACCTCTTCAAGATCCCACCCCAACGTTTCCTAGTACTTATCTTTGTCGAGAACAAGTCGCCTTACCGGCATTCTGCATTGAGTATCTACCAAGCGTATTGCGTTAGATTATGTTCATATCAGCTTGAGACTTCATCTTTACCTTGCAGTTTATGGCCATCTGAACAGTAGGTCATCTGAGGAGAAGATTGCTCTACTCTTTCGCGCTCCTTTCTTCAGAGCTAACTGAATATCTCTTTGAATGGGCAATAAACCATGTCCGTCCAACTTTGTAGTTGCCCAGCGTGGGAGAAGAAAACGGTTGAATGAACTAGGGCTTGGATGATGTAGCATTGAAATCTTTGCCCCATATCGAACACTCCAGAGGAATGAATGCCGCCATATCGCAAGCCGGCCCCGGCCAGTCATGTAAAAAGGAATTAAGAAAAGAAGTATCCCAAGCGGAGCAAGCCACTGAAGCCGTTGCCCCACGGTGTCCCCCTGCTTTATCGCATCATCCATACAACCACGTTCACCCATTTCAACCTTTAGCAGCCAGCAAGCGCCTTTGAGACAGTTTTGTTAGATACCTAGTCGCGGGTGCAGGGGAAGTGAGGACTCACGGCTTGTTGGTTTTCCATGTTTTTCTTCGTACCATCCGAGAAGTCCTTCTGGAGTGACTGGATAACCGGATTATCCTGCTGGGGATTACCAGTGAGTCCAGCGACCTTCTCTAGCTCTTGAAGCTGGGCGTTGGCAACCTGTCTTCCGTCAGCCTATTCTCACACTCAGCTGTGAAAGACCCAGATCGACGTACCACAGCCAGTCCTTGGGTTGCCCCGTTCCCCGAGGGGGCGATCAGCTGGTTAGCTTGGCGAATCTGAATACCATCGCTGACGAAGGACAGGAGGTTGGATTTGGCGACCTGGAACTGTTGAGGGTTGTTGGCCTGGAGAGCCTGTTGGACGGCCTGGAGCCCCGCAGCCTCTTGTTGCTGAATCTGGATGTTGAGGGCAATACCTCCGGCGAGGATCTTTGCTTCGGCGCAAGCGGGCGTGTCTCCGGCCGCCGGGGGAGGAGGGGGAGATGCCTGGCAAGCCGCCAAGGTTGCGATGGAGAGGACAACAGCGGAGACCTTCATTTTAAGGGTTGCTTGGGATGTGCTTTGATTTTAGAGATTACCGATAACGATTGTAGGTGGTTGAAATTATTCGTACGTGGAACCTGTCCGTTGTGGAAGAGGTTGAGTAATGACCGTAGCTGTAGTGGTGGGAGATGATGATACCTGCTTGCCGAATCCAGATTCAGTGCAGAGAATGGTTGCGGGTGGGCCAGACTAGATTCAGTGGGGACTTTATATAAAGCGTTGGCCTCGAGGCATGCATGATTCTTGCTGACCCATTCGTGAGGGAGACATCATGAGATGATTTCACGGAGAGGCGGCGGATGATGAAGCAGAGACAGGGCGGGCAGGAGAGGGGACGTTGAAACTTCCGGACGATAGACTTTCTAGAGTGTTTTGGCGCGGTCGCCAATTCGCCATGCTGCCTGTTTCGAACCTTGATAACGCTGGGACGAAGACAGGATTTCCCTGATTGTCCATCCGCACAGACTGTGCATTGAGATCTAGGGTCTGAGAGAGGCCCGAATCACGTCCTTTTGCAAATTGCCGATTCTCATTCTTCACACCTATTCGCTCTCGACTCGTGGACTTTTTAAGGATGGCTAGACGAATCCGAACCTGTCAAGGGTTTGACACTAGACGAAAAAGTGTGCTTGCAAGAGCCAGCACCGGCCCTGACCGGTTGTCACAACCTCACGTTTCGGACATCGAAATAGGACTGAAGTGGCTTCTATCCCCCACCCCGTCCGTCTCTTCCCCGTCTCTAGTCCCTCTGAGGCCAACTCCTGAATCACAGGACCAACCATACAGACCAATAAGACGAGCGTTGTCCATGACTGGTCTGAGAGACGCTTCCTTCACCTGTTTGGTGTCGTCTACGACAAAGTGTACCCCTGGCGTCGTTGAGATTCGGCGCACCGCTGACAAAGAAAAGAACATACTCCCGGTTTACACATCATCTGGAAATTCTGATGCTTCACAGCATGCGTAAGGCCGCCCTTCCTATATATTACAGAAACACACGGCATATCAGACGTTTTAACTCAGGGTATGCAAACCCACATTGTATCTGTACTTAAGACTTTATCATCGACTCTGAAGAGGGATGCAGTTAAGTTTCAAGATTCATATTACCGGCTCAGTGTCCACGAGCCTTTGCCTGAGAGCTGTCGGAACATGATTTATTCCCGTCGGCCACTTACCCTCCTCTCCCTTCCAGGGAAACGTCTCATACAATAGCAGTGTTCCAGCTCGGTTACTGGCTTCCCCATGAACATCCCATCTTCGAACACTCTTCACTGTACGTCCGTGGTCGATATCGGCCGCCCGCTTCGGAAACGTTTCCTCAGATCATAATAACTTTTCTTCCGGCTATTCCATCCCTTCAATTCCCTTAACCAGTGGTATATCTGGTCTCCCGGGATTGTTCTTCATCCCGTTGGCTTGGGTTGGCTTGTTATGAGACGCGCTTTAGTGATCATAACGTTTACTTCCGGGATTGAACAGAACTTTCAGCGTGTCTCTTTTCTGGTATAAGGAAAAGAGGCCGGAATTGACGAGACTAAGCGAGGCTTTCATTTATAAGGAACACAGATGTACACTTGTGTACGTAGCACGAGCCCCCAAGAAATGAATCATGGGCTACTGCAACTATCATTGCAACAAGCTCATAATATTTGTCCGCAACCCTACAACTCCACTTGGGCAAACAATTTTCTCGTTTTTTCATCATGCAAAGTCGATATCCGACTTTATAATGTTGTAATGGCCTCCTAATCAGTGAAAAGGATATGAAACCGCATGGCTTCGAAGACTTTTCCATGCAGCGTGTCAAGAAATTACATTCGGCTTCTCTTGGTCCCGAGCCTTTGCCGCTTGAAAAAACAATCTACCAGCACGAAAGTGATTACACGGAATTCTCAAGGTAGGTCCCGCTTATTTATTACAAAGGATAATTGCCAAGAAGGCAGTTCAGATACACATTATAGAAAATGCTCGCATGACTGAACGAGTTAGATGTTGGCAACGAGCACGTGCGAGTGGACGACAGTAGCTGGGGACGTCAGCACATGGATAGACTCAAGCTCGTGGGGATTCCGCGCCTCCGACGATCAAGGTGAGGTACACGGTTTGGGGTAGTCACAGGCCATTTTGCCGTCCTTCGTCGGAAGATTGTAAGAGGTATAGTAGCACTCGCGCAGTGTCTCAAGTTTTGAGGTGTCCTGTCGCTTCGCGTCTCGGCCGCTTATGGGGCAACTGTCAACCAAGATGCCGACAGGACACCCCAGTTCTCTTGCCGCCATGCCTATGTCTTCTGAAAAACTTGCAACAAAGGGGTTGGCCAGAGAGCTCGTCTGGCAGGCAGCTTCTTAGCCCGAAGTTCTTATACTCTGAACACTTCGAATGATAGAATATGATATAACGTGGGATAAGTTTAGTTCTTATCACAAGGATTTGAGGGCATGTTTCACACGAGTCACGGAGGCGCCAAAAGACATCGCGAAAGAGAACTAACGTGCCGGCTGCCGAGAATGAGGTTTGATAAGCCCTTGCCTTTCTTTGCAATGGGGCCAATGCGCAACGGCATTGCCGGGGAAGACCAGCAGAAGATGGGATTGAAATCTTCTGGAGAATCAAGGTTATTTAATTTCCGGAAAGATGCCCGGCAAGGAGACGTGAGACAACATCATTCGCAGTGAAGAAAACGATTCGCTCGGATCCTCTCGGGTCTGCCGCCATCGGACCTCAGGCTCGCAATTTTCAAACATCGGCCAATCGTAAGGATGGTCAGGTGACCTAACACAAAGAAGCGCCCAAAAGCCTCTCAGCGAGGTTGATTCTGGAACCAATTACTAAGGCCGACGTGTGTCTACAGCTGAAAAGTTACTTCGAGCTCTAATAATCCAGTTTAAAGCGCGAGATAATGGACGACTAGAAAAACGGATGATTTGGTTATAAACAACGCATGCTAAGCACAACTCATGTGGCTAAACATCGTTGCTATGGACACTTGAACAACAGGCCGATTTACAGGCCGATTTCACCATACCTCACAGAACAAAAACAATGGAACCGCTTCTCCGTGTTGATCTCCACGAATCAACCAAAGATCTGACGAATCAACTTCATAGCCGTAGTAATTCCAGGTCCTACGTGTATCGGGCGGCAAGCCAATTGTTGAGTTCTGAACAGCGACACGAAAAGTTAAATCGACAGTCAAAATGACCGTCTTGTCGATGTGTAGGGTCGGATTATGACATGTCCGATTACGCTTAGCTGGAGCGGCGTCAACACTTCAACGGCAATTTCGATACTGACGAGAAATATAAATGCATGTTAATGTTTGGGATTCAGGATTCCGAAATGTTCATGAGACCATGTTTTACAGAAAGTGTGCATTCGCATCACCAGCCCGCACAAGTCTGTCTCTTGACATCCGCGTCTCGATTGCTGCTTCATCACTGAGTTGCTTGGAGGACATACTTATAATGCTTGAAGATGGGTGATCGCGGTCCTACCCGTCATCTCTGGAGATTTCACTTTCTCACCAATGTCATGAGGTAACCAGGCCATTGGCGCCAGAATCCTCAGATATTGACCATCGCTAATAAGCACTCAACTCATGAACTTCTGGGAGAGCTTTGATAAAAGTTTTAATTTACAAATCACAGCTTTCTTTTGATAGATTTATTACTCCGTTTTATTACTCCGAATAAATACATCTTAGGCTCGAACACCAAGGATTGTTCTACATTTCGTTTTGGAAAAAGAAAGAAAAGAAAAAAAGAACAGAGAAAAAAAAGGAAACCCCTGACACCGAAGTATCACGACGCGGGTTGGGGCAAAATGTGCGGGTTGTCGAAGGATATCGACCGTTAGGGGTCAGCTCTCAAGTTAAATAACACCGTCAGGCAAACGAAGTCGTCCGATAAATGACTGGATATTTAACTGTTATAATGATATGTAGGATGGTTCAATTCCATGAAGATTGGGTGAGACAAAGCACTCGACACAATTCACTTACCTAAAGTCGGTCGTCATCATACGTTTCCCTTTATCATCCTCCCTAACATGATTGTCTCCTTTGTTCTACCAACGTCCCACAACGTACGTCGCGATCCGAGCCTGTCCTATCGTGGAGTCTATTTCAACCCATCATGTTTTGATTAGGAAGACTGCAGCGCATGTGTTCAAAAGATGTACCTTGATGTAGGTTAGTTGCGTAGATGAATGTTAACATTACATGTCTGCATGTTCGTTGGCCTGCATAAACGCAAGTGAGGTTTACTGATGACGTAAAGTACAACAACATGCGACAAAGCCAAGCCAACACAGAAATCATATCTAATGAACGATAGATCCTTATTAAGGAAGTAGATTTCATTGTAGCTTTGGCGTACTTCGTGGTTGTTGGTAAAATTAATGTGCCATGGTGTCAGGCACTGGCATTGCATATCCGGGGCAAGCGTTCAATCCATGCATTCGCTTGTTGGAACCCCATATTGAAAGAGCTGGATCAAAGCCAGGCAACCTTGACAGTGTCTTCCGCAACGATTATCATAATATCGCGGGATTCAACCGACGTCGTGTAACGTACCAGCTGCCCGGCCGAGCTTAAAGACCGCGGGGGATCAAGTTTGTGCCTGTACTTCCCGTAGTGGGTAAGAAATCTACTACGTATGCTGATCAGCAGTGGGCCTAGGTACCAACTGACTCAAAACATAGTATGGACAACTCATAATGGTCTTTTCCTTCTTTTCCCATCGAGTCACATCCTCGTGTTGGCTGTTATCGACTCCACATTAATTACCGGCCTTGTACCGGCAACAGATTGGATTATTAGATTTTGCTGCGGCTGTGCCATGACGGTGAGCAGCCTTGTTTAGTAATTACCCAAAAGTTCGTCGGCAAACACGAGATGAACTCGAAGATAGGGGCAAGCTTTAGTATTTAGTTCGCCCAGGTCTTTGAACAGAACAATCTTGGGGATGGACTTGATTGTCTACTAAACATACTCGCCATGAAGTTCGGTAGCTCCCTCCTCCTCATCCCCCAAATGGCCGGCGCAGCTGTTGCGCTCAGCGGGAACGGCGCAAAATGCAATCTCAACATTGAATGCCTTAGTGGATACTGCATGCCTCAAACTGGCTCTGACCAATACGTTTGCTGGGGTGCGCGTCGCGAGGGAGGTCAGTATCGCTCGAGACTATCATCTAGCATTCGAGAAGGGTTTCTGACAGTTGATTTGGTTTCTTTAGACTGGTGCAACGTCAACTATAGCGGCCAAGTATGTAACGATGGATTGAAGTGTGTCTCTCATCAAGGTGCGATTGCTCTAAACTTTAGTGATTATGTCTTACAATAGGGATACTTACCGCATCAATAGGAAGCTATTTCCTTGGTAAGTGTACTAAGGCACATTAAACATTTGGAGTTAACCGGGCCAAACACAATGTCACAAGCGTCTATTTGCTCTCTGCTGTATTATATTTGTCGGCGTGGTTGGACTGCGATAGAGTGGATGTCACCGTTCCTCTCTTGGACTTCTATTGGAATTCAGAGCCGCCAACACGTAGTACAAATTGAAATATCCTTGACTCTCCATAACAGGAAACAAAGTGCAAAATAGGGATGCCCTCACTGCTCTGTTCATGAAACCAGTGTAATGATACGTCCAGAAATGCGGTCAAGGAGGTTCTCGAAGCGGCTTGTCCCTTGGCGTCAAGCGCAAAGAGATAAAAGACAAACCTTTGAATGACAAGCGACATGCTTCCGTCTCAAGGCAGAACCAACCGGCCCAGCCGGTCCAACATGTCACACAGCCTCACTTTGTAGGCCTTCTTCGGAAAGAGGATATGCAGCATTTCAGAACCCTCTGCGAGACAGCAACACACAGTAGTGACTGCCCGCAAACGGCTCAAGTTCGCGCGGGGTGTGGTTGGAAAGTACGCTTGGTGGTCTTCAGCTATGAGACTGCCTTTGCTAGTGGCAAGAGATGCGTCGATGTTTCGGCAAAAGGCGTGGGACACGAGAAGATCGTAAAGACGGGAAAGTCCGACAGGGGTGTTGGTTGTCTCCAGCTGTAGCCCGCGGATCCCACGTCCGAGTCGCCGGTCGCCCAACGGCCAGCGGAGTTGAGCAAAAACCCCGGCCAATCTACCGGACTACACCGCTATGCCTACGAAGCCTACGAAGCCTATATAGTAAGCTTTCAGGAGCCCCATTGTTAATATCCATCCCTTCTCCACCTCGAAATGGTTAATTGACGGTGCCACTAAACTTGGCAAAATCGGGGGCGTAAAGAGAGTACAGTTAAATGCATACTTCTGAAATGCCATGCCGGCGCCTGGCATGTTGGTTATCTTAACCTACCCAATCTATCGATTAAATAACGCGACGCCTCTGTACGCTATATTGCTTACTGAAACTAACGGTTTATTTTGTCATCAGAGGTCTATCTTACGAAACCTTCGTTTACAAGTAACATACACCCTGGCCCTCTTTCACCACTTGCATGCGGTGGCCTCGCAACCGATGAATGCAATTCTGATACATTGTGCCCGCGGGTCTCCAATCATCTTACGCTGGGCGCCATTAAGATGCCGCCGACCAGTGCCCTCCTTAGGCCAGTGGCGGTACTTCTGATGCGTCGTGAACGTGTTAGCCGTGCCGCGATCATAACTTGGTCGTCCCTCCATTTTGTCCGTATTAAATGTGCCCCCCTGTGCAAGTTCGCAGCACGTGAGAGAAAGCCTAATTTTAACATTAGAGTTCATGTAACTCTGCGTGCTCAGAAACGCAATCCTCCTTCAATCCATACCGAAGGGGCAACTATTTCAGATTCCCTAGGGAATTATGCTACGCCGCGTGTATAATTATCGCACTCTGCGAGGCCATGGCAAGGTCTTGGCTCCTAGTTTTGTTCCGTCTTTTTCTGCCATTTTGTGTATAAAGTCCTGCATTTCGCCAGGCTGGACGTAACTGTATGTGCCATTAACTAAACTGAAGCTATGGTCTATGCGTATTTCCTTCTGGGGCTCGCACAGTGATGACACGGACCATTAAGGTATGACCGGCATTCAAGCAGACTCTAGAAATACCTTTGGCATATCGCTTGAGATTGGGAAGCAATCAACCTTGATATCGATAGGAAACTCTCCTCAGCCATCGATCACCTAGAACAGACCCATGAGGATGTTGATTGGGCCATCCTAGATCCCTCCCGGGGGATACTCAGATGTCCTTCGTACAGGATACGAAATACGCAAATTATCAAATATAGCCATTTCGTAGTCGACCGGATACATGAATGCCAGGCTTTCTCTGGCAGATCAAGCCCAAACAATACCTCGCCAACTTAGTTCCCATGATTACGATTGTACCCCCGCTTTACGAGACTCTCGAACGGAAAGAAAGCAGTAGGATTTAGAAGCGTTGTGTGATGAGCATTGTTGGGCTCTAGATTGCCTCACCCACTACTTCCACCTCATCATACATGAGGACGAAACTCGAAAACAACCGCAATTCTAATAACAGACTTTACTTCCCGGAAAGCCTACGTTCTCCACCGGAACGCAGGATGCTTCCAATCCAGATCCCGAATCTCCTGCTCCGACATGCCCGCCAGCTCCTCCTCGATGCTCCGGTTCTCGCGACGCTTGTTATCCCACTTCATCCAGAACCACGCCGCAGTCGCCAGAATGAAAATCATGCTCGCCGCCCCGAGGTTCAGACCGTTGCCGATGTGGTAGTCTGGCGCGTCCCAGCCCAGGTAGCTCCACGTTGAGATGAGGCCGCCGATGTTGCCGAACATGACCTGGAGACGGCGTTAGCTTGAAGACTGAATGGGAGAGGGTGATACGGGCTGAACTCACGTTGAGACCGATGGCGCTGCTTCGTGCCGTATCGCTGACGACGTTGGCGCTGATGTGGGCGTTGGACATGGGCCCCAGCACCATGGCCGAGCTAGCGATGAGGAACGTCGCTCCGTAACGGACCCTGGCGACCTTGGACGCCAGAAACATGATGTAGCCCGTCATCACCATGGGCGCGCTCAGCGCGATGAGCACTTGTCGCCTGTCGAGGTACCAACTCAAACCGGGGAATGCGAGCGTGAAGAAGGCCCCGACGGCGTAGGGCGGCACGCTGTACAGCTGCTTCTGGACGGTCGAGAAGGTGGGGTAGATGCTGCTGACGATCGTGGGGAGGAAGAAGGCCAGGCCCTGGACGGTGATGTTGTTGAACAGGAAGATGACGGCGATTTCGAGGGTGACGGGGTTCAGCATGCCGCGCACAAGCTTCTTCTTGTCGATGCCGTCGATGACCTCCGTGGCACCCACGCGCTCGGACTTGACGCGGGCGATGCACAGGTCCTTCTCCTCCTGTGTCAACCACCGCGCCGTCTCGGGCCGATCGGTAAGGGTGAAGAAGGAGATCAGGGCCAAGACGATGGTCACGATGCCCTCGATTGCGAAGATCATCCTCCACCGGTGAAGGCTGCCGAAGGAGTCTAGGGTCAGGATGGCAGATGCGAGGAGGCCGCCGAAGGCACCGGCGAGGGGGGCCATGACCATGTAGAGGGACAGGCGGAAGGTCAGTTCGGCGCGCTTGTACCATCGAGAGAGGTAGTAGGCGATACCCGGGAGCATACCGGCCTCGAAGATGCCGAGCAAGAAGCGCACGCCGCAGATTGCGGCTCGGTCATGGACAAAGGCAGTGGCGATGGAGACGATGCCAAAGGCGAGCGAGGTGACGGGCAGGAACCAGCCGGGCCCCATCCATTTGCAAGCGACGGTTGCGGGGATCTCGAAGAGAATATAAGAGATGTAAAAGGTGGAGAGGATGATGTTGTAGTCGTAGCCCTTGAGGTTCAGGTCCTTGTCGAGGCCGGCAATTCTGGCGTTGCCTGGGAAAGCGAGTTGTTAGACTGGATTCGAGCGACGAGGTTTTTCAGGGGCGTGCGAGGTCGACTTACCAATGTTGGCGCGGTCGATGAAGCAGAATAGATACAGGAGCGCAACGGTAGGGACGGTCATCAAGTCCAGCTTCAAACGAAGTTTCCGCTCTGCGGCAGGGTCGAACTGGACGAGGGAGTTCCCATATCTGCCGAACTGTGAGCATACTGTACGGCCGTTATGTTGTGGATGGGGATTCATACTTGTCAGTAGCAGTCTGACCTTTTCCAGCCACATTGCGAATGGTTCCGTCTGGCCCCGGGATCGAAGTGATGGTGTGGTCATCAGCCGAGCCTTCTATATGGGTGCCACTCGGCGCGTCTTTCTCGGGGGACGACATGATGCGGTTGGAGTGGGTTGCACAAAGTGTTTCCCAACTGTGCAGCCCACTGCTGTTCAAGGAAGCGCGCGTTTATCTGGAAAACGCCTCGATGAATCCGTAGAGAAATATCCCGCAAGAGCTCTGGCGGTGGATTGTCGGATTCGTGCCCAGATAAGGAGACTCGAAAAGGATGGGATGAACTCGACGTTGACAACAATGACGACTGTATCCGTGTATTTAACAGTCAAGGGGAACACCACAACGACAACGTAGACTCGCAGGTCATCATTCCGGGAGAAATGCCGAATCCATGTCCCAAGTCCCCAGCTATGCATCGGCGGGGACCACATCCTGGGGAAGCAAGCAGCTGCATGTTTGGCCTTTCCGCGCGCACCTTTGTTTTGGGACGGTATCCATCTGAGTGGAATACCAGTCATGCGGGGTAGCAATAAACCATCATCGAGGTTGTATCGGGGGGCCTAGCTATCTGCGAGGAGACGGGGACTTTCTCCTCCAATTGTGGAATAGGTTGTATTGATGATGCCGAGACACGGCTCTTCGTCGACACGGAAGATGGACCTGGTCTGAACTTCAAGGTGCTCGTTATCCTCCTCAGAGACGGATCCCATCGCTGATGTGTTTTAGTTAACCTCCTTGATTTCTGCGCTCAACTAAGTTGGGGAGCAATCTCTCAGTGACTCCGCCAGCGCGCCGTTCCCCAGATTCTCCGCGCTCTCCGTCCCCCACAATCCTGGGGAAGGTTCCCACTTGGCCGTAGGAAGCTCCACGTGCCCCAAGGCGACACCCCAGTCCGAAAGGCCGCGAAGGGCCAATCAGACTGACTCGGATGCAATCTGAAGGGGGTATGGTCTGCGCCAAGATGGGTAGAGCAGCTTGACTTCGGCAACTGGCATCGGCAACTAGAGTTGGGCTGCTAGCTCGAACGATTTTGCACGTGTGGTGATGGGTGATATGGTGCTGCGGCGTCTTATTGACGAGCGCGTCAACGGAACGAGACCTCCCAAGCCGCGACTTTCAGGCAAGAACGGAGGGGGACAGCTCGCAGACGTTCTAGACGAGGCGAATTGTTCATCAGCCGCATTTCCGAGCTGTTCGGATGTTTAACAGGTGTGCTCGGGCTTTCAAGACGCATTTTACGGCTGTGTTACGAATGGTTTCCGTCATTAGACATCAAGCACTTTGGTTTCTACAACTGGAGGAGTGGTTGCGCTGTGCTTCTGAAAACGATGCAGCTAAACATGCTCGTGAGTTGATATGCCAGCTCCCGGATCACGATGTTGTAGGCGATGGATTACCGATGTTAAGCCGACGACGCCGAGCAACACCCGAAAAGAAAATCTCACAGGGTGAGCTATATCGCGGCTCGGCGAAAGAACTCGAAGCACATACGAAAATTCGTCCCATGTTCGGCCATATGCAGGGCGCAGCCGCGCACGCAGGCAATGTTGCTGCTGCCAGTGTGTTCTAGTGTCGGACGCCTGAGAATGGAGTTGGTAAGTCCTTCGATATCATCTGAGGACTTTTTTTGATGGAAAAAAGAAGAAAACTGATGGCCACTGAGGAAGTCCCAGCTTGGCCGCGGTTGGTCGCGGTTGGTACAGACGCCGTGATCGCCAGCCGGTTGTTGATGTGAACAGGGTCTCCGGCACATCTACCTTGCATCTGGGTTGCGTCGCAGTTGATCCTGCAGCGACGGATATGGTGTGAAACACAAAAAGGGACCGAATCTGTCAATCTCCTACATGAGTGGCATACGGGCCTTTTTTGAGACATACATGACCAGGTAGGATTGAGCGGCCGGAAGACGCCTGGTGTTGCGCGCCGGCTGCCGCGATGGGCTGAGCAAGGGACCAACCCAGCCACGGACGAAGCGGTGCGTGAGATGGCACAAAGGCTACAGAAGTGCCAACCATCGGATTCCGAACACCTCAACCGGATGCCATTGAGCGTCGCACGGTGATATCTTGACGTCTCGACTGGTGTCTGTCACAGGCGACAGCACCACGAACTGATGGTCGGCTGCTTGCGCTGCGAGTTTGTCCAATAGTAAACGATGTGAATTGATAGTTGGTCAAGATCGGCGTTGACCTTCTGCAGTGACCGTCCCTGTTCATAAGGTATTCGTAAGCGCAGCACCCGCATGGAATGCCCACAGCGTGGTTAGTCCATCGCAGCCGTGGTTAACTAACACTCCCAGATTGTGTTGGATAGAGCTGAGAAATACCTAGCTCCAGTAGTCTTTTGTTTTAGAGCGTTGCTTGAAGGCAGAGTTCAACGGCCCAAGCTGGTGGCTTGAATGGTCCGGTGGTGGCCCGTTGGAGGTGGAACTCGTTCCGTCTTTACCGAGGCTGGAGGTAACTAATTGATCTGGACGGAAAGTTGTCACCGGACAACACTGTTATCTCGGATTTTTAGAAGCTGGGACGTCTACAACCCCCGAAATGGTGGGTTTGTGACGGTGATCAGGGGCATTTTTCTGGCGGTGGATTTGCGAGCAACTTGGTGGTGTTGGTTATAGCAAGAGACGAAACCGCCGAAAACAAAACAAACTGGAGCTCGGAGCCAACGTACATCTAGATGCCGGGGATCGACCTGAGGATATTTGGTGATTTGAGACGAAGGTTGGGATGGCAGTGAAAAGAAAACGTGGATGATGAAGCGAACGTAGGTGCCTTGGCACCCCCTGCTATGTAGAATAGCAAACGTTGGACACCAAGAGCCCGAGAGAAGGAGCACGGGATGATTGGTCGGACAAGTGTGAGCGAGAGATATAGATAAGATATGAATCCAGCATAATTGTGTTGATGGTAATATTATGCTGACCTCGTGTCCCTCGTCGTACTGTGCCTCCGTGTGTGCCTTGGTTCGGAAGAGTGGATTTGAGGTAAGTCCGTGCACTGGGATTCCGAACACCCCCTCATTCCGAACACCGTTTTCACCATGTCACATCCCAATCGCAGATAATTAATTCAACAGATTTTCAACCACAACATAGAAAATTAATTTTTTCAAAAATACCACGATAATCGCTATGCCTAAATATACCGAAAACGATATCCAGGCAGCAATCCAGGAAGTGCAGGATGGGAAGTCAATGAGACAAGCGTCTCGGGTATGGGGGATCCCTCTCTCGACTATCCACGACCGCATGAAAGGAAGTTTACCGAAAGAGAGGTCCAGCGGGCACCTACAGAGGCTCTCTATTGCCCAAGAAACCCATCTCGTGGAGTGGGCGATGGCCCAGGGCAGCCTCGGCCTTGCGCCCACGCACGCCCGGCTAAAGGCATTCGCTCAACGAATCCTTACTGTCGGCGGCGACACTATACCGCTTGGGAGACACTGGATGGATGGGTTTCTTAGGCGAAATCCACAGCTGAAGACCCTAAGAGGCAAGGCAATCGAAAGCCTCCGTGTGAAGGCTCTGACGACTGAGAAACTGAACCAGTACTTCGACCTCTATGAGAACCCTATAGTCAAGGCTATACCGCCCCAACACATCTGGAATATGGATGAGACTGGTATAATGGAAGGCCAGGGACTCAATGGCCTAGTGCTTGGATCATCAGAGAGGCGTAATTCGATATATATACAGTCGCCTGGTTTAAGGCAGTGGACAACGATTATCGAGTGCGTCTCAGCCGCTGGCCAGGCACTTCGGCCTCTAGTGATATTCAAGGGGAAGTCAGTACAGCAGCAATGGTTTCCTGAAGAACTCTCGCCTTTCAGGACTTGGTCCTTTGAAGCAACTGAGAATGGCTGGACAAGCAACTCTGCAGCAGTTTCATGGCTTAAAGATGTCTTCGATCCTCAGACGAGGCCAGGAGGAGTACACCATACGACTAAGAGGCTACTAATTGTAGATGGGCATGGAAGCCACAGTACTGATGAATTTATGTGGGAATGCTTTACCCGGAATATCTATATGGTATTTCTACCAGCCCATTCTTCTCACATCACCCAACCTCTAGACGTCTCAGTATTCAGTCCTCTTAAGGCAGCATATCGCAAGAGAATCGGCGTCCTTTTTGCCCTAACAGATCTCTCAATACTTGGTAAAAGGAACTTCCTCCGCTGCTACGGCGAGGCACGTTAAGATGCCCTCCGATCTAGTGTTATTCGATCAGGATGGAAGGCAGCTGGTATATTCCCACTCAACCGGGATAAGGTGCTTCAGAGCAGTCAATTCCTTACTGCAAGCAAGAAAGAGGCAGTACCAAAGACCTCTAAGCCTCCAGTAACTCCAGTACGTCAGAATCTACCAGCCTTAGAAGTACTGGCAACTCCTAAGCGATCAGGAGATCTCAAGAGGCAGAGCTTTATAGGACTTCTCCGGCCTGGTATAAATGGGATCCAGGGCCGCCTCCTCTTCCATAAGGTCGCCAAAAGCCTGGATAATAAGAATACGATTATTGCCGATCATCAATTACGTATAAAACAACTAGAAACCCAGATAGATATATATCTACCTAGGGTAAGGAAGAACGTACTACCTGGGCCAAATGAACGGTTTGCAAATATTGAGGCGATCCATAAGTCACAACAACAGGCCCAAAAAATCTCTTTTCAAGCCGCAAAAACGGCCAGGGAACAAGAGATCGAATTCGAATCTCTCTGTCATCAATTTTTACTGGTTGAGCAATAGAAATCAAATGATGTGGCGATTGNGCAAATGGTCTCTTGGATTGTGATGATTTTGTTCGGAATGGGGGGGTGTTCGGAATCCCAGTGCACGGACTTAGTCGATGCTTACACATACGCAACCCCACGCACCTGGATCGCCCGTGATTGGCCGGTACACGTCAGCGGCCATCTGTGGATTCCGTAGTGGTTCCTCATTCTCGCTAAACCACCTATAGCGACGCCCGTCCACTGAAAAGGCTTTGTCCGTCACGTACCTGCTGCGCTATTGTGGCCTCAAACGTTCTCCCAAGGAGCCCCAAGGTGCCGGACGGACCAAACGTAACCGTGCGCCAGATGACGTGAGACGACCGATCTCTATCCCCTCCGTGGACATGGACCCCTTTCCCTCCCCGAAGGGCCTCCCACCAAGCCACCTCCACTGTGTTTGCGCCTTTCTCGTTGGCTCAGCGTCCGTCGCCATGCTTTCATCCCCTCACAACTCTCTGCGCCTATCTGTATCTCTTGTGACTCCTCGCCTCAGTCCTGTTCGGGTGTCCCAACTCCCGCCCAGCTAGCAAAGTATGGAGCTGAGCCAACGAAGAGGGGTCCCGGCCCAGCAGGGCTGTGACCTTTTCTTTTCCCCCCCTTCCACTTCTGCAGGGGGTCGGCTCGGTATTCCTTCCAGCTTTGCTTTTTCGGTACAGCAGCGAGGGTGTAGGGCGCGCTAGGTCGGATGGACGAATTGGCTATCTTCAATGTTTCTTCGCCATCATCTGCGCCGCCGCACATCCGTCAGCAGAGCCCGCCCATCGAACTCGGCAGTCAGCATTGCCCGAAGTTACTTATTACTGGCGGACCTTTATCCTCTCCTCGACCCGGCACCACGCCCTCCGACCTCCCCCGTCTGTCAGCATCTCGACGGCCAACTGCTTCCCTCCTACCGTCTGACACCACCCAGTTCGTAGCACCGCCGTCGCATCGCTCCTCCAAAAGACTCAAAACGATCCCGCGAGACATACCAGCAGGCTCTGCTTCCCCCGATCCGCCCAGATGCTTCGCAAAAAGGAGGTCTACACGACCGTCACCCCGATCCCGGGCTTCATCCCTCGCCAGCTCGCCATCGACATCCTCCACTCCCACTCCGAGGTCATCACGCTCAACCCGCTCGTTCTAGACCACAAACCCATCCCGGCCCCGCGCGATGCCGCGTCCGACGAGTACTACTCGACATGGTACGAAATCACCGAACGCGTCCAGTTCATCCCGGGCATGGGCAAGATGGGCTCCGGGAAGATCAAGTTCAACGGCTGCTTCCACGACATGCCCTGGGGCTTGCAGACACACACCTATGCGCCCATGAACATCGACATCCGCATCAAGTACCGTATCGATGGCAACCAGCCCGGCGTCGAACCCCCGCAGCAGCCCGAGCTCGGTATGTCGGGGCTCGGCGTCCCCACCGACGGACTGTACCTGCGCGAGGACATTGAGATCCGCTGCAACGTGACCATGGTGACTTTCGTCAAGACTCAGCTGAAAGCCGCGAGTAAGGAGATGGTGTCGAGGATCATCAAGAAGGCGGAGCTGCTAGACGCGGGAGTCCTGCAAGCCATGATCGAGGACGGGAAGCTCAGGACAATTAACCCCGCCGACCGCAGCAGCGCCGGGATGGCGGGCGCGCGGTCTCCGACTTTCCCCGCTCAGCGCCCCGACGGCAGTCCGAGACCAGAGTCGTACTCACCCAGCACACCATACCGGGTCCCGAGACCGGTGTCGGGGCAGAACCTCAGACCGGGATCTCAGGGGGCCTACGGCGCTCAGTATGGCCAATCGATGGAGCTACCCTCTCAGCAGCAGCCTAACGCCTCGGAGCCGCCCTCCTTCATCGCCGAGCTGCCGGGGAATTTCTACCACCCCCAGCAACAGTCCGGCGGTCCACAAGCACCACAGCCGTCCCCTGGTCTGCACCCGGCGCCGTCGGACCGGGACTCCATGTCTCAGTCGCAGCTGTCCCCCGACCCGAACGCCTGGCGTTGGTCACAGGGCCAACGGAGCCCGTCCCAACAGAGCTCGCGGCCGACGAGCATGTCGTCGGAAGCGAGCAGCGGGCTCGCGAGCCCTGCGCTCGACCACAAGGGCTACTCGTCCGAGCTGCCGACGCACCCGGAGACGCAGGAGGAGCACCGCAGGGATTCCATGAAGATGCTCGTTGACCCTACCCAACACAGGGTCAAGGGGCCGCAGGCGTACCAGCAGTATAGCTACAATCCTCAGGATTATGCGCCCATGAGCCGGTGACGAGCCGATGTACGACTAGTTGGCGAGAGGAACGGGCTTGGCGTTCGGGGACTTCGGGTATGAACTGGAGGGGTGTTTGGTTCGGTCTGTTTCGTACGCTCGTTCGATTATACCGCCTGGTTTGACGGCCCACGATATACGAGGTTTTATGTAAAAGAGATACCATGAACGGGAATGTTTGGCATCCCTGAAAAGGCGTTGGCATCTAATTTTCAAGTCTACAGTCATTATGAGCACCCTCTGCCATGCTTCCCTTGCGAATTCTGTGTCTGCATGTTCTGATCCTGAGCGAGGGTGTAGGAGGGATTCTCCCCATAGTAAAAAGTAGCTTGTGACAGAACCGGAAGCAGGTGAAGAGAAAGAAAATTTATAACGCAGGCTTTAGAGAAGTCATAGCCCCTTGGAACGGAAGATACGTGCTTTCGGCAGGCGCACATGTGCGGCTCCAAAACCGACGACACCTGCCAGATCACACAGCTGAGTCTCAAAGCCCAGTCGTGCGTCTAGATACCAGCCAAGGTGATGTTAGCGCCTTGCCGCTTCCCAAGGGCTCTTCCTCCTCACGCTGCTGGACGCCCACCTCGTGTTCGTGAATCTCGTGAGCACTGTGATGAATCAAATAGTGCCGAAAAAATGGCAGTTATTGCTTCGTAGTCAGTCATCTCCGGGAGGCATCCTGTCCGGAGTATGGCTGGTTCATCACATCTTTTTCTCGCTCGTCCTCCTAGCCCTGGACCTGACATTAGTCAAGAATAACGGCGAGCTCGATGTTGATGCCATAACTCGGAAGGGGGCAGAAAGAAAGAGGGCAGGGGGCGAGCTTGATGCCGCTTCAGCTTCATAAACGCGTCGGTGCTAGACGCGCTACGCCGCTGACGTTTCTTTTACAACCATAACCCAGATGTTTACTTTCACCAACATCCGACTGCAGGGAGAGTGAAGGACCAGAGTCCCAATCGCGCGGGACGCATTTGGCAACGATGGAGGTCGGCATTAGCCACCAACATGACCGTGACAGAATTACAAAACATAGTCGCCAGGGCTCACATTACGCACGACATTCCTCTTACCGCGTCAGACAACGCCTGGAAGCGCAACGATATTCGGTTTTCACGAACCTCACCGNGAGAGAAACCGCCAAAGCCGCCGCGAGCCAATCGAAACAAGCTTGTAGTACACAACGAGCCTCTGTCATCATACCCACACAGCCCGGCCGTCGTAAATATCGCTTCGGAAGTAAATGCCCTCGTCGCGCTGAAAACCCAACTCACCAACACATCTGCCAAAGTCCCGCAACGGTGCTGTCCTCATGATACGGGGTTTCTGCGGGGGCGACCGCGGCCGCGCTTTTTGGGAGGCTCCTCGTCGATCTCCGCCGGCTCGGCCTTGTCCTGCTTCTTGGACCCCTCCTCGGCAGCAGTGGCCTTGTCGGCCTTGTCAACCGGTAGCTCATCCTTCTCTGCATCTTTCTGCTTCTGTGCAGCGCGGCCTCTCTTCTCTTTGGGCCCCGTTGAAATTTCCTCGTGGGCCTCCACAGGAGCCTCCACGTCGTCGGGGACGGTGTTCTTGCGAGGGCGACCGCGGCCGCGTTTGGCGGGAACGGCAGCAGGCGGTTTGACAAAATTGCTGCGCCCGCCCTTGGAGGTCCAGTAATCTGCCACGTGTTGGCGGGCATACTGTTCCACTTGCCGTTCGGGCTCCCATGATCGGTCGCGCGACCCGATCCAGTAGACGAGGAACTCGACGGCGCCGCTGGGTTTCTTCCTGTGCTTCTCGATCTTGAGCACGTGCCAAAGACCCTTGTCGGTCATGGCGCCAAGCCGCCCGCCCTTGACGCTGTCCCAGTACGCAAAGAGCGCCTCTGCGGCATCCTCTTGGATGATCTGTTCTGGCTCCCAAGTGGGGTCGTCATTCTTCCAGCTGACCTGCATGTGGAAGAGTGTCTCGTCCTTTGGATCGCGGCGGTGACCAATAATCTTGTCCAAGACGAAGACGCCGTTCTTTGGGTCGTCCATGTCCTCGTCCTCGTCCTCCCTGACCGGGACGGCCTCTGTAGACGCGGCAGCAACGGTGTCTGCATTGTCATCGGGGGTAGCAACGTTGATTTCTGCGTCAGCGGTAGGTTCCGCAGCGGCGACTACCAAATGTTAACCAGGGTTCGCTTGCTCGCCAATATCCAATCATCTCACCTTGAACCGCCTCTTTTACGGGGCTCTTTGCACGCGCCTCCTCTGCCACAACATCGGCGTCAAGTTGGTTTCCGAGCTGGATGGTGGTGTCGTTCACATCCAGCGTGACGTTGGGGGCTTCCGCGTCCTTGTCCGGTTCGGCTTCCTTCGTCTCTTCGTCAACGGCAGGAGCGGGCGTTCCGTCGGCTTCAGGCTCTCTGCTGCGCTTGCGGCTCACAACGGTCTGCTCAAAGGTTGATGTGACAGTGGTGCTACCGCCGCGTTGACCGGTGAGGTTGTTGACGGCGGTCTTGAACGACTTCTTGACGGATGTCAGGACGCCAGCACGCGGGACGCTCGGCTCGGGCGTAGATTCTACTATATCTGACACGGGGGCATCTCCCACTTGTGCCTCAGGGACGAGTCCCATGTCCGCGGTCGGCGCGGTGGGTGTAGGGGTAGAAGCCGAATCAACGGGTTGTTTTTCGGCGGTGGTGGCTGTAGGGGGGTCAGCGGGTGTGCCGGCGACCTCGACGTCCATGTCGTCGGCGGGCGTCTTTTGGTTCAAGGTCTTGCTCGGTAACGAGTTCGCTTGGATGTGTGGGGACGCTGTCGGGGGCGACGGAGATCTCGAAGCTTCTGATCGAGGGGTTCCGGTAGTCGCACGGCTCTTTTGGCGCTTACTGGGGTGCGGCGACAGAGACTCGGCAGCTCTGACGGGGGACGACAGAAGGGAATTGGCAACCGCGCCGTTCTTCAGAGGAAGCTGCGGCTTCTTGGCGGATTCGGCACCGCTCGGTGGTGCGGGCGATTCGTTCAGGCGAGCCATACTCGGTCGTGGAAAATAAATGGACAAAGGGCGTTTGCGCTCTCGGATGTCGTGGGAACGAAGTCGAGAGCTTTGCGCCTGGTCGTCTCAAGTAAGCCGGTCTCTGGTAGGGATACAATTGAAAGGGGTTTATGGCGCAGATGCGAAAGAGTCGCGTTGAAGGGAGAATAGGTATACGCGGTCAATTGGGCGGGAGAACTGATGGCTGCGACGCGATGCGACAGGTAAGTTTTTGCTGACTCGCGGGATAACAGAGCGGACGGGTGGGTGCGTGAATTGGACAGTATGAAGAAGTTCCGAACGGGGAGCTTGGGTTGCGGGAGGAGCTTTGACCTCTCGCCCGGAGACTTGGGCCACTTGGGAGCTCGGGGACGGCTGCTAACGTAAGTGAACCTTTGGAACGAAACGAACCGACGCGACGACGCGATGTGACGTGCGCTTACGTAAGGTCGCTCGGCTGGTTCTCACACGCAGCCAGTCACGTGATACTTTCCAGCATTCTCGGGAGGGAACAAAGGATGGCAGGCGTTGGTGAGGAAAAGGAGATGTGGACGTAACCTCAAATCTTATCAAGATGAAACGATTTCCACTTCACTACCCAAGATTCTCGTTGCCGTTTTACCGATACCATTTTCAAAGCTGCCACCAAGTCCTTTGGCCACGCTTCTCCTTGAAGGCTCAGTCGCAAGACACCTCATCGACCAAAGGCAGCTAGTATAGCTGGTTGCTGAGCGTTATCGCCCCTGAGAAGCCGCCAAACAGGATGAATAGCATTAGTAGAAACAAATTGTCAGAAAGAGCATAAGAGACACGGTCTGGACCAGCCCGAGAATATACACATCAGTAGTGATATCTTCACAACAGCCTGCTGCTTGAAAATCAGACTAAAGTAAGAAGGCTGATTGTCGCTTGAATCTGCGGCAACGTCCGCCATGTCCTTGAAACTTTAGCGGCCAAGTCGCGCGGACTGTTGTTTCTTGAACGATGCTCACGCTGCGGTGCGGAGTCCGGCCCGTCGCTCTCGGTCGGATCCACACTTGGCCCCGCTCCGTTGACGCGAACTGCCGGCAGCCGCCGTGTTTTCCTGAATCACGAAGCTGTTCTTCGAGACCGGTTCTTGCAATTCCAATGCATCAGATCTTTGCAAGAGATTTTTTTCAGCTCCATTTTGCTTGCCAATGGACGTGTATATGCTTGAGGAATGCTGTTTTGAAAGTGCAGATCAAAGGCAGAGACGAGAACAGTACGAAAGGGCTTAATGCCGGCCACGTCTTTCATGTGAGAAGACGCAGGACACGGTTTCTCTCGAACTCTGTTTCATCATTGACGCGTAATGATTGTGGTGCAAGTTTTGTTCAAACAGAGTCCTCCACTTTCCGTGGAACCTCAAAAACATACGGGGCAAAGACAGATAAATACAGCTTCAACCCGCACGTTACAGGGCCCAGAAGCCGGAAAATTCGCGGGTTGCGAGTCTGGTCTCCGTATGGCTGGCCGGACCCCCAAAACATGCATTGGCGGCGCAGTTATTTCAGGTGAAGGGGGCGGCAGAATCGGGAGAGGAGGGGAGCAGCGGAGACGACGCATCGAGCCGTTGGAAATTAGGGCGGTTGGGTTGGGCTTTGCGCTTGCGCTTGCGTGCATCTCACCCATGGTCCCCCCAGGCCCCAACTGCCAACTCCCATTGGGTCACCCCGGCAATGCTCATCCATGTCGTTGAAAAACGTTTGGGAAGCGTCAAGATTTTGGTGGGGATTTTTATCGTTATTTTACCCTTTTTTGTTTTGGTTCCCTTCTACAGTTCTTCCCTCTTTCTTTCTTTTTCCCTGTTTCTTGTTTAATTCTGGCTTGTCTGCTGGTCCCTAGCTGGAGTCTCTCTTCCCCAGCCACTGCAATTCTCATCCATGTCAACGAACAAAACACACCACACGGCCATGCATCCCATCCCATCCTTGCCAATGCACGTAATCAAATGTGGTGCCATCTAAGTGGATGGAGAGGGACGAGAAATTGTTAGTGTTTCCCAGCCACTTGGAAATCCAGGTCCTGATAAAACATAGCTACTCGACCCTGAATGTCCGGGAGCCCTTCTCGTGAGAGGAATGTGCCTGTGTCTGTGTTTCCTCTGCCCGTTATCCGTACTAGCCTCGACTTTAAACTTGACGGCCTACCATTGAGTCGACACCTTTGTTCCAGCAACCGAGACCTTCACAGCAAGTGTCAACGGCNCCCAATCTCAGGAATCACGGGTCCCGTCAAGATCGACGCCGCCGCTGCCGCCGCAAGGGACGTCGACCCCGTCTCGTACGCCATCATGGCCATGGGCATCCAGCAACAGCAGCACCAGGGTTCGCCGCCCATGTTCCCCGGCGACTTCGTCGAGTACACCCACTACGACACGAGCGATGCCTCTCGCCAACCCCGAGAAACCGGCAGAAACGGCCGGTATCGACGAGTCCGCTCCCCCTCACTCGACGACGACTCTCGCTTCACCACGGGCAGCGGTGAAGGTCCGCGGCCACCGAATTCAGACGCTGCCATGCATGATGCCGTGATCGCTCAGCAACAGGTATGTAAACAACCAAAAATCCGACAAGAGAGAAAAAAGCAAACCTGCACCCAAACCCCGTCAGAAAAACCAAACTCTCAAGCGAACGCTCATTTCTTCGATCCCGCTTCTCTCACTTTTCCCGCTCATTTTCTTTTCGCTCCCGCACTCGCGCTCTGCTCATTGGCAGGCGTCTCATGAAACCTGTCCGAGCCAAACCCAGCCTCCTCACTCGCGCTCACACACATTCGTTGATGCTCCCGCCCTCCATCAAAGCACTTCCCGACTGACATTTCATTTTTTTTGCCCCCAAATGCAGCAGCGAGCCGCCCAGACAGGTCAACTCGGGCGCGGAAGTCAACCCCGCGTCCCGGGCCCGCGAAGCGGACCGCCATCCATGGCCCAGGCCAACGCCTCCCAGAACCGTCGCTCCCAGCCCCCTCCTGTCAACGCCCAGCTGCCGCCGTACATCGGCGAGAACTCCGACGAATGGAGCCCCGCCGGCGGGCAGAAGGCGGGCGACTACTCCCGCCGCCGCACAGAGCGCCACGCCCGTCGCCAGTCGTCAACCGGAAGTCGCGCCCCGGCACCCTCAGAGCCTCCACAGATCAGCGGCGGCGCCTCGCCACGCGGCGGCCCTCCCACCGGCCCCGAACTTCAGAATTCGCCTCGCGTGAATGCCGCGCCGCCGCCGGCCCAGCAGCAGCAGCCGCCTCTCAACCCGGCCGGTCTCCGGCCCCCGTCCCCTCCCGGCCTGGACGCCCCGGACCGTATCAACAGCCCCAGCGTCTCCAAGAGCGTGCTGGAGCCGCTCCAGCGCAAGATGTTCCAGTACCACAACCTCATGGACGAGGCGCAGGGCCAGATGTCGCAGCTCGACGACGAGATCCGAGCCCTACAGGAGCGTCGCCGCCAGGCTGAGCAGCGCTTCGTGGACGCCAAGACCAAGCATGATGAGTATGAGCGCCAGCATCTGGATGTCGAGAGGGCCCTCCGCGGGGACTTCCACCCGCCCCAGCCTCAGCCGGTGCCGCAGCAACAACAGCAGCAGCCTCAGCAGCAGCAGCAGCAGATGTACAACTCGAGTCCGCCGCGGACGATGCAGCGGCCTGCTTCAAGTATCATGAGCTACGATGACCGGCCCATGAGCGGGCACAGCTCGGGACCCAAGAAGGGCAAGTTGCGGTTCAGCCTCTTTGGGAGGTAGACTCTGTTTTTCGATTTTGAGAAAGGGGGGGCATGGAAGTCGTCACCGTTTTCGCTTCGTTTCAACGCTTTTATTCATCGAGCAAGGAGGGATAATTCGGGATTTGGTGGGGAACTAGCTGGATATGTAATACCAAGGCAACGTTACTAGAAGAAGCCGTTTTGAAACATGACTTTTTTTTACAAAAATTCGCACGTATTAAATATGATCTAGTTACATCTAGACTCTGTGATGCCGCTCACGGTTGTGTCTTCCTCCTTTTTTCTTTCTACCCGGATGGTAAAAGGGAACAGGTGAGGAGGGAGATCGTATGGCAACACATGAGATGGCCCAAATGGTTAGGCTGATCTGTTGCTTGTAAGGGATGCTCAGAGCTTGAATCATGATGTGGATACTGTATAGTTGTATTCGTCTCTGTCGGTCTGTACGAGAGCTCCAAAGTGGCGGACAAATTTAGTTGTCAGTGTAGCCATCTTATTCAGGAAGGAGCGACTGTTCTCTCCTCTGCAGAAAAATGCCTTCATCTCATCTCAATTATCTAGAATTGCACTCATACCTTAAGGTAGGGTGAATTCATCTCACCCATGGTCCCACTCTTTTACCTGAGCAAAGACGGACATGAACCACGACTCAATTCGAATCCATCCTCAAAACAACTCGTCTCTGAACAACTTTGCTATCGTTTGCACTACTTCTCATTCCTCTAGTTTGTCTCACCTATGGGCTTCGCTTCACGCAAAGAAAACTTTACAACGACTCCTCACCACATCTATTGCTTTTCACAGTTTTCCAGCATCCCAAGCGTCAGGCGGGAGAAGCCTCTTGCTCTTTTGATCAATCTTTCTCATCCACCAGGACGGTCGGTGTCTTTCATCAAAACAAAAACGTTGACTGAAACACTGATTCACACCTTTCTTTCCAGAAATCACATTGCCGAGTACCATCCACGACTTCAGGCTAAAGAACAAACAATATGGAGTGCTATTGCGCTCGCTGCGAAGCGAAAAAGCTCTGTGAAGCTTATGAGGATGCATTAGAAAAGGAGGACAAGAGAAAGGCACCAAACACCAAGAACCAGCTTCTCCACGTGTCCAGGATCCCGGCGGATATGTTGAGTGTTATTTTGAAGCTTCCTGAATTCCGAAGAGAGTTGTCGGTGCTGATCATGGGCGCCATCATACAAGACAAGGCGATTGAGGCCTTGCGGAATCACGCCAAGGAGCATGACAACTGGCTCTGGAGAGAAACCATCGATTTCCACAACTTCCGATACACCAAGACACTGGACAAGACTGGTGCTCAAATCTTGGATCAGCCTGAGCTCCTTCGGGCCCTCTTCGCCACCACCCAGGCCTCAAAAAAGCTGCAAGCCTGCTGGCTCTACGTTCGCTGTCTTCTTACGGGCCTCTACAATCGCGGTTGGGAAGAGGGTTTCGAACGTTACGCCAAGCAAGAGCTTGCCGACGTGTGTCACTACGTGTGGGCTCACCTGCGGCTCATCTTCACGAACCTTTCCAGGTCCGGCATTGCAGAGGGCCACGTGCGGGGCATCCCAGGTACCCTTGACGAGTTTGACAGCCCGAAAAACGAGGTGGTCATAGACCGACATAAGCTGGCAGCGACCGACAAGCTCCTTTACTTTATCCTGGGAATCTATGAGGCAGAGGGCCCCCAAGATGTATCCAGGCATCACGACGAGCTGTCTGGGCTCCAGCGCAAAGACGGCAATAGCAAGGCGCGTCGAATCCAGAGGGGCGAAAACATTGCTCTGTCCAGCCTCCTGGCATTCTCCCACCTGATTTCCACCCTGATCGTCCGCCTTTCCCTGCCTCCTCCATTGGCCTGCGGCAGTCCATATTTTCTGGCCAAGCTCAGGCAAGTGGACGCCGAGCTCCGGGCCATAAGGCACGACGTAGAATATATCAATTGTTATGTCTGGTTTCCCATCCAAGAGCTCCACAAAGTCAAGAAGGCCAAACAGGCATTGTCACAGTTGGATCTGCTCGTCCGAGACAGGCTTGGCGTCAAGCTGTCGGACGTGTACATGAACGCCGCCTGGGAGTCTGTCGACGAACTAGAGGCCCGAGCTCCTCAGTACACCGAGGCGGATGCGAAAAAACGGGCCAGAAACAAAAAGAAGCGTGAGATTTACCAGCTGAAGCAGAAAACTCGAAGGGAAGAAGGAACTTCCTCCACTTCAGGAAGTTCTGCCACCAACAACACCGACCCTATCGACGACATAGAGAGAGCTGATGAGCCCGAGGCTACCGTGGACTTCCCTGCAGGTTGCCTCGGCTGTCCCAGTTCTGCCGGTTCATTCTCCGTCCCTTTCGCCGAGCTTGGTACCTCAGAAGATGACGAACCACCAGTCAAGGAAGACAAGAAGCCAAAGAAACTGAAGAAGAAGAAGAAGGAGGAGAAGAAGGCTGTCAAAGATCAGGAAAGACGGATGGAGGGAGAGCAAAACTGCAGCTCGGCTGAGACAGGGGAGATCCTGACAAGCACGGAAAAGCTCAAAGTCACCAAGTCGACGTACGAGTTCTTTATGACCTTGTTCGACCGGTCCTGCGCGCGAGGCCCACTTGCTTTCACACGCCTCGAGAGTGCAATGACCGATTTGGGATTCTCAGTCATGCAGAAAGGGGGATCAGCCGTCATCTTCACCCCTCCTCAAGGGACTCGTTGGGAGAAGTTCGTCGTCCACAGACCGCATGCCGGCGGGGTCACTGGCTTTGAAGGATTCGGCGTTTTGATTCTTGCGAGGCGTCTCCGAGAATCCATGGGGTGGGGTGTTCACACCTTTGAGCCGAAGTGATCATATGCAACTGGATCAGGGTCTCTACAACAAACAAGAGACTGGAAAAGTTGTTGGTAGGGATCCCCACTCTGCTGATGATATCGATATAGACACCTCCTTGAATTGGGAGTGACGCTGTCCTGGAATAGCAGCAACGTGCCACCATGACTACAATAAGGCCATCAGCAGCGACTTTCTTCGCTCCTGTTACTCTCAGAGATGGAGAATCAACATCTCAAAAGAGTGGACCGAAATAATGACTGGCCCCTAAAATAATGGTCCAGCACTTGCTGCCCGATTCGAGGAAGACAAGAAACCCAGACTGGGGACCCCTATGTATTGCAGCAAGAGTGCTGTGTAACAAACAGGGGTTGCGAAAAAAGTTCTGTGTGCGACATTCAATCGACTGCATTTTAAGCGTAGGGTCTAGATAGGCTTGGAATTTGCCGAGACGGTATGGCTTCTGAGTTGCAGCTTCGGTCCTTGATCATGAATTTTCGACAGTGTACACTTTTTTTTTTTGTTCTGGGCCGCTTATTGGCCACTTGTTAGTATAGGGAATACGAATATTCACATGAAAATGCACTTGCTGTTCTTACCTAGGCAAGTGAGTGGTGAGGGGGCCCTTTGTTCGTGAGTCGGCATTGTCGACTTTCAAAAACTGAAGATACCCATCGTTGGAGCGCAATTGGGCTCTCAACAACGACAATAAAGCAAGCAATGGGCATCTTTTTGTTGAATATGCGACCCACAAAGTGCCGAAAACCGCGGCAAGTCGCTGACGGAGGGCTCCAAGAGGTCAGAAACCTCGGCCGGATTACTCCTTTCGTCACTTTGTCAACATCAGCGCCTTTCGGGTAGACGTAGTTATAAGTGACCCAATGCTGTAAACTATGGGATTGAGTCTGAGACCGAGAGACTCAAGTCAATCTTGGTTATCAATTCTCAACTCGTAACAATACCTGGATCAACTCAATCATGGTTGTTTCGAATCCAGGAGCCCTAGGGTTCAGCCTTGCTTCGAGAGCCGGAGCATTTTTGGCGCTCTCATGTCTCTCTGTCTACCTAATCTGTGTCAGAACTCTACGATACCGTCGGCGGGATGAAATCGAGGCACCTTTTACCACCGGAGACAGACCGTTATCAAGCATGACCGTCAAAGAAGCCTACGAAATCATCACCAAACTTCAAGAGCTTGAATTTCCATTCGCATTCGGGAAGGCGCGTAAAATCGCTCTTCTCAAGGTTAGTATAAAGCAATGGAGCTAAATGTATTGTCACGTTATATAAAGCGTCCAAATTAACGAGTTCGTGAATGACCAGGCTGGCGGTATCCCATCCATGTCGAAACTGTTCGCCGTCACTGGTCAGAATAACAGAAGAAATGCGGGTAAGCGAGCCGTCGACACCGAGATCCTTCTCCGAGAGGTGCAGTCAAAACCTAGGGAATCCGACCGCTACGCCGCGGCCGTTGCGAGAATGAATTTTCTGTGCGTTTCTCCCTTGTCAACTATGTTGCTCCAGACAGCAGTTGAGATATAGTTGACTAAAACCGTGCTTCTACTTCGCAGGCACACTCGCTATCGGAAGGCTGGCAAAATCACGGACAACGACCTTCTTCATACGCTTGGTGATGGACTTGCCGAGGTTCTAAATGTGGTCGACCGGGAAGAGTGGCGTAAGCTGACGGACGTGGAAAAATGCGCCATTGGCATATTTCATAAGAACCTGGGCGAAGACATGGGAATTCCGTTTGACCCTCTCCCTTCGAGCAAAGACGGCTGGAGGGACGGCTTGCACTTCGCCATGGAGCTAAGGGACTGGACGGTTGGCTATGAAGAGGAGGTTGCGAGGCCTACGGAGACGAATGACCAATATGTCAGGGTTTACGTCGACTCGGCGGTATCGTCGCTGCCTCGTCCTTTGAGAAACACTTTAAGGAAACTCCTCGGCGCCGATCTGGACGATGTTATGAGAACGAGTCTCAAGTAAGTCTTGCGCCCAATCTCCACCTGTTTTTTGGTGGCACAATTTCCGGAAGACTTTAACATCAACTGCGATTAAACAGCCTCGAGTCGCCCGGTCCGATTCTTTCCGCCTTTTTAGCTGTCACCCGTAACTCACGGAAACTCGCCCTCCGACACCTCGCCCTCCCACGCTCGACGTCTGCCGCCGTCAAGCTCGTCGAAGAAACCCCGAATCCCGAGTCGAACCTGTACAATTTTGGGCGTCAGAGCCTTCAACCATGGTACATGAAGCCGAGCCTCTGGTCGACCTGGGGTCCGGAAGCGCTGCTGGTCAGGGCGTTTGGCGGTAGAGTACCCGGTGCCCGTGGAGACAGATATCATCCTAGGGGATACGATTTGATGACGATCGGTCCGGAGCCGCAGACAGGGAAGGGAGTAGACGAGATGCTGGCGGATATCAAGGTCATCAAAGCGAGAGGCGTGGCGACGTGCCCATTCTCGCACGCAAAAACAGCCGTCGTTTAACGAATGCTGGTATTGGATGTTGTACAGAATTGTTTTGCAAGCAAGTCTTGTGAGACGAGGTGGTGTCAGAGACGTAAAGATATCACATCATGCTATGCATAAGACCTAAATGATTGAAGTCATCACAGCCGCCTACCAATAAGCGTTGACAGCGAGATTGCCGGTAACGAAACATTTTAAAATGAAGAACTTCAACTACGACGATCTTTAGTTGGATACCTGCAGTTGTTCAATTCAACTAATATCCCGCCGAAAAAGCGTATGATGAGCAGGGGCTTTCCCTAACATTGGATAATTAGAAAGTTGGTAGGATGCTTTAGCGACAACCTTGTCAAGGCTCCAGGAGTCTAGACAATTCTGAAGGAAGATTTTAACACTGGATATCCCAGTGGTTAATTATGTATGCGCCTGACTTGAGCCTGAGGTTTATGAGAGGATCATGAAGTTTCAATCGAGCTCTCTGAAGCACAATGCGATACACAATCAACAAGACGCCCCTCGGGTTCTCAGTCATGTTTATCTCATCTCACATATACAGCATGACGGGACTTGAAGCAATGGTCTTGCTAGCACATCTATCTGTTGAGGCAGGAGGTCACGTGACCTCTGCCAGCCTTTCAGCCTCAGGCCCGCGCCGGCCTGCCTTTTCACCTTTTGCCCATAGCCACAGGCCATAGGCTTCTTCTTCCTTTCTACATAACAACAATACACTCTTTTGCCTCGGTTTGTTGTGTGTGCCTCCACAGGTTGCAAGCCCAGCTTCTTTTTCGATTTTTCTTCTTCAAAAAGTCAAAAGAAGGCCTCTATTGCCTACCTATTCCTCTGCTTCGTTTTCAGGTAACTCAGACCTCCTACGTACCTCGCTGATCACAGTGATACAGTCTGGATCTGTTTGTACCAATGCAAACGCAGTGATCGTGCCTTTCGACGCAACAATACCGTCCTTTCCTCTTTACTTTTTCCCTCACTTAAGGAAAGGGAAAAAGTCTTTAAGCATCAGGTGTCTGTTAAACAGCAGTTAGTTATTAAACGAACGTATACGCCTCTTAAGCGCTGCTTAGGGAGAAACGTACGTATTTATAACGCAGTTAGGCTAACTGCAGCCTGATTGCTCTGTTTACTATCAACCATCTTACATTAACAGCCTCACTTTTACCTTAGTCGCTTTACTTAAGGGTGGGTAATAGGCTGTTACTATAGCTAAGGGATTCTATACAGTATCATCTAGTATCCCTAAGCTTAAGGGTGAATCTAACTGGTCCTCTTAGCTTGTCTTAATTAACGCTACACTTTAAGCAAATAAAGTTAAGAAGTACGTTAACTAAGACATTAAAGAGCCTCTAGCTGAGCTAGCCGTTGCCTATAAGAAGTGGGAAGCTAATTGCAATGTAGCTTATAACCTTCTTATTTTATTATGCAATACCCTAATTAATAAGCTTCTTAACGCAGGTTAGGTTAATAATAGTAACCTATACACCCTTATAAGGGCACTTAAGAAGTATATCCCTAAGGTTTTAGAGGATGCAGTAGGTGCTCTTATTAACAAATTCGCTAAGGGATCTGCCTAAGATTACAAAACCCTTTATAATGCCCTTAAGTAAGTCTAATACCTACATACCTACATCACCAGCCTCTATAGTAATAACTTAGATCACTTCTGGTCCATTATGCTGCTTAACTACTTTAAGACCCACTTACCTAATACATATAAACATTATACTAATAACAATAAGACCCCTTTATAGTCTAATGTAATCAAGACTATCTACACCCTCACCTAGAATAAGGAGCAGAAGATAGGTCTTGCCTTATATAGAAAGGCCTAAGGGCCTACCACCAGTCAATAACACCAACAAGCGTCTACTAGATCCACTAGGAAGAAGGACACTTGCAGTCACTATAAGATAGGTCACCATCCTTCTAAGTGCTGGACAGCCCACCTAGAGCTGATCCCTTCTGATCACAAGAATCAGAATAGCCTGCTTAAGCGTGCTTCTAGACACGTATGCACCAAGGACTACTAGGAGTCCTCTTCTACAGCCTAGACCTCTTTAGTCTTTGTTAAAGGCTCCTCTGGTATCCTTAGTAGCTCTGCTATTGCTGGTCTTACTGTAAAGTCCTTCCCCAGTAAGACTGTATACTCTGTAATTAATAATAAAGTCATTATATACTCTAATATTGTCCTAGATTTAGGTTGCTTTAACTTAATTTTTAATAACCTCTCTTACTTTACAGACTATACAAAAAGGAAGGATCTCCAGCCTTTCACTTCAGCAAACAGGGATCTGGTTCAACTAAAGGGCTTAGGTACAGTATTCTTCCAGACCAAGGATCCATCTGACCCTTCTCAATTAATTAATTAGACTATTACTAACGTTAAATACAGCCTATAAAGCCCTGCTAACCTTCTCAGCCTAAGTAAGCTCTATAAATCCTACATTAAGTACAATTATTTAACTAAGAGCCTTATTAACACACTAACATCAAAAGGCCTTACTAAGGTCAAATAGGTCTCTAATGTATATATACTTTAGACCTCTAAGGGATCAACTATACCTATTAATACAGCTCTTAGCCTAGTGAGTGTAAAGAGAAACCTTAGGCCTATACTGGATATAATGCATCGCTAACTGATCTATACCCATCCATCTTGTGTTATTAAAGCCTGCCGTTACGTTGGTATTCAATTCACTTAGGCTGAGATAGAAGCCTTTTATTGCAAAGCCTGCCACTTAGCTAAATCTATAGAGATAATCAGTAGGGATGTCCCTCTTCCTCTCACCATAGTAGGTAAAGAGATTCACCTTAACCTTATTAAGGTTAAGCCACTGTTAATAACTAGTAAGAGATATGCACTTTACTTCCTTAATAAGTATAGTAGCTACTACTAGCTTATACTTCTAAAGTCTCACTACTATAAGGTCGTACTTAACGCTATTAAGGCCTTTAGTATGGTCTTTTACAACCAGACAAGTGTGTCCATTAAGTCCTAGGTATGTAACAATGCGCCTGAGCTTAAGAAGGTCCTCTAAGACCCCTTTTTCGCCAATACACGCCATAACCTAACTACAGCTTATATACCTTCTATAAACGGCCCAATTAAGCGAGCAGGCTGCACCATCGTTAAGGCTGCTTGCACTATACTGATCGATAACGGGATGCTAGAGGATCTATAGGACTTTGCTCTTAACACGTCAGTACAGATACTCAACCTTTTGCTGCAGGCTAACAAGGGTAAGATAAGCCTGCATAAGATCGTCACTAGGGAGCTCAACCTCACTAAGGATTGTAAGCCGCCTTACATTAAACATCTCTACACTTTTGGTTGTGTAGCTTATGTCTACAAGAAGGGTAGCCATCGACCTCCTCACTTAGCTAAAATAGAGGCCAGAGCCGAGAAGGGTCTCCTCGTCAGCTATAACTCTCTATACAGCCATATCTACTATATGTACATACTGGATCAGAAGAAGGTTATTTGCTACTGTAACGTTCGCTTTTATAAGGGATCTAAAAAGACTGTCCTTTGCCCAATTACTACTAAAGCCATTCCTAAGGCTGTTAAACATAATGTATTGTTTAATAAGCCTGATTTGCATATCCAATACCTAATTTATTCCCTCATTACTGATCAGCCTAACCACTGCACTACCCAGCAGCCTGCCTACCAGCCTAGCTGTAGCAAAGGTAGCAATAGAAGGCATGCTGGTGGTGTAGTGGCTGGGGATTACATAACGCCTCCGCTAGAGTTTTTAACCTATTATAAGGATAGGACTGCTACGCCGTCTAATCAACAGGCTAACAATACCATAATTGTTGCTACTGCTGCTAATAATAGTGATTTTATAGATGAGGTACAACAATAAGAAGCGGACCACATTGATGGTAAAAATGGGCGAGATGACCCTGTAGTTACTAATACCAAAGAATACAGTGAAAATGGGCGAGATGGCCCTATGCCTAATACCACTAGATTGACCGTAGAATCTACAGTCAACAATCGTCCTCACTGCACTACACCTAAGCCAGAAGGCCATTATTAACAGGCCGCTGGTATCTATAAGTATAACAAAAAGGCATACCTTACCGCTAATGTTTAGGTACATAATGATGCCCCTTAGCTGTCCATCAGCACTTTAGCTGCTGCTGCAATGTTAAAAGTCCTTCCGCCTGGCTATAAGATCTTAAAAACCTATAAGCAGGCTAAGGAAGGTCCACACTAGCACCACTAGAAGGGAGCCTGTGATGCTGAGATTTAGCAATTTAATAACAAGGAAGTATTCACCCTTATTGACCCTCTGCCTAGAGCTAAGGTGCTGCTAGGTAAATAGGTATTTGATATTAAGACCAATTTACATAATGAGATTGTTTAATATAAGGCCCAATAGGTTGTTTATAGTAATTATAAGAAAGGAGACTGGACCTCCTAAGAGGTGTATACTGCTATAGCTACTGCCACTGCTATCTGCCTATTCTTTGTAATTGTTGCCCTCTATGGCCTGGTATACAAAATGTATAATTTTAATACTGCCTTCCTTACTGCCTCTGTCCCGTCTGGTGTACATATCTACGTCTGCTAACCTACTGGCTATAGTGGCAATGGCAAAGTCTGGCTGTTGAGAAAGGCTCTCTATAGTCTGCATAAAAGTCCTCTCTGGTGGTTTTAACTTATTAAGTTAGAGATAGAGAAGATTGGATTTGTGCCAGTTGAGGGGGAGATCTGTCTTTTTGTTAACAGGGCCCTAGAGGCCTATATGCTGATGTATGTGGACGATAACGTCGTTACAGCCTGTAACAAGGAAACCACTAAGAAGGTTTGCAATATGTTGAGATCAGTATGCCCACTAAAGGATCTAGGTGAGGCAGCCCAGTTTCTTGGCTTCTAGATTCATTGTAATAGCGCTGCTGGTAAGGTCTTCATTACGTAGGATAAGTACGTTAACGCTATACTTCATTGATTTGGATACCAGGATCTCCAGCCCGTTAAGACCCTATTGCCTACTTATAAGGAGTTGCCCGTCGTCTGGGCCAAGGATGAGTGCACTAATTAAGAGCAACAGACTTATATTAAAGAGACAGGCTGTCTTAACTGGCTTGCTACAGGCACACGCATAGATATCACGTTTACTGTTAGTAAGCTCTACCAGGCTAATGCTGGCCCATCCAAGATCTATTAGCGTGCTATTAAGCACCTTTTTAGATACCTTAGGGGCACCAGCCACTACGGTATTGTTTTTAGTGGCCTGGATCCGTCTGCTGATCTTAGGCTCTACGGTATGGCTGATGCAGCCTTTGCGGACAATTGACCTTCTTGCGTCTCGACCGGTGGATACGTGATCTACTTTGTAGGGTCGCCCATTGCCTAGAAGTCCAAGAAGCAGACTTTCGTCACCCTCAGCTCTACAGAAGCTGAGTTTGTTAACCTTACGCCGGCTGGTATAGCTATTAAGTGGATTTAACAATGTGTCGAACAGCTCCTTAATTGACAAATTAACAAGCCTATAATTCTTTTTACTAATAGCGCTAATGCCTATATTAACGTTATAAATCCACTAAACAAAGCTCGTATGCATTACATTAACGTCCGGTATAAGTGGATTATACAGAAAGTTAACACTCACAAAACTATTGCCCTAAGCCTTATTAAAGGTACCGATATGGCCACCGATGGCCTTACAAAGCCTCTAGCTGCAATCAAACACAGGGAATTCGTCAGACAGCTGGGTATAGTAGAAGGATTAGATTGATGCGGTTAATATAGAGTGAATGGATTTACGTAGGCTTAAATGGACCGGGAGGTTTTGCTCCGGCGGCCAATTGACCGGCAATTTGCCGAAAGTTGCGTCAATTTGAAAAGGCCTCGGATTTTATTG